>OY986435.1:189302841-189772841 GCA_963920525.1 Dichetophora obliterata | reverse complement strand
TAAAACTAAAACTAAAACTAAAACTAAAACTAAAACTAAAACTAAAACTAAAACTAAAACTAAAACTAAAACTAAAACTAAAACTAAAACTAAAACTAAAACTAAAACTAAAACTAAAACTAAAACTAAAACTAAAACTAAAACTAAAACTAAAACTAAAACTAAAACTAAAACTTAAATTTAAATTTAAATTTAAAACTAAAACTAAAACTAAAACTAACTTCGATCGACTGCAAATTTTAATTTTGTTATCCATTTTGTCTAGTCAGCCTACTGTGTCTTTCCTCAGACATCAACATGCCTCCAGTTCAAAGGGTTAGATTCTCCTTGAATGCATGCTCGTTCGTTCTCCTTGAGTAACTCGAATATTTGTAGCTTTCCCTAATTTTGCACAATTGCAATACAATCGATGCTTTCTCCGCAAATCAATTGCAAAAAAACACAAACAACTCCCCATGTAACCTATTGAAACCCCCTCCTCTAGAAAAAAAGAAAAAAGAGAAAAAAAGAAAGGCTCGAACAAAATTCAGCAAAAGGGAAAAATGTATCAATAGATTTTTTTTTCTTTTTTATTGAAATTTGCTTTCATTCATGATTTTGCACATTATCAGAGAAAAACAAAGAAAATCGATGATGGTGATGCTGTTGTCGTCTTTCAAACATTGATATCCTCTTGAGAAAATTGCAAACGTAGCTTTCTTGCTAACGGTACACGCAGTATACCATTTTTTAGCGACGCTCGAGTGACGCACTGTTAACGCATGTAATCCATGAAAGAGTTGCTGCACATGCGCAAGCGAAGTAGCAGACGCCTTGAGCTGTCATGTTAATTGCAATAAATATGAATTTTATTGCCTGCTGCCGCCGATGCTAATGAATAATCATAATGAGCTGATTTTGCTGTATTTGAAGGGTTCAATTCTTCATCTTGATTGCACTGTATTATTTTTGCACTGTATTATTTTTGCGCATGCGTGCGCGCCTTCGAATTTGCCTACTGATGCGCCGCAATCGATTCAATCTAACATTTTTACATTCGTTGCGGAATTGATTTTCTTCCCTTTATCTTGCAAGGTTTGGTGTTTTATTGAATTTTCCAATTCGTTGACATTCAATGAAAATTAGTAGGTACACATTTTCTAAACTTAAGCTCTGCTATAAATGCAAATATTTTTTTTCTTTCAATAAGCGCCGCGTGCTATTCTATGTAAAACTACCGACTGACTTTCTAATGCTATTAAAATTGTTTCCAAACTAATGCATTTTCTGTAAGCTTATTTAGGATTTTTGAGACTTCCCGGACTCTTGTTGTCACACTTGAAAGCCACTTCGTTATTTGGATGCTGGCTTCAGCTGCTGTGCCGCCGCTTCTCTTTGTATTTGCAATGAATTTGATTTCAAACTAGCTCAATTGCCTTCAGCTATTTGTCTTGGAAAATGTGACATTAGCATATTTGTTATTTAGTGCATATTGAGTTCTGCTAAAGAAACACAAAAATTTGCATATTGCTCTGCCATATCTGCAATTTTCTATTTTCAACAAAATATCAACGGGATGTTTCATAATTTCAAAGTGTAAAAAACAGTTGGAGATCTTCATAGAAGTAGAAATTAAAGTCATTTTGAATATGGCTCATTTGCTTAAACTTTGATTGTATGGGCGACATAACTAACATGATCATTTGTTTTAATTAACCCATTAACCGCGGCTCCCAAATGCTTCGTATGATTTCTTTTAAATTGCGTGGGATTTCTTATATCTTCCATATCACAGGAACTACCACACCAAATTTCAACTTTGTACCTTTAACCGTAATCGAGGTATGAGTTTTTTTTTATTTATTTATTATAATTATCATCTAGCGACACAAGTTTTATAGATTATTAAACTTATGATTTCAATATAATAATATATACACAGAAAGAAAATAAGCTTTCGTAAATTATTGTACAATAATAAACAGATTATTCTTAATTCCCTGTCGTAACTGACACCACTTAAATCGCACACAGAGTTAAATGCAATACTCGCATTGTTAACAACATCAGTGCTTCCATAATTTGTTCTGTGATAAGAAATATAAAACAGTTCTCTTTGCCTTGTATATCTTTCAGGAGCATAGATTTTAAAAATACCAAGAATTTCAGCACAATTGATATGGCTCATCATGACATCCCTGGCCATCATTATTAAATGATACTTTCTTCTTATTTGAAGTTTTTTCAAACCAAAAAGTGCGCACCGCTTTAGATAAGTTGGTTAAAAATTCCAGTTTAGTTTATACGCACAAATTCTAGTAAATCGCGTTTAATCATTTTCAATCCTTTTTATATGTTAATTATAATAGGGATCCCATATAATACAACAATATTCCAGAAGAGAACGAACTTATGAAATAAAAATGGACTTTTAGGTATATGGATCATTAAAATCTTGTGTATTTCGCATTACAAATCCCAACATTGCGTTAGATTTTGATATAATTCTATCGAAATGTTTCGTAAAACTAAGCTTTTCGTCAAATAAAACTCCAAGATCCAACTTACTGCTTACTCGAGACAAACCATTGTTTAGGTTTAGAATAGAGTACTCAAGCAAAATTTTACTGCGGGTTATGTTAAAAGACATAACATTACATTTATCTACATTGAGATTTTGTTTTTTAACATAACACCACCCTTGTAACCGGTTAATATCCTGCTGAAAAAGTCGCCAGTCAGCTAAGGATTCGATCGATTTAAGAATCTTCACACCATCCGCATACATCAAACATTGGGAATGAAGAATATAATTTGGCAAATCATTAATAAAAAGAAGAAAAAGTAATGGTCCAAGATGACTTCCTTGAGGATAAAAATACCCAACCGTTGCACAGTGCGCTTTTTTCGCTTTAGTTTAGTTTATTTCTTTGAAAGTCTTTGCAATACAGATCCTTACAGACTAAATTAACAGTAATATAAATATACAAAGTTATAGAAAAGTTAAAGAAATACATCTTTAGGTACAAAGAGATCAAATTCATATGATACATTCAGCTCATTAAATAGTGTCAAATCCCTAGTAATGGGCTCACTTAACCCTTCGTGGGACCCTAAGGTCCGTAGGGACTTTTTCGATTTTGAATCGCCAATTACTCCTATTTTGGCCACTACGACTCCCTCCCGAAGTTACCATGTATTCCTGGAACATTTAGTTCTGCGTCTTTTACGGGTTCGATCATTAAAATCGGACCAGTGGTTACCGAGATCTAAGGATTTACTTTTACTGCCTACGAGAAAGGTCCCTAAAGTCCCCTGGGACATAGTATGAAAATTAAGCAAATTTACGGTATTACTTAGTGGAATTCATTGTTTTATGGCTCAAAATTGGAACTGCGTTTAGTTTCAAGGTAAAATAAATATTTTTGCTAATTGGGTTTTCCAAGAAATGAGCAGGGGGAGGTATAAGTTTGCTTATTTTATTGCTTTGTTCATCCCTGATGAATTTGTCTTATGCGTGCCTACCTGAATGTTGGGGGAAAAAAGGTATATAAACAAGTTGCTTCAAGAATATTCAACAGTTGTGTACTAACTTTTGAATTGAATTGAGCTAAAGAAAAATGTGCGCAGCAAATATCAATATAAATGAAATACTAAATGAACAAAGTTGTGATTTCGATGATGAAATACGTGATCCATCGTTCCAAATAAGTGAAGAAGCCTCTGATTGCGAAAGTGGAGCCACTATTGAATACTGGGACGAAGATACAACTGACGATGATGATGAAACGCCGCCAAATCAAGAAACAACTTCAGATGACTATTATGTTGGCAAAAATGGTATGAAATGGAAGAAAGCGCCGCCACCAACTTCACGTGTAAGATCGCACAATATCTTCACCATGAGAAGTAGAGGAATAGGACCAATAATGACTTCGGATGATCCATTGAGCATATTCAAAACAATTTTTACCGAGGAAATGTCACACATAATCGTAAGAGAAACTAACCGAAAAGCCAAACAAACTATTGAAGCGTGGAATGAAGCTAATCCAACACGACCCAAAGAATGGCAACCACTGACACCCAAGGAGTTTGATGCGTTCCTGGCAATGCTTATAGCTTCTGGCCTATATAAGTCAAACAATGAACCAGCTTACTGCCTGTTTGATACAAATCATCCACCAATCTTCAGAGCTGTAATGTCATTCAAAAGATTCAAACTGCTATTGAGGTACATACGATTTGACAACGTGAACACACGCATGGAAAGGTCACAGAGCAGCAAAACGGCAGCAATTGATGATATTTGGCTCATGCTGCAAGCTAATTTGGCAAGTCGGTACGAACCACATGATGCTCTAACAGTAGATGAACAACTGTTTCCATATAGAGGACGGACATCATTTACACAGTACATTCCATCAAAGCCTGCAAAATATGGAATAAAGGTGTGGTGGATATGTGATGCAAAAACCAAATATCCGCTCAAAGGCATCATATACTCTGGAAAAGCACCAGGACAGGAGCGTGAAACCCAGCTGGGCTACAAAGTGACAATGAAGCTCGCGCAGAAATACTTATTTACTGGCCCCATTGTGTATGCAGACAACTTCTTTTCGTCTCTTGAATTGGCTGAAAACTTGATTACCCAAAGAACAGCATATGTTGGTACCTTACGCACAAATAAAGCTTGTATTCCCAGTGAGTTTAGGAAGAATCGCAATCGCCCAATTGATAGTACATTGTTCGGCTACCATGACAACAACGTTGCGCTATGCTCATATGTGCCGAAGAAAAATTAAGCAGTGGTACTCATTTCAACAGCACATTATACAAACGCCGTCGAAGGAGCACATAAACCAATGGCCATTGTGGATTACAACAAAAATAAAGCTGGAGTGGACACAATGGACCAAATGCTAGTACATACACGTGTAAAAGAGGTACTAAACGCTGGCCACTGGCCATGTTTTATAATATTGTGGACGTTTCTGCATTGGCGTCATTTACCGCCTATAATGACCTCAATCCGAGCCAGAAAAGCGACAGGAGGCGGTCGTTCTTATACAAATTACTTCAGCAGTTGGCTACTCCCGAAATCGAAGAAAGGGCGCTCAATAATCGTATAACCCGCTACCCCCATATCAAGAGAGCTATGATGGACTACAACGTCATACCACTAGAAGAGAGCATTACAAGCGAAGCACCACCAATCCAACACAGGGATCAACGGAAAACTTGCTATTTATGTCAACAACACAACAACAGGCAACGTAAAACAAGATTTGCATGCTGCGATTGCAGGAAGTTTGTTTGTATGGAGCATTCAGAGCAGATGCACCGTTGCATGCCGTGTAAAACGTCCAGGATTCAGCGAGCAGAACAATAAAATAATATTTGATTAAGACCTATATATCAATAAAAATAATTAATATTTAATTTAAAACCAAAATTTGCCCGTGTTCAATCATTTTTAGTGCATTTTATAGGCAATTTTCATATTATGTCCCAGCGGACCTTAGGGACCTTTGACGTATAATTTACTTAGGGTCCCACGAAGGGTTAAAGCATAATTTTTTTACAACATTTAATATAAAACAATGTAGAATTTCTTAAATATCTCATGGGAATATTAAAAGTTATAAGCTCCAGGAACGATTGACAATCTAGTGATCCAGATATGATACCAAAATCTAGAGATTTTAGTCCTAAGAACATCATATGGCGGCAATGGGTCCTGGAAATTGATTGACCTCAGTGAAAACCTGGTGAATTTTTTTTTTTGTTTAACTTTTTCCAGTCTAAAAGAGGTTGAGACAATAAGAACTCCAAATTATGGAAGCCCATTCCAGCCTCGACCTCACAAAATCAGTAAACAACATTTAAAGACTATATGGGTTCAAGAATTCGTTACTGTGTCTTCGAATAAAAGTAAGTAAAGAGCAGGCTTTAGGTACTAGAAAATTGACATGGTCAATGAATGAAAATGTTAGAGTCAAAAATAACACCCAAATCACGATATAAAGAAACCGTTTGAACTGTTGACTCAGATAAATGATACGAAGCACGAATTGGCCCATATTCATAGTCAAAATAAAAGTCGACTCTTAATTTAGTATAAGCATTTTTGAAAGTTCTTCAATATAATATGTTGTCAAATAGCTTTCACTGAATTTAGACCATGACCATGTACTGACCATGTACTTAGAGAAAGTTTAAAGAGTTTGAGATACTAGAAATGCCACTTTGCAAATAAGCCACATCTGCTGAACATGATATCTTTTTAAATAGTTTAGGTCATCCGCATATAAAAGAAAGAGGTTTTTGCAAAATATTTTAGCTCACTGACGGCTATCGTAACAGAGAAAATATTTTGAGAATCATAAAATAGACCAAGGTAATTTTTTTAGAGGGGTACAAATGGAATATTTTTTCTAATGGAAGTCGAGGTACCTTAATTATTAACTTACATATTTAATATAAAAAACTTAACTTGAAAATGAAATGAAACAAAAACTTATATATTTTTCATTTGAATAAAAAAAATGTTCTTCAAAACCCCCACTTGGGTAGATCCTGGCTACGGCCCTGGGTTAAGGTAGTTAGTTAGTTTATAGTGGGTCTATTGTTTGGATCTTTAATTAACACTCCAGATTTAGGCTTTTTATATATTTTAGCACTGTCCCTGGCTTGGTGTTCTAAATTGTGGACGGGGGCACTACTTCCCCTCCAAAATGTAGGCGTCTTAGGCTATGGGTTGCCGGACATTCACATAGAATGTGTTCGGGGGTTTCTTCTTCCTCCTCGCATAGTCTGCAGACGTCTGATTCAGAAAGACTCATATTTTTAAGATGGTATCTGAGTGAGCAGTGACCTGTGAAGAAACTGGTGAGAATTCTAAGGTCTGCTTTGGTAAGCTTGAGTAAATCTTTGGATTTTTCTTTGCTTGAGTTAAAAATTTCTTAGATTGCCTTTGTCCATTGGTGTTGTTCCAGTGGCACTGAAATTTCTTATCTTCCCATATTCTAATTTTTTCTAGAATGTAGCCTTTTGCTAAGCTACAGAATGGTTCAGGTCCTATAAGAGTTCGAGACACTCCTCTTTTGGCCAGGCAGTCCGCCCTTTCGTTGCCCTCGAATCCTTCGTGACCTGGAACCCACCATAATTCTATTTTGTTGCTTTGTCCCAGCGTATTTAGTAGCTCTACGCAGCTGGAGACTAGTCTTGATTTAAGTTCGTAGCCTTGAAGGGCTTTTAAAGCCGCTTGACTATCGGAAAGTATGTAGATGTGAATTCCTCTTTGAATTTCTGCGGAGACATTCTCTGCGACCTTGTAGCGTTTTGTGAAGTTTACCTTCGGCAGCATCCTGTCGGGAATTTTTAAAAAGGGGTCATTTTCGAAGGTTTTTAGTATCTTCATGTGACCCGTAAAATTCCCTGCCTTATAATCGCCGATTTCCTCCATTCTTAGTGCATTTAGAACTGTCTCTTTTTCGATAATGATCGTTAAAGGGGGTAGCCCTATTATTACATTCAGAGCTTCAGATGGGCACGTTCTCATTGCCCCAGTGATACTAATGCACGCCATTCTTTGCAGCTTTGTCAGTTGATTAGCTGCTGTGCGCTTGGGCCACCATTCAAGTGCTGCATACGTAACCATAGGTCTCACAATTGTTGCAAACGTCCAATAAATCATTTTCGGTTTGAGGCCCCACATTTTGCCATGGAGGCGTTGACAGGCAAAAAGGGCACGTGTTGCCCTGCCTGTAATTGAATCTAAGAGGGTGTTCTAACGGAGATGCTTGTCAAAAACCACTCCTAAGTACTTGACCTCATTCGAAAAGTCAATAACTTTTCCATCCTGGAGAAGGGTACCAGAATAGTTTTGTCAGGATTTATGCTTAACCCTTTTTTTTACACCACTTTGAAGTTATACGGAGGGCACTCTGCATTCTGTCCGATATCGTCGGTTCATAACTGCCCAGACTTGAAATAACCAGATCATCCGCATATCCTCTGGTGTCAAAACCCTGGTTGTTGAGACTTGCGATAAGTTCGTCCACGACTAGGGTCCACAGAAGAGGTGAAAGTACCCCTCCTTGAGGGCATCCTCTAGAGGCAGCAATCGTGTTACGTATTCCACCAAGCTCAAACGTTATGATTCTGGTTTTCAGCATGATTAGAATCCAGTGTATGATTAAAGATGTATATTTTTAATCTGCATTGCTGCTTTGATCGCATTGTATGACGTGTTGTCAAAAGTTCCTTGAATATCAATGAAGGCACAAAGCGCTGTTTGTTTTGCTTAAGATATTATAAATGTTAAACCTTTTTTGGACACCGTCTTCATGTTTTTTTATGTGTGTGTTTTTTTTTAATTATTGTTAAAGTAATACTTTTAAAGTTGATCAACGCGTCTTATTTTTTATTGGAGAGTTTTGTTCGGATATTATTACAAATATAACCCTCTGATGAGAAGCACCGTTCTGATTCTATGCTAGTTGGAGATATAGTTGTACGATTATCGTAAGCAATTTGTAAGTTTCGATCACGATTGCCTTCACCACAACACAAAATTAGTTCTTAAGCCAGAATATCTAAAAATCCCGGGATTCCGGGATTGACTTCCCTACTTGTTATGTACTTTTAAAACATTATTTCCAAATAGGAAAATAAAAGAAAGGGTTATTTGTAGTAAAAAAATGCACCCATTTTAAAAGAAATCATAAAAAATGTATTTAATAGAACCGTCAAAGTTATGCATGAACGCTCACAAGACCCATTAGCCAATGAATACGTAATTTCTTAATAAATCTTGTTTGAATATACAGAACTATAAGCTTTTTCGAAATGATCAAATTGATAAAAAAGGCGGGGATGTTGCAATATATTGTAAAAAAAATTTAAATGTTAATCTGTTGGGAATGTCCAGTGGTTCAGAGGTAGAGTTTCTTAATGTCGAAATCTATGACAGTTGTACCAAAGTTTTCTTGTCGTGTGTGTATAATCCGAATCGTTATTATTGTTTAGAGCAATTGTTTACTATATTGTTGAATTGTGCAATTGACTATGATCACTTCGTTTTGTGTGGTGATTTAAATATAAATGTTTTATCTAAGGATAGTCTTGTAGTCTCCAAATAGCAAATACCAGTTTACCTACGCGCTATGCAATTATTGCTACTCCAAGTGTTATTAGATCTTTTTGTTGTTTCAGATGTTTCTACTGTTTTGCTTTTCGACCAATTATCGTTTATATCTGACCATGATCTTCTATTTTGTTCTTTGAATATAAATTTGACACCGATTTTAACTGTTAAAACTGTTTCATTTCGTAATTATAAAGCTATTGGTTATGGCTCGTTGTATAATGACCTGTCTATCATTAATTGGTTCGAATGTTGGTTCCTTAGTACTGTCAATGAGAAGTTGTATTTTTTAAGTAATATAATTAGTGAATAATTTGAGTTTTATGTTCCATTGACTACACGTCGTGTCTCTAACAGAAGTTGTCCCTGGTTTACAAATAACGTTAAATTGGCCCTGAAAAAACGTTAAAAAAATTTATAATTGTTGGAAGAAAAATCCTACAACATCTAATTGGGAACAGCACAAAAGAGCTAGAAATGAAGCTAACTGCATTGTTAAATTGTCTAAACGCACTTTGTTCATGTCCAAGCTAAGTTTAGCACAACCTTTCAAAAATCATTGAAACAATGTAGATAGGCTGGATTATGTAATGTAAAATCTGCTGATTGTCTAATTGATCCTAATATGCTTAATGATTATTTTATCGCTACCTCAACATCTACTTATAACACATCTGTCGATAATACGATAGGTTTTACTACCGAAAGGCCATGTAATTTTCATTTTGTTGCTGTAAATGAGTGTGATGTTGCTCGTTGCGTTAATAACATTAAATCAAATGATGTGGGTGAAGATGGAATATCTATTAAATTTCAAAAACTAATTTTAACTTCCATCCTAAGCCCTTTGACACATATAATGAATCACTGTTTCACAAGTTCTTCCTTCCCTGAAGCGTGAAAAGCAGCTACAATCATTTCTATAGCTAAAAAAACCCAATGCCCGTGAACCGTGTGATTTTCGTCCGGTAAGTCTTTTACCAGCTTTATCAAAAGTATTTGAGTCTCTCATGGCTGTAAAAATCTCCGAACTCATTAGAAAATTTAACCTTATATCACCACTTCAATCCGGTTTTCGACCTGGCCACAGCTGCTCTACAGCTATTGTGAAGATCCTAGATGACATAAGATTATCATATGATACGGGGCATATAAGCTTGCTTTGTCTGTTGGACTTTTCAAAAGCATTTGACTCTGTTGACCATTTATTACTATGTCAAAAACTAGAGCTTAATTTTGGGTTTTCTATCACTGCGGTCCGTCTGTTATATAATTACTTAGTTGGAAGGCCTCAAAGAGTAAGGGTGAGAAATAGTCTGTCTGCTTTCAACAATTTTTCCTGTGGAGTTCTTCAAGGCTCGGTACTTGGTCCGTTTTTATTTGCAATGTTTCTTAATGATATTGTTAGCAAATGTCGTCATGTAACCATGAATGCTCATGCTGGTGATCTTCAGCTGTACTTGTCCAAACCAATTGATCTTGTTTATGATTTATGTATTGAGGTAAATGAAGACATGAGTAAAATAGTAGATTGGGCTGAAGCTAATAAGCTTAATCTTAACCCTCTTAAATCATTTCCTTTCTCTGATATACCAGCCATTTTTCTGAATGGAATCGACTTGAAATTTATAGGTAAAGTTAAAAATCTGTAACTATATTAACTCCTCACTTTCCTGTGAAGATCATATAAACTCTGTTGTTTGTAAAGCTTACTATAACCAACGGAACCTGAGGAGAACTGCATCATTTGTGCCTGTTGAGACTAGAAGAAAGCTAGTGATTCAACTCATAACGCCAATAATTTCCTACACAGAAGTTGTACACAGTAAGCTTGATTCTAGGTCAAAGCTTAAGTTACAACTTGTATTTAATAAAGCTGCCAGATACGTTTATGGTCTTAAAAAATTAGACCGTTTAAGTCATTTGAGCAATCGAGTACTTGGTTGCAATATTTATCAATTATTTGGATGCTAGAAACTGTATTTTTTTGCATAACTTGATTTATACACAAACTCCTAATTACTTATTTAATAAGTTACAGTTTTGTAGATCGACCAGAAATATGAACCTTGTAATCCCTGCATACATTTTTTTTAACTCCAACAGACTCTTCTTTGTGAACGCTATCAGAATGTGCACTTCACTACCTTCAAGAATCAAAAGTTTCCGAAATAAGCACAACTTTAGCATGCAATATTCCAACACTTTTCTTGATACTATCTTTCTTTTTTTTCTATTTTATTAATGCTATCTTCTTCATTATTTGATAAAGTTTCTTAAAGGTATTTTATACATAAGTCTAAATTCAATTCAATTATAATTTTCTTGAGTCAAATAGATTTGTTTGTTGATTGTAACCTAAATTTAAAATTTAAAGTTAAATTTAGTCGTTGCTTAAAATTTTTTTAATTAAAATAAGTAATTTAAAATTTTTGTTTTTATTTATTTGTTGGTTATTACTTGTTATTCTTTGATTCCTTACTGCATTTAAAAGAATTTGTCTTAGGCCTTTTCCACACTTGGTCAACGCAACTCCAACTCAAGTTGCTAGCCTGTGTATTTATACCGGAACCTTCAGATTAAGCAATTTGCACTCAACAAGTTCTCAACCTGTTCAACGCAACGCGGCTTTCCGCAATTTTCATCGGCGACTTGCTGCGTCAGTTTGTTTATGTTGTGAATTCAATTATTTGTAGTGCAGTACGCTATATATTAATATTGTCTTATTGTCCTTCTTTATTTTAATTTTATTTGCATGTTATTTGCATGTTTTAATGTTCATTTGCATAATGCCACTTATTTCATTTGTTAATGTTTTTTCAGATGTCTTACACATGTTGCATAACTTTTGAAGCAAGTCTGAATGCATTTGGTTTCTAGTTGCATTGCTTTTCAACTTTTTCGCTGTTGCGTTGAAGTTGCGTTGGAATTGCGTTGACCAAGTGTGGAAAAGGCCTAATATGTGAATATGATAATTAAATTAAATAAAAAAAATAAAAAACCAAATTTTAATAACTCAGTTAATTTTCATACGATTTTCAGAAATTTTATAAATGAATTTACTTTGTTATAAATTGCACTTTCAGAAAATTTTTACGTTTATAGTTGTTTTTAACAAAACGTAAGCAATAAACAAACGTAAAAGTTTGAAAAAATTAGAAAAAAGCTAAAATCTAAGGTTTGGTCGATTATAACTCAAAAAATTCTTATTCTAGTGCTAAAGATGTACAAATATATTGTAAGCTTTATTATTTGTTTTTTCAAAACCGTTGAAAATTGGTTGAAAAATAACTGAGTTTTTGATTGTTAAAAGCATCAAGTTTTTTAAGGGTAAAATTAAATTTTGGGAGTTTATGAACAATTTTAAATATTGTTTCGCATATTACTCGACCAGATCTACAATCTAGACCATATCACTTGAAAAAACATGCTATTTTTTAGCACCTTGTAATTGTAGTGTCTCAAAATTCTGATTATTGTCTGTTAAGAATAACTCAGTTTTGCACCTCATTATATTTTTTATAAATAAAATGTATTTTTGATCAAAACATATTACGGTTAAAAACATGTTTTTTCTGATCGAAAACAATTTTGATCAAAGGCAATATTTTTCTAATCGAAATAATATCGATTAAAAAGCAATTGTTAAAAAGTAATTAGGACAGTTAACAGTGGAATTTGCACTAGATTGCAAAAGTATGCAATTGCAAATATTTGCTATGAATTGTAAATAACTTTTTTGATCTACTCTGCAACATTTGCTGCAAAACTATACACAGCTGATTTTAAAAAAAAAATACAATCAAATTGTGAGGTATTAATTTTTTTTTAAATATGATTACAAAAAAAATGGGAAAAACGAAAGAAGAAGACACTACATCGCAATTAAACAAAATTGCTTTCTAATCAGTTGATCAGCTGATTGAGCTTGTAATCCAGTGTTGTAGCATTTCTAAGCTGCGGGTTTTCAGTGGTCCATTTTTGCAGTAACATAGCAAGTGCAAATCTGTGAATTTTTTTAGTGTAGTGCAAATATATGCAATAATCTTCTGCAAATGCATTCATGCAAAAAATTTGCACTAGATCGTGAGTTCCACTATTGCTTGATAGCAATAGTCGTTATTTGCAATCCCACATTGAAACTTCAATTGACGTTAATAGTAAATGCAGTTATCAGTTCCTTCAAACGAAAATGTACTTGACAAAATGCGAAACAAACTCCTGTGTAAGGTGGCTGTAATGCCTTGTAAACGGAATAGCCTTTACAGTCAGTTTCAATCAAAAAACTTATCCCTATTCGAGAGTTAAAAGCTTAAACTGCTAAATAATCTGAAATATAAATAGTTCAGCCGCTTTTCGGCTTAAAGAGGGTAGCACAAAGCGGCAGCCAGTTTTTTGGACTCCAGATCTAACATGATATCATGACAAGCAATTTCTTTGGTTTCCCGTGTTGATATTGTTGTGCCGTTCATAAATTTTCTAATTATTTATTTAAATCTGTCAGAGATAAAAACCAGGACATTGTAGCTCAAGAAAGTTCATATGCCAGTTAAAAAGCGGACATTTGAGTGTTATACAAAGCATCCTTTTTTGGTTTTTGTTTACCATATAAAATAAATCGCCTTTCATTAACTTTGTTATGTCGTGACTACACTTCAAGGACGTGCAACTCGAGATGGTCCCAAGCAAATATGTGATAATGTTACACAAGATGTGGTGGCAGTGGATTAAATTGCCAAAGAATCGCAGCTAATGAAACAGCATAGTGTTGCTTTAGCTGAAGAAAACGCAGAGAAAATGTCCTGTAACGGATATTTTATGCGGATCAGAAAAAAATTTCGAATTTATTGCAAGGACTCGGTGTTTCTTTTCTTAACTTCCTGAAGATAGGATGCAGTGTTGCATAAACAATGACCGTTAAGCCCCTGTTGATGTGGCAGAACAAACTGTCACTCAGTTTGTGCCTGAGTTTGTGTGATATGTCCTGGCTCATGCATATTTGCTTATAGGATTTCTTTGATTTTACATATCAACGAAGAAGGGCGCTAACGTTGTTGTTGCTGGGCACGGGGAACGAACGACCACAAACAATAGCTGCTAATTCCAGTAAGATGAGCAAATGTCCTTTCAAAGGATGAATAGATGGGCTACAACAAGATGCAGCGCCAAGATTGCAGATGCTTGAGAATTTCTTCCAAAGCCAGCACGTGACATGAGCTCATCTACAACTCATCTACAGAACGAGTTTAAGCAGCTCAAGTTGTAAAAAGTTTAAATATCATTTGAAGATTTCTTTTTTATAATTTTATATTATTTTTTTTTTCTTTAACCCTTTACTTTACCACAGTTTCAACAGCCGCAAGGCAATTTCCAATCAATATTTGCCAACCCAAACAGCGATCGCAAAAAACTTAGAAGGGCAAACAAATCTTTTCACTTTTTTGCGCGCAATTTTCTTCCACTCCTGCATGCACCCAACCCAAGATATTTTAAAGGTTTCTACAAACCAACCTTGCTGCACATACCTCACCTCACCTTGCCATACCTTCTTCAATTCACTTCCTTAGAGCACTTTGTGCGTTCTTTCGTCATCATCATCATCACCGTCATCTGTTCTATAGCTCGCGCCAAAGCAGCGCATATGCCACAAATCCGTTTTTCGAATCCTTATGACATTACGTTCGAGTGTGACGATCGACCCCGAACGCATAAATAAATGTATGAAACAAGAAATTATCTTTAATGCAAGCACGAAAGGGATGAAGGCACTCAGCCAGCAAGGACGAAGCAATTCATCCAGCTGTGCTTGCGCATGCGCTTTACTTTTCTAGAGATTTTGACTTTGCAATGCAGCATTATTTGTAGTTGCATGTAAGGTAAAAAAACAAAAACAAACAACCGCAACTTTAGCCTTATAATTGTTAAAAATAAATAAAAACTCAGATAAAAAATTAATTTTATATGTATGAAATTTTCTATCCCATTAAGTATTTTGATGCTTTTGACAACACACATCATTTTTGTTTTTTTTCCTTTAACAAATTTAAAAAAATTTTGTATGGAACTCTTACTTAAGACAGTACTTTAAAAAACAAAAAATTATAACAGCATTTTCGATATCTTGAAGTTGTCCCTTTCGAATGCCACCAACCACATTGAGTTTACTATAAAAACATACAACCATTTTTATCAATAAAGTGAAATTTTTTTAAGCATGTTTTTCAAATATGTTTTATATTTGACCCCGAAAAATCATGGCCGACCATCGCAAATGATGCTAACCGTGTCCTGAGTATCTACTCTTTCTAATGCAGAATTTTTTTTAACTAATAAATACATTCATAAAAATCAGGGTTCGGATTATGATGACCAAAAAAACTGCAAAAAATTACCAAACAATGACAAAAGTTACCTAAAAACTGACAAAAATTACCTAAAAAACGCAAACAATTGCATAAAAAATAAACACAAACTTAAGCCTTAAGAATAAAACATTAATAAATTTAAATTTATTTTATACTTGCATAGTCTGAGTTGTCATTATCTAACACTTGTTTCATTTTTCTACATACCCTTTCGTCAGTTTCACCACGCGCATACCTTTTTTTATCGGAGTCTATAGACAAAGCTTCTCCTTTATCGAGAGGTAATGTTTTTGATTGAAGGGACTCTTGTGTTAAATGAATATGTTTAAAAATTCGCATTTTGTCATTTTTTAGTACGAAAAAAAAAATATTTAAAAATGACTCTAAAACGACCTAAAAAGTGAAAAATGCTCTTAAATTTAAAAACGTCGAAGAATGACAATAAAATAACTTAAAAATCTCTAAAAATTACCAAAAAATGCCCTAAATCTAGTAAAAACTAACTCAAAACCAAAAAAAAAAAAATGACAATAAATGTCCTAAAAACTTTTCATATTTGGAATTTAAGAATCATAAGAATAAGCAGGAAATGTGTTAGAATCAGCAGAAAAAAGATGACGTCATCGAAATCCTAGCCCTGATAATAATCATTTATACTGTAGTTTTTTAAAAAGCATGAGTATTTTTTTGTTTATAAAATTAAAATGTTCTATATATGATGCGAACATTAGGGGCCCTCAAACGATACTACATGACGGACATACATGTAGTTCGATGTGCTCTCTCTGAAAATTTTCAACAAATGGCAAAATGTACTAAGTTGGATGGCCGCGCACGCAAACGGAACTACATGTCGGACGTACTTAGCAAAAAGTCAAAATTTTTCAACTTCTATCGGACATGTCCATCCGCCTTGATTTCTTGCACACGAACGATACTACATGTGTGATGACTTGACAGGTCGGATGGACATGTAGTATCGTTTGAGGGCCCCTATTGTCATTTGCATCTTCTCTTTCTAATTTTCATAGGCGCATGCGAAGGGGGGAAGAGTTTGGGTGTTAAAACGCCCACGAAGAGAACGAATTTTAACGAGCATCGAGAGCAACCCTCAGCACAACATGGCAGCCGTTGTGTCTTTATGGTCACGACAAAGATCTTAAGATGACATTGCACATTGGAAAAAAAAACGACTCAATTTAAAATTTCTGTTGGTGAGTCGAACCAATTGATTAAACTAGTAAAGGAACCCACTTTTTTCCCTCAAAGTGATATGCATAGCCATAATACCTTTGACCTTTTTCTGACTTCACATCATGAAAAATATGATATGAGTGTATACGGACCTCTTGGTAACTCGGACCATTGTACCATCTCCGCTGTTTTCCCATATTCTAACCCCCGCACCTCTACGCCCAAAGCCGCCCCAAAAGAGAATGCATGGTTTTATGAAAACGGAAATTGAACTGCGTTATATATAAAGTAGGTATATTCTAGGTGCAGAAAAACACCTCTCTTGGTTACTCATCATCATAGTATAAACAAACTTAAATAAAAAAATCTAAGTTTATTTCTTACTGATTAGGTATTTTATTTTCAACATGTAAAATAGGCCTTAAACCAAAGTAGTTTACATCTTAAATGAAAATTAAAAACACAACCACTTAAATGAAAATTTAATTTTATAAATACCTGCATGTGTCTCATATTTTCTAAAGAAAAAAAATTCTAATATTTAAAAATACTTTTACGATCATAATCGATTTATTAGTGATTTTATATGTGAATAAAAACGATTTGTTTACGTTACTCTCTTCTCTTTTCCTCACATACTATACCGTGCACGAAAATCTCTATTTATGTTCAAACAAAAAATAACCATGTAAATGGAAAAGCAGCCATAATTTAATTTATTAATTATCAGAATTTATTAAGAATCAGAGATAACAATAGTTTAATTACATTAACATCAATACTCTCATATTTTTTGCAATTAGAAGTTAAGGTAGATTTTGAAAGTGTCACTTTTTTTTGATCGTCCGCATCTTGTCCAATGCAAAAACTATTACTGATAATTATTGGAAACTCATGCAAATGAATGTTTTTACTGGGCGTCTTAAAATAGAAATGGTTAATTTATCTTTACGAATTATGAAATTTTCTTTAAAATGGCATTCAATCGTTAGTGCATATTTTTGCATATGTTGCAATAAATGCGTGGTTTTGAATATTTTTCAAAAAATTTCAGTTTTTGCAACAAGCGCATGTTTTTTAAATTTTTATAATAAATGTATGTGTTTTTTGCATATTTTTGCTTTTTTGATTTGCAACCATTTACATTTAATGCTTCATATTTTGGGAAAAGAAAACTTATAATTATTACTTTTATGTTCATTTCATATTTTTGTGCTATTTTTGATAAATTAATTTTATTTGTATTTTCAAATGAATTTTCTTTCTTTTTAGCCGACTTCAAAAAGGAGGAGGTTCTCAAGTTGGTTAGTTTTTTTTTTTTTTTTTTTTGAATGTATGTACATTAGGGCGGGTCAATTTGTATGGACGAATTTTTTGGAGGTCTGGCTCAGCGAAATTCGTAAAATACATGTAATTTCAAGACTTTTTCTCCACTACAGCATATACAAATTCTGAAAAAAAGCTGTGCGGACTTTCGTAAATAGATTTTGTTCTCAATTATAAAATATGAATGTATGAATGTATGTGTATGAATCTATTTACGAAAGTCCGCACAGCTTTTTTTCAAAATTTGTATATGCTGTAGTGGAGAAAAAGTCTTGAAATTACATGTATTTTACGAATTTCGCTGAGCCAGAATTTGACCCGCCCTAATGTACATCGATAACTCCTAAAGTACTTGCCCGATTGCCACAATTTTTTGTCGACAGATACTAGATGCGGAGGTGCCCGTCTAAAAAGTGAAACAATATAAGAAACTCTTTGTATATCGACTAACATTAACACTAGAGCACTGAAATCTAGTACAGGGGTTGACACAATTATTAAAAGTGATGTTAAAAAAAGTGGGCGTCATTCTATAAAAGGCGTGGCAGTATTAGAAAAACGCAACTCGAATAATTTTGACACTAGGATACTGAAATTAGGTACAGGGGTAGGCATAATTATAAAAATTTACTGTGAAGAAAGTGGGTGTTGTTGGATAAAAGGGCGTGGCAATATAATAAAAATACTGTATTTCAGTTAATATTGACACTAGAGTACTGGAAATTGGCACAGGGTTAGGAACAGTTATTACAAATTATGGTCAAAAAAGTGGGCGTAATTCGTTAAAGGGCATGGCAATATAATAAAACGCTGTAACTCGAATAATATTGAAACTAAGGTACTGAAATTAGGTACAGGGGTAGGCATAATTATGAAAATTTATGAAAAATACTGTATCTCAGTTAATATTGACACTAGGGTACTGGAAATTGGTGCAAGGGTTGAAACAATTATTAAAAATAACGGTAAAAAAGTGGGCGTTGTTCGACAAAGACGTGGCAATATTAGAAAAATGCCATAACTCGAATAATATTACCACTAGGATACTGAAATTAGGTACAGGGACAGGCATAATTATGAAAATGTACGGTCAAGAAAGTGGGCGTTACTGGAAAAAGGGCGTGGCAATATAAGAAAAATACTTTTTTTCAGTTAATGTTGACACTACGGTTCGAAAATTCGTTACAAGAATGGGAAAACAGTTATCATAATCTCTAAAAAGGAAGAAATAAAAACTTTTTAACAAAAAAAAACCCAACTTCAAAACCACTACAAAGTAAAAAAATAATTTTAAATTACTTTTCACATAATTTCTTGGTCAAATTTGTTTATTTATAAATATTATTAAATTGGAAATATTATTACTATACATTTTTTCTTTTTTGTATTATTATCATAAATATATTAATTTCTCCATGAATATAAAACCTTTAAAGTCGGCGCTTATATAATCAGACTTTTATAAAATAAACGCTCCGGCTTTAAAGGTTTAATATTCATGGCGAAATTAATATATTTTTGATAATAATACAAAATAGAAAAAAAATGTATAGTAATAAGATTTCCAAAACAAATAAATTAACAAATTTAACGAAGAAATTATGTGAAAAGTAATTTAAAATTGTTTTTTACTTTGCAGTGGTTTTGAAGTTGGGGGTTTTTTTTTTGTTAAAAAGTTTTTTTATTAAATTAAATACAACTTTATTTTTTCACCGATAATAATAAATCATAATTTTTTTTTTTTTTTTTAAACATGCAATAACATTAGAGTTCAGCACATTAGACTATCTTAAGAACCAACTTAATATCATTAAAATGTCTCAACGATATACATAGATAAAAGTGGTCCAAAACAATCCAAAGTGAGAAAAATTTACCCACCATAATATGGGTTGGGCTCAGGGACAACACAAGACATAACAACTAACCATGCGTTAACATAGATCTAATCATATATTAGTTTCTACTTTTGAGTTGACCTTTCGATAAGTTAATATCAAAAAAGTTACAGTTGTTAACAAAGGTACTCATGCGATTTAAAGGAGCAGTAGCTATATAATTTGTTCTACTAAAAGGGGTTTGTAAATTAAATTGTTAGCACTTCTACTGCTTCTACGGTTAGTGTTAAAATTTATAAGAGTTAGGAGTTCTGGTGAATCGAATACACCAGTTGGTGTAAATGAGTTGGTGTAAATAGACGATATCCGCAGATTTCCTTCGCTCATTTAAAGATTGCATTTTTAATAGTTTTAAACGATCCTCATAAGGAGGAAGATTTAAAGTGTCAGTTCCACTTAAGCCCCTTAGAGCAAACCGAACAAAACGTTTTTGAATTCTTTCTATTCGTTCAACATGTACATTGTAAATTGGCGACCAAACTTGACTTGCATACTCCAAGTGAGGACGGGCAATTGAATAATACAGCGTTGTTGTTGTAATCATACTATTAAATTCTTTGGCCCAGCGTTTTATAAAACCGAGCATAGAAGACGCTTTTTTACAAATGCTATCAATATGAACGCTAAACGATAGCCAAGATCTTTAACAGAATCTACACGATTTAAAGCCGTATCTTTTATATTATAATCAAAAATTAAATTATTCCTTCTTCGCGAAAAGGTCATAGTTTTGCATTTATCTGGATTAAGAAACATATTATTTTTAGAACAAGAAACTTCAAAGGATTTTAGAATCTACTATTCTGTATATTTTCATATCATCTGCATAAATGAGCAGATGAGAGTATTTGATGATGTGGGTTACATCATTAATGGCTAAAATAAACAGAAGTGGACCAAGGTGGCTACCTTGAGGAACACCTGATGCAGCAATAAATTCAGCAGACAATACACCTCGAAATCTTGTTTGATAAGATCGCTCTGTCAGATACGATTGAATCCAGCTTACAAAAAATTGTGGAAAACCCATTAACTTTAGTTTAAATATAATTAATTTGTGTGGTAGTTTATCAAATGCTTCACTAAAATCAGTGTAAATACAATCGACCTGGTTACCAGAACAAACTGAATTTAAGCAGAATGTTGTAAAATCGAGGAGATTAGACACAGTGGATCTGCCAGTAACAAATCCATGCTAACGAGTTGTTATGACCCTCCCACAATGAATCTTCACACGATCATACACGAGCCGCTCGAAAAGTTTTGCAAACGATGAGAGTTTAGCGATAGGCCTATAGTTTTTTACATCATTCCTACAACCTTTTTTATAAATAGGACTTATAAAAGATTTTTTCCAAAAAAGTGGAAAATTACATTCCCTAATTGATTTATTGAATAATATGGAGAGTGGTTGGCTAAGAACGGAACCACATTGCGTTAACACTGCGGCGGGAATTCCGTCAGGTCCAGCATTAAAATCTTCTTCGATCGATCCCATATACTTTAAAATATCCTCTGAATTAAAAGATATAGGGTCCAACGAAACCCTGGGTGTAGAGTTCATATATTCAAAATAATCTTCATCAGGATTAAAAGAGTCTGAACAGAATGACTCTTTCATGAGAGTGGCAAATAGGCCACAAATTATAACGGGATCGTCAATGATGAAGGGAATCCATCAGATTTTTTTTTTGTGTTTATGAAACCCCAGAATTTCTTTGGATCAGACAATATTCTCAGCTTAATATTGTCTAAATAATTTTTATATAAGGTAGCTAAGCAACTTTCAAAATCCAGAAACAAACGCTTGTAGGTTTCTAGGTCATTTAAGTCTAAGCTACAGACATACAGTCATGTGAAAATAAATAGGGACACCTATATTTTTATATTTGAAGCTGCATGAATTATAAACAAGGTGCCCCAGATATAGCATTTATTCCCTCGGCTGGTGATTCTTATTGATAAGGCGAGTATAACACTTTATGGAGTTTCCTCCCACATTTAAAACTTTCAAGATGCAGGGTGTTTTACGGTTTTGGTACGTGTTTAGTATTATTGATATAGAATCTATACTCCTCATCATAAAATAAAAAATAGTATTTTCTATTTTAGAAAAAATATCAACTTTTTCATCAGTATATCAACCACTTTTGTGTGATGTGCTGTAGCGGAGCTAAAATTTTGAGAATAATCAACGAAATATCAACAAATTTTGTATCTTTTCTTTTAGCGGAGCTGTTATCGTCCAAAGTTAGAATTTAGAAAAGAACTATTGATTAAGTGTATTTTAACATGAAAAACAGAGATTTTAAATTTTGACGATTACAGCTCCGCTAAAACAAAAGATACAAAATTTGTTGATATTTCGTTTGTTAGTCTCAAAATTTTAGCTCCGCTGCAGCACATGACACGAAAGTGGTTGATATATAGATGGAAAACCTGATATTTTTTCTAAAATACAAAATATTATTTTTTATTTTATGGTGAGTAGTTTAGATTCTAGATCAATAATACTAAACACGTACCAAAACCGTTAAACACCCTGTATCTTGAAAGTTTTACAATGTGGAAGGAAACTCCATAAAGTTTTATACTTGCCTTATCAGGAGGAACCACCACCTGAGGGAATTAATGCTATATCTGTTGCACCTTGTATGTAATTCATGCAGCTTTATATATAAAAATACAGGTGTCCCAATTTATTTTCACATGACTGTATTTCTTCCATGCCCTATTCCTATTGTTGCGAAGAGTCTTTAATTCCCTTGTGTACCAAGGGTAAGTACAATTTTTCGCAAATTTGAGGCTATACGGCACGGACTCAGAAAACATAGTAAAGATTTTCATATAAAAAAAAATTAATTGAATCTTCAAGATTATTACCATTAAAATATTCTAAAATTACATTAAGTTTACTATGAAGTAAATGATTCAATCTCAGAAAGTCAGCTTTTCTGAAATTGAATTCATAAACTTTATCTATTGAATTGGAATTCACTATATTTTCCCTGTCGGACTTGTACCATATGCTCAGTGGTGGATGGTAGTCATCAACAGAAGTTAGAGCATAAAGGACCCTCTTAACAATCACGTTGTTACAGTCTGTAGTTAAGACCAGGTCAAGAAGTCTTTCACGACTATTATAAATACAACTTACTTGTTGTAAGTCAGAACATATACTATCAACAAATATATGCTCTTGGCGTGTCTTCGAATTAGATGCACAAAAATATGTATCATCGTCTGAAGATTCCCATTTCAAGTCAGGCAGATTAAAATCGCCCAACAATAAAATGTCGTCACTAACGTCAAGAATATTTATAACGTATTCTATGCAATCCGCAAGGCTTGCATAAATTTGCACACTGCTCTTTGGAGGAACATAAGCATGAAATACATATACATTAGAATTACAATGTACAACCTTAATGCATATAAGTTCGATATTAGAAAAGCAGGGAATATCGATAATGGAACTAACGAAGGAGTTCCTAACAGCTATTGTAATAAGACACCACCACCGACAGCAGAAGTATTGCCAGCGTATCTGTCTTTTCTATATACTTCAAAACTATAATCAAACAATTCCAAGTCAGTAATGCTTCCATTTAACCACGTTTCAGTCAATGCGATAATATCTTCAGTCAAATTTTGAGACATTGAAAATATGTCTCGCGTCTTAGAGCGTAATCCCCTTACATTTTGCTAGTAAAGGGATAGCCTATTCAGTTTTTTTGAGTTTGACGAACAGGTTGAGTCGTCCTTCTAGACTTATTCTTAGGCAGAAACTCTGAAACGAATATATTATCGGTCCACAAATTAGAATTTAAAACATTTGCAAACTCTTCAGCTGGAACTGTGAGAATGAGGGAAGCGCGGGAAGGTTTATTCCCTATTTTTTTACATGAAAAAAAGTCGTTTTGACTCAACAAGTTGTTATGTTTGATAAACGTCAATACGTTTTCAACAGTTGTGTCAGGCTGCAGACATGAAATAAATAAATTTTTCCTCCTTGACACTGCCCTTAAGTTTAAATGATTTGTGGGTTCAATAGGAGGTAAAACTGGACAATAAGTCAAAGCAGACATATTAGTAGGTGACGAAGAAGCAACTGGAGTATTTTTGTTCAAAGATGCTTTGCGACGCTTAGGGGTCGTCCATAAACTACGTTACCAATTTAGAGGGGGGAGGGGTTTTGAAATGCACTACGATAAGTAACGTTAGGGGGGGAGGTGTTTAGATATTGTAACGTTACCAAAAATTAAAAAACTCGACGAAAAACCTCTAATTAATAACACAATCATTTCAAAAATTTTTAACCTTACCTCTAAATTGATGGTTAACTTTTGTTTCAACGATTTCTTCCACCACCTTTTCCCTCGACACAGGAACCTTTTGGTATTCCTTCACCATCTCAGCACACGTCTGAAAAATTAACGAAACTGTGCATATTTGTTTGATCTCCTCGGCTTATGTAGCTTCAAAGAAGTAAAATATAAGGAAGTGGTGTAATAGCAGAAAAGTGTGGTATTTTCTATAATAGTGTTGGTTCACACAAATACAGAAACAATCACAAAGGGCCGTATTCGGTAGTATCGTAAAAGAAGGCCCAAACTGTTAAAGTTTGTTCTAATGCATTAAAATTTTAGAAACATTTCAAGAATAGCAACAACTCTTATTATTTAAAAAATTTTTGATCGCTCGCAATTGGCTTAGAAGTTATAGGCATCCAACGTTGGAAAAAGTGGACTAAAAATTTAGCTGATTTTTTAAGTTATCCAACAAAACTAAACTTTATGGGTATCAAAAGAGAGATAATACAAGTATCTATTCAACAAGATATCAAACATAAAAATACATGCATTTAAGATACAACCCTTTTTTTACTTAAAATCGCGAGGTTTTTCCAAATTTAATAAAAAAAAAATAAAGGTATCAAAAGGAGGCCTTCGGATGCTGCTTAGGGTTTACAAACCTCAGTAAGTACCACACAGGCTTCTCTGTCTACAGCAGTTCTGAATGTAGTTATCTTTTTAATAAATCTCTTTTTAATTTATTGCTTTCGTAAAAGAGAAACCACTAGTCTTTCAGACAAATTCTAATTATAAAAAATTATATCTTAATGAATTCTTATGGAATTCTAAATTTGACACCTCGTTGAATAGATACGCACATTACCTTTGTTTTAATACCCATAAAGCTTAGTTTTGTTGAAAAACTAGAAAAACTGCAAGATTTTTAGGTAATTTTTCTATATTTGAAGGCCTATAAATTCTAAACTTCAACTTTAATTACAAATTATATTAGGTTAATTTTTTAAAATCCTTAATTTTTGGGTGTTTCTGCCTAGTTGTTGTGTAAAAATCAGAAAAATTTAACAAACAGGTACTAAATCTGATTCACTATGCTGAAAACAAGAGCGCCCCAAACATGTATTCAACTGCGAAAAATGACTGCGTCCCTGAAGCAGTGTTTGTGTTTTGACAGATGTGGTTTGATCAAACTGGCGGAAAATCGACGGGGTCTAAATTGCATTTTTAAACCATTTTTAATAAGAAATATATACATTTCTAACACAAATAAGTTGAAAAAATATCGTTAGAAACTAAATAAAGCACTTTTGTTAAAAGAATTTAAACCGTATGGACATATTTACCTGTGGAACGAATGCGCATTGTTTTTAAGTTTTCTGGAACTTTTACAATTCTTAACCGCACAACTCATATTGCATTTGTTTTAGTGGTTTTTTTCTTTAATTTTGTTGCTTTTTAAGCAGTGAAAAATGCTTAAAATTGAATTATTTTCAACTATTTTGCTGAGGAGTCTTCCAATCAGATGCCAGGGTTCTCAAAAATGTCAAAAAACACACTCTTTCTCGCTCGCACAATTTACGAATGGTGCGACAGTTCACGTACAGTGTATGTGTAAGCAACACCATTTCCTTATATTTTACTTCTTTGTGTAGCTTACGAAAGACGAGTGACAGCTGGAAGAGGGTTGCCACCAAATTAATTTTTGTCATTTTATGTGCGAAAAATTTAGGCCATTAATTGGGCGTTAAAAAGCTATTTCATATACGAGTAATTTTTAAAGTGAGCTTCGCAGCATCTTAGCATTTACTAGTAATCCAGGGGAAAACGTTTTCCTGTCACAGACCGGCTTACATAAGAAATTTCATACCAATCGGAAAAAATTTTTTAATTATTTGTATATTTGAACTGGCATAACTGTAGTGTGACTACGCCCATTTTTGGTTCAGTTTCCGAAAGTAACTTTATGCACTAATTTACCAAATTTTAGTCTAGTACGACCAAAACCATCTAAAATATACAATTTTTATTGATTTGTAGGCGGTAAGAAGGGGTTTAGCAAAAATTTCCTAAACTATCTCGTAGGCGAAACAAATCGACTGCCAAAATTTTAGCGCAATCGGCGCAGTAGTCATTTTTAATGATGTATATATATATATATATTAGGGCGGGTTAATTTTTTTGATGAAGCGTATAGCAAAATCGTAATCTATAGGTGATTCTGAGAAATTTTGCTCAAGAGACCATAGCTCTAAGTCGGATTTAGAGCCCCCCAAAATTTAAAAATAGATTTTTTTCCATGCATACATAGAATAATTTAATTAAATTTGTCATAAAATCGGATAGAATTATAGTAGATTTCTCAATCTGGGCTTGTTTGAAAGGTATTTTTATCACCTTTCAGAATCTGTATTGATACCAATACTATTTTTTTATTTTTATAGAGATATTAGGAATTTTTTGTCGAAAAATAGCCTAAAATGAACTTTTAACTAATAAATTCTGAATTTTCTTCGATTTTTTTCGAGATGTTTTTTTTTTGCAGATTATGAAAGTTCAGACAATTTCCAACAACTTTTATAACGATAAATTTTTTTGTTTTGAACTCCTTTTTGTAGGAAAATCGATCTGAAAAAATCAACATTTTCAAGGTTTCAACAAAAAAACACTATTTTTACATTTTTAATTCAATTTATTTTTAAATATTATTCTCGACCTACAATTTAATGTTTTAACGTGGTAATATTATTTTTTAAGGTCCTTTTTACTTTCCAATCGAGGAGTTTTCTTACGACTTTCTAATGTCACTGCCATAACTCCTTCACGATTCTTTTCTATAACTCCTTTTGAAACACTCGTTTGAAACACTCGTGGTTCGTATGTTGGATCATCGGTACCAGTTGTAAGTGTTGGTATTGTTGTAGATACTTCTTCAACGTCTTCCGTATATTCAGGTATTGTGAATTTTCTATCATTATGCTGGCCCATCATAAATTCCTTTAGATGTTCTGGAATCAATCCACACGAGCATTCTGTTGTTTTTAATTTGCAATTACATTTTCCAATATAAAATAATTCGTTTATTAAATCAACAAATGCTTTAAATTCATCTGTTTTGTTTCTATGTTGTACATGTTTCTGGTGTTTATCAAGCAAACCAGTTCATTTTTTGAAAACACTTTTTTATTAATGATTTCAATAGTAACATTGTGAATTAATGTTTAATGTTTCAATGTTAAATGTAACTCGTTTATTTTAAAATATTTTTGAAAAATTGTGAGTTTTTAAATGAAGTTAGTGTTTGTTAATTATTGTTAAAAATTTGTTACAGTTCCTTATGATGCTAGCCGACGGCGAGCGAAATATTGAAAATAAAATTTAAAAATTTAAACAAAACGTTTATTTTTAACCAAGAGATTGGACCTTGAGCCCGTAAAATATCATTTATTATAAAAGAAGAGGTCAAAAATCAACCAAACATTTTTAATTGAATTAAACTTCAGAGTTTTCCGTCTAACATTAATACAAATTATTGCCAAAAATTTCTAAAAATAAACTCAACGAGTTCTGGTTGTGAGCATTAATGGGTTAAGCTGTATACACTCGCCTCAAATGAGGCTGCCCACTAGCTCATTTCGAAATTAGATTCCTTAAAATAGTTTTTTTATTTGCAAGTGTTGATAAGCGCAAAGTTATAACAAATTATATAAATAAATTTTTTAGTGATAAGTACATTTTTTTTACCATTCCAAAATTTTTGACATAAAATTTGGTGAAAATAAGCGAAATTAACGAAAATTCTGTGTGATATTCTTAAAAATCCGTAGATTTATCTTATTTTGCCACTGTTGTCCGTATATCTGTGCAAGGCTTAAATATCCGTAGAAACCCGTAATTTCCGTGTAGGTGGCACCACTGGCTAATACTATGAATTGATATATTCAATATTAAAGTGAAACTGGAATGATTTCTTACAGTTGAAAAAAGATTTCTAAGCTGTTGATCGGAAAATTTTTCATTTTTGAAAATTTATACAAAAATTTAATAAGAAAAACCGCATATATTGCAAAAAAGCCAAAATTCATTTCATTTCAATTTTGATCAGTAGAAAATCTATTCAATAGCTTAAAATAAAATCTAGGTATGTTTGGTTTACTAGTTTACTAGTAATAATATTTACAAGAAAGGACCTTTAATAATAAAAAAATGTAGCAATTTTAAAGTTTACAAAAGCAAAAGTTAAGACGAGTGACTGCGTTGATAATATTAACTAAAAAATTATAAGTGGGGCTAGGAATCTCATGCACTTAAAACTCTAAAATATGCGCTAAAAGCAGGCTAAATATGGAATTAAAATCTTTTTTCAATCTTTAAACATGGAATATTTTTCTGTGGAAAATATTGTCGCTTGTTCTTTGAACGAGCTATGCAAATGTCAAAACATTCTGTACCCCATGTTTAGTTGTTCTGGTCCATGTGAGCAAATGTTTTATGCATCTTGTGCCGGTATTTCTAAATCATGTCTAGACGATTTAGTATCTGTACAGTCAAATCTTCGCTGGTACTGTGCTTCGTGTAGGGCACTTTCCCCAGATGAACTTTATTCAAAAATAAAGCTTTTTGGGGAAAGTCTTAATACGTTAAATAACAATTTTAGAGAAATCGTCACATTTTTTAGCGAAATTAGAGCCACATCCAGTACCAGCGTCTATGACGAAATATCTATTCCGAAAAATGTCCCACCTTCTTTGTCACAGACTGTTTTTTCCGGGACTCAAACTATTATTTCATCAGAAAAAGACAATTCTATTTCAAAAAGAAAGAGGAAGAACAAAAATAAGCGTCGCAAAGCATCTTTGTCGATTGGAAAGTAAAAAGGACCTTAAAAATAATATTACCACGCTAAAACATTAAATTGTAGGTCCAGAATAATATTTAAAAATAAATTGAATTAAAAATGTAAATATAGTGTTTTTTTGTTGAAACCTTGAAAATGTTGATTTTTTTCAGATCGATTTTCCTACAAAAAGGAGTTCAAAACAAAAAAATTTATCGTAATAAAAGTTGTTGGAAATTGTCTGAACTTTCATAATCTGAAAAAAAAAATATCTCGAAAAAAATCGAAGAAAATTCAGAATTTATTAGTTAAAAGTTCATTTTAGGCTATTTTTCGACAAAAAATTCCTAATATCTCTACTAAAACTAAAAAAAAAAATATTAGTATCAATACAGATTCTGAAAGGTGATAAAAATACCTTTCAAACAAGTCCAGATTGAGAAATCTACTATAATTCTATCCGATTTTATGACGAATTTAATTAAATTATTCTATGTATACATGGAAAAATATCTATTTTGAAATTTTGGGGGCTCCAAATCCGACTTAGAGCTATGGTCTCTTGAGCAAAATTTCTCAGAATCACCTATAGATTACGTTTTTGCTATACGTTTCATCAAAAAAAATTAACCCGCCCTAATATATATATATATATACATCATTAAAAATGACTACTGCGCCGATTGCGCTAAAATTTTGGCAGTCGATATGTTTCGCCTACGAGATAGTTTAGGAAAGTTTTGCTAAACCCCCTCTTACCGCCTACAAATCAATAAAAATTTTATATTTTAGATGGTTTTGGTCGTACTAGACTAAAATTTGGTAAATTAGTGCATAAAGTTACTTTCGGAAACTGAACCAAAAATGGGCGTAGTCACACTACAGTTATGCCAGTTCAAATATACAAATAATTAAAAAATTTTTTCCGATTGGTATGAAATTTCTTATGTAAGCCGGTCTGTGACAGGAAAACGTTTTTCCCTGGATTACTAGTAAATGCTAAGATGCTGCGAAGCTCACTTTAAAAATTACTCGTATATGAAATAACTTTTTTTACGCCCAATTAATGGCCTAAATTTTTCGCACATAAAATGACAAAAATTAATTTGGTGGTAACCCTCTTCCAGCTGTCTCTCGTCTTTCGTAAGCTACATAAGCCAGGGAGATCAAACAAATATGCAGTACTGCCCAAAGCTATTCTACAAAGTACTCAATTGCAATTTAAGGTGCTCGCCAAAAGTACTCAATCTACTAATACCCAACTACCCAAGTCGTGTGAATACCCCTTTAGTGATTGTAAAATTTTGTCGTCCAGCATAGTTTTCAAATACGTTTCCTATTTAACCAATGCCTAGGCTTTCATTTAAAAAAAAAATCAGCTTCTTACTTTTCTTACTTTTGATTGTTAATTTATCACATTTTTAATGATTATTTTTAATGTCGCTTACATAAATTAAAGGTACATAAATGGCATACTGGCATAATGGCTTACATAAATGGCATACTGATTGGCCAACTCCATCAAACCAATTTTAATTCAGTCTTGTTATTGATAAACAAGTGTCCTTGAACTAAACTGGCTTATTTCAAAGTTATCCCCATAAATTCCCATAAAAATCATTAGTCCCCTTAGAAGCTTAACCGTTTTGACCAAAGCAATTAAGTCATAATTTTAGTGGAGCCCAAATCAGCTGCTCCACAAATGCCAGACACTTTGTTTTTAATTCTTGGCACAATTCTTACCAAGAATTGACTATTATCAATAGCCGTTTAAAGTAGGGCTCATTTGCAAATTTAACGGTAGATACCGTGCAAATACAAAACCCAATGGTCTGAACTAATTAACCAACCTTAATAAATTAATCCCAACCTGCATTAATTTCTACTAAACGAGTACTTAGCATAATCTGCCAAATGGCGTTGACCTTGAATGTGTTATTGTGATGGCATATGACTCAATTTGGATTACTGGATACTTTGGACACTCTTAAGGTACTCACCATGCTCAGTCCACGCCGATTATGTTCCACACATGCCAGCTATAATGCGGTCAATGTCCGTAACACTGCAGATGAACGCATGTACGTAGCTGGCTGGGCTGGTAACGGGGCTCAGTGTGGAATGGAGACAGATGTTGACAGCGACACCGTCTAGCGATTTTTTTTTTTTGCTACAGTTTCATACAGTCACAAAAACACAACAAACCGTCTCAGGGTATCCTTAAGATGGCACGAGCTATACAAGCAAGCAATGTAAAAATGAAGGGGACGGAGGACCAGGTGACAAAAAGCAAAATATTGGCAAATGCATTGCATTTGGCGGGCGGTGGTGTGTGTATTTCTTTGCGCTTCGCTGCTTGCTGTAGGAAAGCCATACCGTCTGATCGTCTCGGCGATCAATCAGTAATAATCATCATCACCATCATCATCATCGCCTTCATCCCCTAAGAAGTATTGCTGAAAAAAATTGGTGCAAAATTTCTTTGTTCTTGTTTATTTCTTTTATATCCTATTGACGATCGGAAGCAGATAATGCGAATGAATGCAACACAAATCAAAATTAAAGAAGTTACAATGAGCGAGCCAGGAATTTTATATGGTCATTATAGAGGACGACATACATAGACGTTGATTCAATAAACTGTAGATTGCAGTAACAATATTGCAAGATGTGCTGCAGTTTTAATGATTTCTTTTGCATTTTTTTTTCTTCACTTTCTGCCTGATTGCGTAATGATGACTTTTCTTTGGACATTTCATTTTCAACTATTGTGCTGCTTACTTTTCTTCCGACATTAATTTATGTTATTTACTCTTTGTTAAGCTGGCGTTATAGCCTCGTGCTCTTTGCAAAATTTGTTGCTCTTGTCTTCTTTAACTTTTTTGCATTGCTGCTAATGTGCGATTTATTTCTGCTGGTTGTTTTGGCCCGGTGTCCTGTAGTCAGATGTTCCCAGATATCCTGATGTTACTGCGGTTAACGTTGAATCAGATTCGAGAAGTTGTTTGAAAAGCTATCCATTTTATGTATGCAACACTAAGGTGGTGGACACTATCGTAGTTGCCCAAAGACAGCTGGTTGTCTTTCTGTGGTGGTGAAAATATTTTGCATCCCAAAAGTGGTACCCCTGCAAGGTTTGTGTGGTTACGTAATGAGTGTATGTAGTCGCTTGCCGGAGAATCGCTTGATTTATTTTCGGATTACACTTAAGGGGTCGTCCATAAACTACGTTACCAATTTAGAGGGGGGGAGGGGTTTTGAAATGCACTACGATAAGTAACGGTAGGGGGGGGGAGGTGTTTAGATATTGTAACGTTACCAAAAATTAAAAAAATTGACGAAAAACCTCTAATTAATAACACAATCATTTCAAAAATTTTTAACCTTACATGTTTATGTTTGATCGTCTAAATTGATGGTTAACTTTTGTTTCAACGATTTCTTAAACCACCTTTTCCCTCGACACAGGAACCTTTTGGTATTCCTTCACCATCTCAGCACACGTCTGAAAAATTTGGGTCTTTGCTTTTGCGACAGGCTTTGACGTTAAGGCCTGAATGTTCTTGATCAAAGGAGATAGATACCGTATGACATGTACTGTCCTTCTCAGAAAGAAGAAATCGGTTCAAGGTCGTGTCCTACCTGCGGCTTGTATTTCGTTTTTAAAACTTCTATGAATTGCCATAAGCTTGTATTATATCGTTTACAATAAATCGGAATAAAAAATACTATTTAAATAAATCAATTTTCAGAAAGCATTAACACAAAATCACAGAACTTGATGCAGCTCGGGTGCAGCCTTTAAGGGTACTCTGTCAAAGACCAGGTGAATTTCTTTGCGTTAGAAATGAGGATTCACCTGAATGGGTCGACATAGAATCCGATGAAAAGTTCTATTTTGAAGAATCCTCAACAAAGCAACCAGCTTCTTCTATCCCAGTGATTGAGAGCATCGAATCTTGGATCGCAGATGGAATAGCTTTTACAGATGATATTAATTAAGGATTTTTTTCCAATTGTTCCTTTAATGTATCTAGTCATACTAGTCACTAATACTAGTGAAAATTGTCAGAGCTAGTCAAAATATATAATCATTCGAATGAATTAATTTCATATGTCACGTTACTTTATGGGGGGGGTTTTGAAAAGCACTACGAAAAGTAACGCAGGGGGAGGGGGGGGTAAAAAAGACCGGAAAATCAGTAACGTAGTTTATGGACGACCCCTAAGATCGCTTCATATCCATAAAATGTACTTATTAGAATTTATATTTTACTTTTCAAATCCCATTGGCACTTTGACTTGTGATATTTTGCATTGATTACTCCAAGTGTCTTTGAGAAAAGGCCAAACAGTTTAAAAAAAATGTAAAAACTTTGCACAGTGTTGGTAAAAAAATACACTCTTGCGAATAAACTTAAAAGGGTTAAGTTATTTGCAAATTTGTATAACAATTTTTTTAATTAAATAGGGGAAATAGTCTAGCAGTGGAAGTGGTTTCGTTTATTGATCATAACTTTGGCATATGCTAATATTTTTGAGTCACCGATATACCTTTCGAAATTACAGTCTTTTTCAGCTACAACTTTTCTGAAGTACGTTGTTAAATTATCTGAGGAAAAGTCAGAGTAATGCCCATCGGCGCAAAACTTACAAAATTGAGAAAAGAAAATTGTTTGCCTAGCAGTGGGAATTCCTATAAAACACAAAATAAGTTCTGTAAAAACTGTTAAAGTGAAATATGAACAACAAATAGCCAAGGGGGAAGGGGTGAAATGCCCCCTACTACAACCGTTTTCCCCCCTAGCCAAACCAGCCAATGAAAAACTTAAATGAATAATTAATATGCATTTTGTTGATATATTTGTTTATTGCTTTAACATTAGTTTTGTTTAAAATAACCAAAAAAAATACACATTCACCTTATTCATGACTTGAATATGTATATAAAATTTGTTTAACAAAATTAAAATTTCTACTGGGTCGCCAACATTTGCTACCTAAATATAAGATTTGAATTTTAATAATTTTTTAACCCGCATCCATAGGAACTTTCTAGTAATGAAAAGCACGCTGTGCACCAATTTTATGCAGATACAAAAAGAATATATAATTCATTGAAATGTTTTGAATTTTTAAATTTTTTTTATGCATTATGAATGTTTATTAATTTTAAAATAAGAATAAACTGCAATTCTTAGTTCTAGCAAAAATTTAGAAAAGCAAAAGATTTAAATCAAAACATGCATATTTGTTCTTAATATATAAATCTGAATAAAAAATTTGCATCAATTTGATGCAAACGACGGATGCGGGTTTATTCAATTTTTTTATTTGTGTTACTTAAAAAGTGTCTTATAGCGCATTCTTTACTGAAAAAAAGTCTGACCTCACAGAATGCAGAATTTTTTGATTCTGACCTGAATTTACAGAATGTAGACTTCTTTTGAGCTAAGAAAAGAACGGAAAAAATGCAACATTTTTGCACTGCACTGTTGTTTTGAATTCCGACTTATTTACGATTGAGGTTATGTATAGTGCGATACTGCATGGAATTTTTAAGAAATACTCATCGAGCTGTTAAATTTTATCAAGTAACCACTTTCATCAAAATTGTTTTGGATTCAATTTAAAAAAATTTTCAAAATTCTTCTCACAATTGTCATAGCATATAATATTACTGTCAAAATTATTTTTTTTATGTTGGTATTACTAAAGAGCAGAATGCAGAACCGCCGAATTTTACAGATCATAAAATTCTGCATTTGTTATACTTTTGCGGTCAGAATTTTCGAGAAAAGAACACGATTTATTTTGAGGTCAACATATTTTTTTAGAAAAAACGGAAAAAATGCAGAACTCTTGAAGAGGTCAGAAAAAATGTAGAATTTGCCCGCTAGCCCGTTTCGCTGCTCTTTCTTATATTTCTAGCCACTTTAAATAAATTTTGTATTTTTACCTTCATTTTATTACAAAGTCCTGAATTATTTTTTATATTATTTTTTATGTATTAATCTCATGTATAAAAAGATCTACATATCCATGTAAATATTATAAAATTAACTGTTTTTTAATAAATATGTGTAATGTATTCATTTCACATGTAAAAAAATTGTTTTTTTTTTATTTAAATGAAAAAACAAAAAATTGCCCCCCAAAATTCATGCCTGCCCCCTCTGTCTTCTTGGGGTGGCTACAGGCCTGTCAGAGTCACAATGTTGGCACGTAAAAAAACTTTGGCGCATGTGTGCACATTTCAAATGCAACGGTCTTTTGCACACGCTACATTTGATTGAGTTGTTTACAGTCAGTTTACATGGCAAAGGTTTTAAGCAAATGATAAAAAAGTCCTCTACAAACGATGATGAATTTTGCGATGATGGCTGCGATGGTGATAGTTTTTTGGAGTGCTTCGTTCTTGGCTCAGTCACTTTTATATACTTTGGCGGAGGTTTCTTTTTTGATGTTGTCGAAGACCGCTTATTTCCATTTTTTTTTTTCTCAGAGCTTCAAGATTTTTCGCTGTGGTCAATACAGAACTTTTCATTGGCTTGCGCCCGCCATTCGATTTTTTGGCCTGTGTTATCGATTGAACTGGACCAATGTCTGGCAAAATTGACGACAAATTTAATTATGACAAATATGACAGTTTGAACTTATTAAATTGTAATTATGATGATGTTTGGTTGGCAAAAATGTAATTTGTACGAATTCCCACTGCTAGCTAAAATGAATTCCAACTGCTCGTTTTTAAAACTATTTTTAAAATGCACAATTTTCTTTATTTTTGGTACCGTACGGCACAAATCCATTGCCGCATCTTATTGAAAACTAAAAACTGTAGAACAAACCATACACACACTTCTTATATCGCTTGGGAGTAGCCACGAGAGTTAAGACTTGAAAAAATCCAAAAAAAATATTTGATTTTTTTTAACACCGTTATTAGCACAGCTCAGGCAAATGCGTCTTTTCGTTTCAAAGTGAAAAGGCAATACAACTTGCCTGCCCAAGTCAAAACACTAGTATTCAAATTCAAATTCCCACTGCTAGACAATTTCCCCCATATATGGGCATTTCCAGAAAAAAGTCAACCGTGACCAAAAACTTAAAACTTATTTAAAACTGTTTGTTTTATGATATTATTAAGAGAAACATTTTAATTTTATTAATTAAAGAAATTACTATATAAAATCATTAACCATGATGATTAAATCGTCTGCACCGTTTCACAAATGTAGTTTCCTTTCTCGTAAATGTTTAGAAAATGTTTCGTTAACTTTTTGTTTTAGTTAAAATGGAAGGCATTGGCTAAAGATAACAGAAACAGAAAAATGGTTGAGGCAAGAAAAGGACAATATAATACATTTGTTATTACTAAATCACATAATTACTTCACTACCTAATTACTTAATCAGCCAATTTAAATTTAAGGAAATTTTGACGCGTGGGCTATGTTGCGTGAGTTACGGCAAATATTTTTTGGAAACTCTATTTATTTTTAAATAAGCAAAGTCCATAGGTAAAGTGGATTTATTATGAAACTTCACTGTTTTCCTATTATTTAAAAATTAACCCTTTAAGCGGCAAGATAGAAATAGCCTGTTTTTTGCTATGAGAATTTTGGTTTTAAGATAATTTTGGTATTAGAAACACAAATCCGAAGTCCGTTTGGCGATGTTGCTTGGGGTATAGCCGCCAGGTGCAAAGACCGTCTGTAGACAGCCTTGCTACTTTAAGGAAAAAAAAATTACTTGTTTGTAGTACAAAAGTTTTTTTTTATTCAAATAAAATACTGAATACATTTCTAAAAATCAGGTATATAATTATAAATAATGAATCAATTATTCCTTAACGTGATACTGTTTAAACAGTTTTTGGCTTTTGTAAAACATAAATGCACATTACATTTGGTGCAAAAGGTGTGCGTATCTGATTTTTTACAGAATTTGCTTGACTTTTTTTGATCACCAATCAGCAAAGTGATTCATCTCGTCGTACCTTACACTCTATACCGGATGAGCCACTCTTTTACCAATACTAGACCCGCTAGCAGATGAGTGTGTTTTGGATATTGGACGACCAACGGTTCGTTTTTCAACAGAAGCACAGAGTTTCTTTGCTGTTTTTAAACGAAATTGAACTGTTTTTAACATCATCATCTTCTTCGTCATCATTAGATGTATCAAAGTTTTTTTCAGCATTCACTCTTCGATACAGAACGTAAGAATTAGTGATAGACATGTCCAGAAGATGGTAAGAAAGCCTAGTTGCCATATTCATTGTTTTTATGTGTATTCCATTACGACCCATATACGAGTCTATCAAATCAACTCCTCCCATGTGAGAGTTATATTCGCGAATTATTTCTGGATACTCAACTTCAATAATTTTTTTTTCTTTTCGGTTATAGCGATGGATTTTTGCTGGCTGTGTGGCTGCATTAAATTTTGAAAAGGCTTAGCACCAACATATGTTGAACATAGTCTTACATTTTTTGTATCTTTCCACAAAATTGTATTGATGTCGACACCATACGCTGGTCCTCCGTCTTCTAGAGTTGGTAATGGTGATCGTGGTCTTTTTGGTGGTTTAAAAGTACCTGTGGTATCTGTTGTCGCTGCAGTTGGTATGGTGCTTGTTGTTAGTCCCGGTTCAGTTATTGGTGCTGTTGTTGCTACAGGTGCTTGAGCTATTGGTGGAGTCGACTCTGCAAATGCTGACGTTGTAGCCACCATTCTTGGAGTCGATATTCTTTGGGCTGCAGTAGTAAATTGTGCTGTTCCATCCCTAGTTGAACTTACATTCAACGATAAGCCAACTGCATTTACGAATGCTGTGCTATCTTGGACTCCTGTTCAATCGCTTATCATTGCATCATCTTCAGGTGAGATTTCATCAAAAACATAGTTTGGATCAAGTACACTATCATCGTCTTCCACTTCATCACCATGACCTGCATCATTTTTTTAATTTCTTCGTCACTAATAGCAAAAAGTTTGAATTTTTTATGCTTATTCCATTCTCTTTGACTTCGACGAACTTTACCTTTATCCATTTTCTAATAGAAAAAAACATATTTACACCCTTGTTGATAATAAACACTTTTTTAAAGGTAAATAAAAGCACAAAAGACGGGTAAAATTACACGAAGGTACAATTTTATGAAATTACGGTGAGTGAATTTTTTTCCTCAGAACGGCAAGACCGTCTGCAGAAGGTCTTCACTAAACTCAAAATTTGTACACTAAACTTTTTACAAATTATGAAAATATATGTTACAACTACTTACCAAAAAAAATCTGTATCCAATTGATCTCCTCAAAAGTTTTTTTTATTTATTTTTAATTTTTATTAAAATCACAAATAATTTATACGTCTGCTTTCACACAAAATTGCACTTGAATGGTGTTAGCTGACAAATGAATCATGTTACAACGAGCACACCACAACTATTTGATGCGTAAGTTCAATACGGAGAACAGTTTATCCGTTTTAAGCGCGGACAAATTTAAATTTAAAAAATTATTCAGTTATAGAGAAGACCGTCTCTAGACTGTCTTGCCGCTTAAAGGGTTAAAAGCAAAAACAAATTATGTGGGAAAATTCGCTGAGTTTTTACAGTCTTAACTTGCTTGTAAAACACACTTCCTTTTTTTGTCGCGTGAGTTACGCCCATATTTACCACTGCCATTCTTAATTACACAGTGTGTAATTTTTTAAGTCATGGCAAAATAACGGACATCACTACGTGATAAAAGACCAAAAAAAAGACCCCCTGTCTCCCAGTTTTGCCCAAAGTCTTCCAGGTTTTTTTTATGAGCCCCCAAAGATGTGGGGCCTCTGTGTCATTTTTGCAAAAAAATTATCATTTTCTCAAGCGCATATCTTGCAAACCGTTCGGAATTTTGATTAACTCTCTGAGACAAAGCTCTTGTCATGAAGAACAAAAATTGTGAACATACAAAATCAAAAAAAAATTCATCAAGGTCAAAATCGCAAAAAACTTTAAAAATTCATTTTTTTTACTTTTTTCCCCTGTTCAAGTCCATAGGTAGCAAACCGTTTAAAATTCAAGGCAATAATCAACTACAAAAATGAACCTAAGATCTCAATAAACAACTTTCTGGAACATATAAACTTCCTAGGAATGATTCTTAACACCGTTTAGGTAGCGCTTAGGTAGCCGCAAAAGTGAAAAATTTCCCGAAAATTTTTTAATTTCATTTGTTTTTTCTTTACTTGCAACATTGAGATACTATAAAGCCCTCTCCCGTAAGTGAAAAGGCATGTTGCAGGTTTCATTGTTATACTATTACTGATTTTATTAATCTTAGTTCTTAGGTAGTATGGGTTGACATTTAGAGTTAGGGGTGTAACAAAGAGTAGTAGCATAGATATTTAGTAATAATGATTCAGTGTTGTAAGAATTAGTATTCTCAGCAGGGATGGCACTACAATACTATGCTATCTATTACAAAAATTATAAAAAAAATTTTCGTATTATGTTTATAATGTTGATGGCCCTGGACTTGCAAATCGCACTCTCTTAAGTTGTGGATCCAAATCGTCGTCCGAATCGTCCGAATCGTCCGAATCTGACGCTAATTCAGAACTTATGGTGTCCACAGGCACGTTACTTCCAGACTGCCCTCCATCATCAGCTTTTTCTTCTTCAGATACTTCATTAACATAATACAGGGTGATCTTGTGACTCCACCAACATACCTGAAATGAATTAGAAAAGAAATCAAAAAAGGAATGCAAAACAATGCATCAATAAAATTGATACTACCTCTGCAAGCAATGCGTCGAGTTTTTTGCCTTTGTACCGTTTTTCCATGGGCATTGTGGTTTGGTGAAACCGTTCTCCTTGCTCATCGGATTCGGTAGGGAGTTGTTTGATAAAATCGTCAAAATGAAAACGAAGAAAATGCAGCTTTAATGTCATCGATGTACCGATTTTCTCAAAATAATACAGCATTTCTTTCACCCATTCTCTTGCTTCCAGTTCCGCGTCTCGATCCTTTGCCAAGACTCTGAAGGTAAATTCATGCCATTGAATGATTATAATCATGAAGCGATGATTCAAAGTTGCTCTTGAATAGTTTTCTAATCTCAGCCTCATGACTGACAATTATTTACGTTCAAAGTTTTGAAATCAACTTTTTTTTTAAGAAATCGCTTATTTTCAAACACTTCGATAGTTTTTTTACTAGGGCTGTTTTTTGAGAAAACCAGATTTTTATTAAAAAAAGCGAGGTTAAAAAAAATTTTTTTTTTTAATTTGCCCCAGTGAGTTAATAAAAATGAACATATTTATAAACAGATTTATAGCGTTTTCAGAGGTCTTCTCAACGATACCCATCTCAACCAGATCGGATAAGAAATGGGTGAGATATAAGCGATTATATAAGCTATAAAGGCCTATATCTCAAGAAGTTGGACCGGCCTCCAAGCGCGTCGGAAGCGAATTTCATCTGGGGGGGCAGTACAAATGGGGGGCAGTACAAATGGTGGTGCAAAAAAAGTTCACCAAAATTTTTTCACATGAGTTGTAAAAAAACTGATATTTTGAATAACTTTTCCTTTGAAATTGTTTATCTAGCTAAAAAAGTGGGGGTCAACTGCCCCCTTTTCCCCCGCTTCCAACGCCAGTGTCGGCCCCCTTAAAAAAAACTTTGGGGTTTTAATCAGCGCTGTTCGCCCTACCAGGCCAAAGAAAATTGGCGCATTTTTCATAAAGAGTCAAATTTTCTGAAGTGGGAACAATAAAAATCAAGTTATTGAACTTTCACTTTTTTTTATGGAACTTTGAAGAATAAGTGATTAAAAAGAATGTCTTAATTTTTTTTTTTTAAATTGAGTTTTTTGAAAAGTTATAAGCAAAGTAGTTTTTTGCAATTTTTTTTAATTGCGATATCTCATAAATTATTGAGTGAAAGTTAATGAAATTTTGGTGGTAGAACTAGAAATAATTCACAATTTAGATGAAATAAAGTTTTTATTAAAATTTTAAAAGTTCTTTATACATAATATATTTTTTAATAAACACATTAACATTTGACCAACTTCTTCACTAGATAGAAACTAGATTTTGTTCACAGTATTGTTCCCTAAAAACTGTTTAACACTTTGCCGAAAAAAAATTTCAGTACAATTCATACACAAAAAAGTTACGACTGTTTTAGAACCGTCAATAGGCGTAAGTCGTACTTATATGATTTTATATGTTCTTTATGACAAGAGCTACAACTTTGCCTCAGAGAGTAAATTAAAATTCCGAACGGTTTGCAAGATATGAGCTTGAGAAAATCATAATTTTTTTGACACCGAGGCCCCACATCTTTGGGGGCCCACAAAAAAAAACCTGGAGGATTTTGGGCAAAACTGGGAGACAGGGGTCTTTTTTTTTTGGTCTTTTGTCACGTAGTGGTGTCCGTATATGGTTACTTTTTTCGTGTTGCACTGTGTTAGTTACAGGAACGACAATTTTGGTAGATCATACCATTACTATGTCTTGTAAGGCAAATTAAAACATTTTATGTTTAAATGTTTTTTTAAAAAAGAAACATCAGAGAGAGGCTCTGATGTTCTGTTCTTTATTGAATGACACAAACTTAAAAACTGAACTTAACATTTTCTATATCTTAATAATAAGAGGTCTAGCGTAGCTGCAACAGGTAGCAGCGCAGTCGACTTTGCACGCGCTCCAACTGCAGGAAATAATGTAGACATAGCGTCAGCAGTTTTGACTGTGGGAACGATTGTGAAAACTTTTAATGTGCGAGGTGTTAACTCCTCCCTTCTTAAGAACAATTGCCCTCAATTGTTTTCCTAGAAATATGGAATGTCGTTCAACCTTAGATTTGATGACTGTAAACCACCTTTGGGTTGAATGTTGGTAAGGATCACTGCTGGGGCAGGGGGTGAACAAACTCTTGCAGCATTTTCTTCAATATAATCTGTCCTCTGCAAAGATCTGAAGATGTAAAAAACCGGGATACTGATAGCTCCAAGTATCAGTATGAATAGCAAAGTTGAAAATCCATTGATTATAGTCCTAATTTTTATAGTTTGGATTTCACGTGTGTTATTTATATGTAGCTCGTTCAAACTTTCAATTGACAAAAAATTTTCTAATTTTTCTTCTAATGGTGTCGGTTGTAGGACTGCAGGTATTGTTTTAACTGGGGGTGCTTCTAAGTTACTGTAAGTTTTATTTTTGGCTATAATCGATGTGTTGCTGAATTTTATCAAGAATGTGCCGGTCAGGTTGTGCTTCGTATTACCAATTATTACTTTATCCTTATAATCGTTAAGTAGGATAACTCCTGGGTATATTTCCTCTATGAGCGGGATATGTTGTCCATTAATATATGTGCATGCTGATGCTAGACTTCTTATAACATTAGGTATACAAGTATCGTTACTTAATTTAATTAATTTATTATTATTGCAAATATTAATAGAACTATATCTAATACAATCATTTTTAATTCCGTATATTTCATTATTGTTTTTTATTACCTCCTTATATTTTAATTTTATAACTTTCCCATTTTTCTTTACTGGGCGTATTAAAATGTTTTCATAAATTGTTCCGCTTGTAAGTGGTATTTTAATTATATATAAAATCATAGAATCCTTATATATTACATTTACTTTTGCGTATTCCACCGCCTCCTCAGGAGATGCAAAAGGCATTTTCTCCTCTTCGAGTTTTCTTAATGCTATTTTGATTTCTAATTTATTCAATATCATTGAGTTAATTACTCCAGTTTTCGCCCATTGAATGGCATACTTTACATTTATCAATTGTTCTTTTATTAGTCTAATTCTGTTTTGTATATTAATAGATATTTCATCAACAAAGCAATCGTCTTTGCGTATTGCGTTTGAAATCTTATTTATAATTTCAGTTACATTATTAATTCTATCACTTAAAGCTTGATTAATTACTATTTGTGCATTATTATTATTGTTTAATTCATTTAAATTCATTTTTAACAATTCAAAATCATCGTGGTCTGGCGTACCAGCAATGTATTTCCACGCTGTTCCGATAATATTGAAAGATCTCTTAAATCTAGTTATATTCAGAGGTGCAATGCTCTGTACTATTTCCAATGTTTGTTTAATTTCTTGTTGTAGGAGAGGATAAAAAATATTTTCTTTAGGGATATTGTCGTCAATGTACGTTTGAGTTTGTTGTAAAAATTTGTTGTACAGTTCCAGGTCTATTGAATGTATTATCCTAAAAATTCCGTCCTGAATTTTGGTTCGTCCATTGTTTATCGTTATAAGGTGACTGGAAGTGTAGTCGAGTATCTGTACGTCTGCCAGTGATAACGCGAAGAATAATCTGAAAAATAAAATCATTTATGTTTTTATAAGGCTTTTGTGAACTGTTCTCCTGGATCTCGTTACGACTGTGGAGTTCAGGTCTCTAGCAACTATTTCCTTCTTGTATTTGGGTGTTAATTTGTTTCCGAGTCTTTTGTTTATTTTGACATAAATGACGGCTCCTTCGGCGTATGTCTTAGGGGGGGATTTTTTTTGGTTATGGTAACTGAGGTCGGTAATTTGTTTTTCCTGTAATTTTTTTATTGTCTCTTGACGGAAAATTTCTAATTGTTCTGGGTCGCTACTAACTCTTCTACCAAACAATACTTCAACTGGCTTTTTTCCAGTGGTTGAATGAATGGATAGATTATACTCTTTAACAGATCTTTCTACCAATTCTTCAAACGAACCATGTGCATTATTTGTTTTCAGACAACGCATTATTTCTTGGATTGTTGAGTGGAATCGTTCCACTTGTCCGTTTGAGCAGCTTGTATATGGGGGTGTACGAAAAATATTTATTCCAAATTCATTTTCGATCATATAATTTATGGAAACTGAGTTGAAGGATTTTTCGTTGTCTATTATAATGGATTCGGGTATGAGGAAGAATAGTATGTCTCTTAAAGGTTGCTTTATATCTTCTGCTGCCCTAGATTTTATTACTTTTGCTACAGCGAATTTTGAAAATTTATCTATAGCGGTCAAAATGGAATGGTTGTCAGTTATAAAAATGTCTAAGTGTACAATTTGTCCGGGATATTGTGGGATAGGAGTGGCTTGAATCTCTGGCCTTGCGGGGTGGCGGTCGTATTTGTTTTCCCTACAAGTAACACAATTTTTAACGGCTCTTTCTATCTTGCTGTTCATGGAAGGAAAGTAGTATTTTTCGATTATTTGAATTTTATTTTCACGAGCATTTCTATGCGCTCGGTTGTGTGTGCGTGCTATAATATTGTCCTGTTCTTGTACATCAGTTACGTCTTCTACTTGTTTTTGAGTAAACCTGATTTTATATTTACTAAAGTGTAACGGGTAGATCTCTTGAATCTGTCCCATAATACTTTCATCAGTTTTGATACAGTTAATAACAGAGGGGTTAAGATAGTTTTTTAGGTGTCTTATTAATTTAGAGGAATCGTAATGTGGCTCGGTAATCGTATGTCTATGGTAGGTGGGAAAAACAATTTTGAATTCGTATGCAGAGTTTGTTTGGTCAGTATTAAAAAATATTTGGTTTTTAAATGCGTTAATGGGTACATCTACAGAAAAAATCAAATTATGGGAGGAACTTTCATCGCTATGAACGCTAGATGTCAATACATTAATTTGAGAATGTGGCATTCTAGATAAAGCGTCGGCAACAACATTTGCTCTTCCGGGTTTGTAATGCAACTTATAGTTATATTCTTCAAGGATGGCTTTCCATCTCTTCATTTTACTATTATTGTTTTTGTTGCTTAGAGCGTAGGTTAGTGGTTGATGGTCGGTATATATGTTCACTTTAGCTGTACCGTAAAGGTAATTCCTTAGAGAGTTCAAAGCCCAAATAATGGCCATCATCTCTTTTTCGTTGGTTGCATAATTTTCTTCTGTCTTGCTTAATGTCCTTGATATAAATGTAATTGGTTTGTCGTCCTGGGATAGTACGGCGCCAATGGCGTAATTAGATGCGTCAGTCGTCAAATTAAAGTCTTTGTCGAAGTTTGGATATGCCAGCATAATATCTTTGGAAACAAGAGTGGATTTAATTTTATGGAAAGCATCAAGTGCTTCAGAATTTAAAATAATTTGAGTTTTTGCAGACTGGTTTTTGGACACATGTCCTTCCTTCCCCCTTAAAAGGGATGTCAAGGGTTTTGCCAGCTTTGCGTAATCCCGTACAAAGCGTCGGTAGTACCCTGACAGACCTAGGAATGATCTTAATTCTTTCAGTGTTGTGGGTGGTGCAATTTTGTCTATGGCTTTAATTTTTTCGGGATTCGTAGTAATCCCTTCCGAAGAAATGATAAATCCAAGAAATTCAACCGATTTTTGAAAAAAGTGACATTTGTCTAATTGCACTTTCATGTTAGCTTCTTCGAGAGTTCTGAAAATCTTTTCTAAGTGACGAATGTGATCGCTTTCGGTTCTACTGAAGATGATAATATCATCAATATATACGTAACAAAACTTACCGATACAATCACGCAATATATCATCGAGAGCTCTTTGAAAAATAGATGGCGCATTTTTCAGGCCAAAAGCTAGTCTCGTGTATTCGTACTTTCCATTATTTATGGAGAAAGCCGTTTTTTCAATATCAGATTCTTTAAGCGGGATCTGATGAAATCCGCTTTTCAAGTCTAGCACGGAGAAAAATGTATTATTTCCCAATTGTGCAAGAACTTCGGTGATCTCCGGTATTGGATATCTATCAGCAATAGTGACGGCGTTAAGCTTTCGGTAGTCAGTTACTACTCGATATTGCTTATTACCTGCAGAATCGCATTTTTTAGGGACGATCCAGACCGGCGAATTATAAGGCGATCTAGAAGGTCGAATGATGCCATCATCAAGCATTGCTTGAATTTGATTTTCCACTTCGGACTTTAAAGATATTGGATATGGGTAATATCGGGTATATACGGGAGAGTCGTTACTCGTTCTTATTTCACCAATTACTTTGGTTGTATACGTCAATTTTCTGTCTGGTTCGGCAAATAGATTTGGTACCGTTGCAATTAAACTGTGGAGATTTTTTTTCTGATTTTCTGTCATTTGCTCGTCTTTAATATTATTTGAATTCATAGTCTGTGATTTCATTTGTTTAATTTTAATTTTGATGTTATTTCTAACTACCATATAACTATCCTTTGTGTGAATAATTGCGCCTAATTGGGTAAGGCTTTCATTGCCTAAGATTCCGTGAAAAGATTTAAGAGTAGGTAAAATGTAGAATTTAAGATTTATATCCTCAAGATTAAAAAGATTTAAAAATGTGTGTTGCTTTATTTCTATATCGCCAGCTATTGACTTCGCAAAAAAGGGTTGTTCATTTGATATAGTTTTTTTCACTATGGATGGCTGAATATAATTTTTTGTAGATCCGGTGTCTATTAGAAAATTAAAAATTTTCCCACTCTCCGTTCTACATTGAATGTAAGGTAACGAAGAGTCAGTTAGCCTAAAAAATGTAGGTCGCTTACATCAAGCGGCTGCTCATCGTTTTTATCGTAATAACCCTGATCGACATATTCCTGTATGGTTTCATCATGTCCATCGTTCTGTGAAAAGGTCTCATTATATTGCTCAATTTGACGGTTATTATCCATGTCTGCATCAATATGGAAATTCCTCTGCAATTTTCGTTGGTCCTGCTGAGGATATTGGTTTGGTCTTTTTCCGAAATGGTCGTTTGGTCTTGGTCGATTCATATAATTCATTTTAGCGGAGCGTATGGTCGAGTCAACTTCCATTGGCTCAGGCCTTGGCTGTGGCTTCGGTGCAAGTGGACGTGGAGGCATATAATTTTGTTGGTGATGGTTGTGTCCAAATTGGTTAAACGATTGCTGAGGTGGTCTATTATGGAAATTATATTGTTGGTAAGGGCTTCTTTGTGGTTGTGGTATGTATGCTAACTGAGGATGGAAACGATTCTGACCGTGATTATTCGAATGAATTGGAATATTTTGTTGAATAATTCTACGCGGAATTTGTGGCGGTTGGTTATTGATTTTGGTTGATATTGCATGACTTTGGTTAGCGTAATTGGACCTAAAGTGTTGGTTTTCTAATTTTAAACAAAGGTGGAGTGCCTGAGGCAAATCCACGGGCTCCTTCATCCCTAGAAGTCTGGACAAATCACCCTTTAGGCCTCGTACAAATGTATCGAGTGCCTTATCTCGATATGTTTGAGTAAAGAGTTCAAGTGGCTCTTGGCTCAGTTCCATACAGCCGATTTTATTAAGGATTAACGACAAATGCGTGTAGACCTGCTGGTAGAACTCCTGTATTGTATGATTTCCTTGAACTAGCGAGACCATCTGATACTCGAGTGTTCGAATGTCTCTTTTGTCTGCGTAGTGCAGAGTTAAGCACTTGGAAATCGCCTTCCAGTTGAGGGGAGTGTTATAAGATTCTAACGCAGTGTCTGCGTTTCCGACAACTTTATTGCGGATTACGTTAAGTATTCCGTAATATTTGGGAGTGCCTCTGAGCGGCTCGTAGATCTGGAGGATGCGATCTACGCTTTTTTTCCAGGAATTGAATTCTCCAGGATTCCCAGAAAATTCACGCAAGCAGCGAACAACATCTGGAATTTTGTCCAGCTCACTGGTGTTGTTCCTGAATGATGGATCAATAGTTTGATCCAAGAAATTTGGCAGATTGGCATTATGAGTTTCAGATGCCTGAATTAAACTTCGAAACTGTGTCTGAAGGACGTTTTGAACTATTTGCGTTATCATGGTAGTTATTTGTTCGTTATTCATCGTTTGTTGTGTCGGTACCGTATTACTAGAGTTAGGATTTTGATTTGGAGGATGATTTAGCACGGGGGGGCGGATAAGATTATCAGGATTAGACATATTAGAAAATTTTATTCTACAAAAAAACTTTTTAAAAGATCTTGTAATAATTTTGTTTATATATATATATATGTGTAATAATATATATATGTAAAAAAAGAAAAAATATATGTAAAATGAAATTGTGTTTTTTTTTTTTCAAAAATTTTTACATGAATTTTAGCATGAGAATTGTTGTTAAAAATTTGTTCTTGAAACCGGGAGGTCCCGTTTTATGGTGGTGAACCGTGGCTTCGTGTTTTTAATTTATTTTATGGGCTGCACAAGCCAGTTTTATAAAATAGTTCTTCTTGTTTAGATTGAGTTCTTCTTATATTTTCTTCTCTTTTCTTCTCATTTAAATCTTAATAAAATTAATTTCAAAATGTAACAAAATGTATTTCTTGGCAATGCAAAAATTTAAAATTTTCTTCGCTTGTCTTCTCATTTAAATCTTAATAAAATTAATTTCAAAATGTAACAAAATGTATTTCTTGGCAATGCAAAAATTTAAAATTTTCTTCTTCACAGTTTAAGCGATAAATTTGCATTTATTATAGTTACTTTGTTATTTAATTATGTTCTTTGATAGCACTTTTTTTTCAAGATTCACAAAACTATTAAATTTTCTAATAATAAATTTCATACAATAAAAATTACAATGTAATGCTTACGATAAAAATTTCAGGATCATTGTTGATTGTTGATTTGATTTGTCCTATCCTGTCCGTGTCCGTGAAGCGGCTGGTGTCCAACACCGTCCTTTTTGCTGCAGGTACGCAGGTACTGAGGGGCCTCGTTCTTCACAATCTTACAATAAGGAAACCCGGCAAAGTATATTTTTTCAATAGAAAAATATTTTTTTCGCGGAGTGGTGCTTAGTCACTTTTAAACCGATAGTGGTGCTTAATCACTTTTTTAAACGATTTCACGCGACTTTTACCGGGTCCCTGCTCGGGCGCCAATTAAAACATTTTATGTTTAAATGTTTTTTTAAAAAAGAAACATCAGAGAGAGGCTCTGATGTTCTGTTCTTTATTGAATGACACAAACTTAAAAACTGAACTTAACATTTTCTATATCTTAATAATAAGAGGTCTAGCGTAGCTGCAACAGGTAGCAGCGCAGTCGACTTTGCACGCGCTCCAACTGCAGGAAATAATGTAGACATAGCGTCAGCAGTTTTGACTGTGGGAACGATTGTGAAAACTTTTAATGTGCGAGGTGTTAACTGGCATATGTACATAAGAAATTTTTTTAACTTTAAGAATATAAACTTCCGAGAAAACGAAGCTTTAAGTCGTACGCATGTCGCGTTAGTTACGATGGAAATGCCCATATATAAATTATTTTCTAAGGCACACATCGTTGACCAGAGTTTTATATCGACCCCTAACCGCCGAAATAACGTAAGCGCCAAAAACCAAATTGTAAGGAAGAAGCATTTTTGTTGTTTTGTCTATATAAAGAGTACATGTAAACTTTATTTCTGTGATTGACATTACTTGAGAACGGTTCAACTTAGAGATATACACTTTTAAGAGTTGATAGCTTAGGCTTAGAACAGCGCTGAGCGCCTCATAGCTCACTGAGCGCTCTCTGAGCGTAACTTTTCACATGTATACAAAACTCACAACAGAAGAGAATATAATTCGGTCGTTCGCTGACGGTGATGCTGTGAAGACCTATGTCGAAAATTTTATGTACACTCTTAAAAAACCATCTTTTTGGTTTGTAGATTCATAATTCTTATGCATATATTTTTTATTTTTTTATTTTATTAAGGCTTAGTATAATTCATACATATTGCCTATTAGGATTCTTTGCAGTATTTTTTTCATATTATTTGTATTCATTAATTTTTTTATACTTAATTTTTTGAGGTTTTGATCATAATTTTAATGATTCGTATATATTAGGATTTACTAATATTAAAACAAAAACAAAACACCTAAAAAACAATATTTGACTCTGGATCGGAATGTGTTTTCTGTTCTGCAGAGAACCTTTCTTGCGAAGCAGAATGTATAATTTTCCACTGCAAGCAAACTAATGTAATTTATTTACTTAGACATAGAAGAAATAGTAAACAATATTGATGACTAAAAATAAAATCTAAACATATATTACCGTATTTGTGAGAGTTAAAACATACAAACTTGAAAATCTAGATAATTGTGACAACTATTTCGCTCAGTGTGCGCTATTTGAGAGCGCACCAATACTGAAAAGACAAAATAAAATGTGACTGTGTTAGAATGCCCAGCCCTGGCGTAGAACTATTATTTGATACTTAAAAGTGAGTTTCGAAAAAAGTGGTGCTTACGTTAATTTTGCTGTAAGGGCTCGATATGCTCCATCACCATTTTGACAATTCTGAGTTAATGGTACACGGTTAGAAATCTTGGAATAAACTTTAATACAAGCAAAGTACTACAAAGATCTTTAATTCAAAAAGTATTAAATTTAATACTCAATTGGTTACAACATTTTTTAATATATTTTTTACATTTAATACTGTTCAAATATTACAACGATATTGTTTACCCTTGGAATTAATTCGATATTATTTAATTTTTAAGACATGCTTTATAATATTTCAATATAATTTTGTTTTAAATGTTAATACATTTAAAATATTACAACGATATTTTATACCCTTTGCAATCAATTTGATACTATATATACTATTATACCTAATTTTTAATACAAAATCAGTATTTACAATTAATACAAACGCAGCATTAAATTTCAATACATTTTTTTATTAAAACTGACTTTTAATTTTAATACAATTTTGGTTTGTTCATCATGTAAGCCCAAAAGTATTAAAATTTACTCCGAGATTTCTAACCGGGTTTTTTATACCAAATTTTTCAAATCTGCAATCAGTTTTTGGCAATATCTTTTCCTCCCCTCCTGCTCCCCTAAGCACCGCCGCAGAACCAACCTGTACTATTACTTAAAAGCAGTAGACGCCTAACATCTACTTCCTCAAGATCCCTGAGATCATCAAAAAAGAGGCTACCTACAGTGACACATATTCGTATAAACGCACTCTTAATTTTAAATTTGCTACCTTCTCTCTCTTTTATTAATGCATTACTCAAAACAAATTCCAACTCATATTGTTTACTAAACTAACGGAAATTTGTACTGAGTGCAAAACCTGTTTTCGTTGTTGTTGTTTTATATAAATCATTTCAGTTTAAATATTTTACTTAAAACAAGTACATATTCGTTTAAACGCATCAACTTAATTTTCAATAGGAATGGGTATTTATTTAATTTTCAATAATTAATTGGTCCACCATTTTTATTTATAACTTCAAATATACGATTCGGCATCGACTTCACTAAATTTTCCATCAACTGACGATCTAAATCTTCCCAAGCTTCCTTAATGGCCAACTTGAGCTCTAGCACGGTTTTGTAAAGGTGTCCTTGGGCTTTTTGTCCATAGATTTTGCGTGATATGCATCCCCAAAGATTCTCCACCGGATTCAAATCGGGACTGCATGCAGGCCATTTCATAAGTGGGATGTTGTGCTTTTCAAACCACTTTAATGCCTCTTTAGAAACGTGAATGGCAGCATTATCCTGTTGAAAAATACTGTCTTCATCCATTTTATCATCCAAAAATGAAATGAGAGCATCATCCAACAATTCCGTGTATTTTTTAGAATTCATTTTGGGCGGCACAAAGCAGATATTTGCTTTACCTCTTGATGAAAATGCCGCCCACACCATAACGCTGCCACCACCAAAGTTTCTTTTTGACATACGTACGTCTTTGTTTCGCAAATCATGCCAATAACAGCTGTAAGAGTCTGGGCCATCTAAGTTAAATTTTTTTTTCGTTGGAAAACACAACATTGTCCCACTCAGTTGACCATTGCATGTGTTTTTGGGCGAAGTCTAAGCGCGCCTTTTTGTGATGCGGCTTCAACACAGGCTTGCTCACCGGTTTTTTCCATTTAACGTTATCTGAGTTACGTAAAATGTGTGCAATGTGCCTCGTTGTCACTGGAAGATCTAATTTTTCTTTTATTTGAGTTGAGTTCAAAAAACTTGTGGTGGCTTCCTTCCTAATTTGATTAACTTGGCGAATACTCAGTTTTCGATTGCCTTTCGTGGATTTTTTTTTACTCCATAATTAACACCGTTTTTTAGAAAAGAGCTTCTGATCTTCCTAGTCTCCGCCCAATTTCCCGATTTGAATAACCCTCTTTATGGTACAGGTTGATTTGGACTTTTTCTGTGTCATTGAGGTATTTTCCCTTTGGCATTTTGATAAAATCTTAAAAAAATATCATTAAGAAAATATTTTTACATTTAAATTAAATAAAACTTACCAATTGTTAATTAAATACAAGAAAATACTTATTTCTTTAAACCACTAATATATTTTCGACCTCCTTATTCAGGTGCGTTTAAAGGAATGTGTACTTGTTTTTAGTAAAATATTTAAACTGAACTGATTTATATAAAACAACAACAACGAAAACAGCTTTTTGCACTCAGTACAAATTTCCGTTAGTTTAGTGAACAATATGAGTTTGAATTTATTTTGAAAAATGCATTAATAAAAGAGAGAGAAGGTAGCAAATTTAAAATTAAGAGTGCGTTTATACGAATATGTGTCACTGTAGATGCGTATGTTTTTTACGGAATAGAGCGGGGCATGAACAGAGGAGATGCGATACCGTCTCCTCCTCTTCCTCATCCCTGAAACTCCTGCTGAAGTCATTCGCATAAACCCCCATTCTTAAGACATGCTCACTAGTGAAGTTAATTTCGGATCCCGGGATCCCGGACGATTTAAGACTCTTTAAATCCCGGGATTGTTTTTCCGGGATCCAGGGATTTTTATTGCAAATATTCATGTAAATGCAAACATTTCAATTTAAGTTGATATGAATATGGAATAAGAAAAACCTTTTATTTAGGCTGAAAAAGATTGTTAGGACGATGAGTGTGAATCACTGCAGCAAAGACTTTGCAAAGTTGTGGAAGAATTTGCAACATCGGGAAGCCAGCTATGTATTTAAAAATTGTCAGGTATTCTGGCTTAGGAACTTTTTTTGTTTTGTGGTAAAAGCAATCGTGATCGAAACTTACAAATTGCTTACGATCATCGTACAACTATTTCTCCAACTAGCATAGAATCAGAACGGTACTTCTCATCAGCGGGTTATACATGTAATAATATCTGAACACAACTCTCTAAAGAAAAATAAGACGCTTTGATCAGCTTTAAAATTATAACTTTTAACAATAATTAAAACAAAAAATTTTATTTTGAAAAGTCTTTTCCAACCTTAATTTGCCTTAAACACAAAAAAAAAATCCTGAGGACGATTTACAAAAAAAATTAAAAATTTTTATAGTAATATTTTAAACTGTTCTGTATTTTATTTTTTATATTTTTTTTCTCTAACTCTTTCAATTTCTAGGCTAAACTAAGAAAGTTCAGCACAAAGTCTTTTTTTTTAATCCCTTAAAGGTTTTTCAACCCTTTAGATCTTTGTTTCTTAAATCCTCTTAATATTCTTATCATAAAAGTCAAAAAAGATAAAAAACATAAATTGGGTTTTTGTCCTGTTCATAATTTCTCATAAGGCCGAAAAAATTTGTTTGCTTTTCTTTGGCACAAAATCAAAAATCCAACTGACTTTTATGTCAAATATCTCTCTAAATTTATTTTTATCATGTTGATTCATCTTTTTTTCATAGAACCAAACAATTTGATTTAAACAAAAGCTTTGCAAAATAAATACATATAAAAATTACTTTCTGATATGTCCAATTTATTGGGCAAATCCACTGAAAGGGTTAAATTAAAACAATTTCCTAGTCATTAATATAATAAAAGTTTTGTGTTTTTATTAATTGTAAGGGTATTCACAATTATGTGGTATAGTTGTATTGTGCTGTGTTTTTTTTTTTGCGATAGTGGAAAATCACAAATATGAGCACCCTTTAAAATATAATTTGTGGTTGCGAGCCTCCCACTATAGCTTTTTGTTACTATGCAAATAAATTAACTATCTTATATATATATTCTATTTATATATGGCATAAAAAAGTTTAACTTGCATTTTGAGCTTCTTCTATTTTTGCAATGAGAAAATAACTGGCAACCAATCAGTTGTCTATGGAATCTTAAAAACCACGTTCGTTAAACATATCATTGGTTTACTTAAAAAAACCACACTTGGTTTTTAGAGATTTCATGTAAAACAACAAAATATATACAAAGCGCTCGTTAAAGTGTGGTTTCAATACCACGGGGTTTTTTAACTACACTGAAAACAACGCAATTGTGAATACCCTTAATGTATTTTGTTTTGTTTTTGTTGTGAATTAATTTACATTTTATAGTTTCTAGTAATACATAACAAAAAATTATTTACTTCTTAAAATTTTCAATCCCGAACTAATTCCGGGATCCCGGGTTGAGATTTTCAATCCCGATAACCCCGGGATCGAGAAAAGCTTCCGGGATTGGACGCCCTTATGCTTACATATAAGACAGTGCCTTGTAATAACTCCTATCAGAACGGAGAGATCTTTCCATAACTTCCCAGCAAACATTTTATGAACCCTCATAAAATATGACTCTAAAATGCGTTATTTGTGTGAGTGTTTTATGGGTGTTTACAAAAACTAGAAATCGCCAGTGGTTGAAATTCGACCTTTTCACTGTGACCTTCGACCTACACTGTCATATGAAATAGCTTTCGTTCTCAGATGAGCGTAGAAAAGGGTTAAAAATCGAATCTATTTCTATTTTCAGTTTGCCCTACAAAAATACGTTGTACTGAGAAAATCTATAGTTTTTGTCATAATAACGGAAAATTTTTTATATACTATCCGTGAAAAATATTGCCAAAAAAAGTTTGCGTCTACCGTTATTTTTCTCAACCAATGACTTTTCATACAAAAATACGTTGTACTGAGAAAAACTACAGTTTTCGAGATATCCTCATAATTTGTATGTCAAAATAACGGGAATTTTTCAAAATTTACTGTTTGTTAGAAGTTTCACAATCCCAATTTATTATCGCACATGTTACATAAAAAAATACCTATTGTAGGGTAAAAATAAACATTTTGAAAAAATTAAATTTTCATAAAAAAATCATAGGGACTCATGATTTTCGATGATAGATACTGTTCATTGAATTAGGTTTCAAAATGAAGCTATTTTTGCAGATAAATGTTATGTCATATAAAAGAGTGTGGGAAAAAGAAAATTTATAAATAACAAAAATTTACAACAAAAACAACTTTTGGCCTACTTTTTGAGCAAAAATTAAATATTTTAGAGGTTGTTTAAAAACAATATAAAACATTGAATTGGTGAGGTAGTGGTTAATATTTTTTTAGTTCTTCAGAGTCATTTAATTGAACTTTTAGACAAAGAAGATTTGGTAGAAATCGATTGGAAAATGTCGGAGATATTTGCTTGCAAAATCAAAACTTGAAATTTTAATCGTTTTTTCTCATTCTGAGGCGATGACATTGGTTTAAGGAAATGCATTGTACTGAGAAAATCTACAATTTTTGGGATATCTTAATAATTTTGATGTTATAATAACGGGAAATTTTTTAATATACTATCCGCGAAAAATATTGCCAAAAAAAGCTTTCGTCTACCGTTATTTTTCTCAACCAAAGACTTTTCATACAAAAATACGTTGTACTGCTACAGGTAAAGCTACAGTTTTCGAGATATTGTCATAATTTTGATGTCAAAATAACGGGAATTTTCCAAAATTTACTATTTGTAAGAAATTTTACAATCCCAATTTATTATCACACATGTTACATAAAAAATGCTTATTGTAGATATCCGTAAGAGATAGCGAGAAATGTCATATTTCTTTTACATTTCAGCAATGTCTAAAAGTTCATCTTACACCGTATTCTTCCATCTCTTTCAGCTTAGCTTTTATTTAATAAATTCTGTTTTGAACGCTCATATTTCAGGTCAAAGGTCACAAAAAATATTCGGTGCACTCCTTCTCCCTACTCTTATTCATTTGAAAGAAAAATTATCCAAATCGGGTGAAAAACACGGGAGAAAATGGTACCGAACTGTTTTTCCGACGTTAAATCCCATAGAGCAAAATTATAAATATTTATCGTTAAAAATGCTTGAATCCTCTCACCTACAATTATTTCTTTCGCTCTCTTGTAAAAACTCTCTTCTAAAATTATTTATTCCAATCTTGTCTGCGCCTATAAAAAAAAGCTAGAAATGCGTGAAGTCTCTCAAGTAAGTTTTGATAGAGTCAATAACTCAGCAGAAGGCGCTACTCTTTCCTACTTCAGTAGGCTTGAGTAATTAACCTGTAACCTGTGATCTACTGTTTAAGTTGTATATAATTTGACACTTATTGTTCGAATAAACTCTTTCGTAAAATACCGCTGCTTAAGCGTTTTTAGGAATATCTGAGCGAGAACACGCTGAAATAGTGTGAAAAGTAGGGAAAATATACATATTTTAAAACTCTCTGAGCGAAAACTTGCTGAAATAGCGTGAAAAGTAGAAAATATACATATTTAAGAATTCTCTGAGCGAAAATATGCTAAAATAGCGTGAATAGTGGAGAATATATATATTTTAGGGCTCTCTGAGTGAAAACACGCTCAAATAGCATGAATAGTAGAGTAAATATACATATTTTGGAAAAGGACGCTGATTTTCAGACAAAATTGAAAAAATCACTGCATAGCGTTGTTTTTTTACAAAATTTCACAACACTTATTGTAGAGATTTTTTAGAGTGCAGTTTTTAGAGTGCAGATTAGTCATAAAAGTTTCCTTTTTATGTGTTTTTTTATGAGTGTTCATAAAAAGGAGTCACAAAGGAATACTTTTTATGCGTGTTTTATGAGTGCTCGACTTAAACAGTGAGTTGGTCATAGCTTAATCACTCGAAGACTACTGAAGAGGAAATGAAGAGTTTCTTAAACAGAGCGTCTAGTAGGGCTTTCAATCCCGTGATACCGAATCCCGAAATCCCGGGATCACGAACCAATTTCTAGTCCCGGATTCCGGGATTTTATTTATAAGAAAATAAGAATTTTCAGCAACTATAAATGCAACTTCAATGTAAGCGATGGTTTTTTTTAATATCGAAATCACCCTGTTCTTTTTTTATCTTTCTAAACACTTTGAAAGTCTATTTTTTAGTTTGTTTTGGTTTTGATATTAAACGACTCTGTTTACTATTCTGTTCAACTTTCATGGAATTTAGAAAGTAAAGATATTTTATTACTATACTATAGTTTTTTTTACTATAAAATGAATATTTTATTCACATCATACTTTTTACAAACAGCTAAAAAGTTTATTTGAATAAAAATTTTTGTTTTCTTTTTAAATTTTTTAAAAGATAAGTTCATGTTGTTTGTTTTGTTTTCTTTATTTACGTGTATATTTTTATGTTTATAATAAAGTGAAATATTATTTGATATTTTAAATATTTTGTGTTTTCGTTCTTAAATAAATGTTGAACTTTTTTGAAATATAAAAAATTAAATATTTAAAAATTTTTAAATTAAAACCTCTCTTTTTTTAATTTAATTTTTTTCGATCTGATTCTTCTAAAAATACAAAAAATTGTTTCATTTTTCTTCCAGTTATTGTTGAATTTTTTCATTATATAGCTAGTTTATGTAGATAGTTTTACTACTATACTATAGTTTTTTTTACTATAAAATTAATATTTTATTCACATCATACTTTTTACAAACAGCTAAAAAGTTTATTTGAATAAAAATTTTTGTTTTCTTTTTAAATTTTTTAAAAGATAAGTTTATGTTGTTTGTTTTGTTTTCCTTATTTACGTGTATATTTTTATGTTTATAATAAAGTGAAATATTATTTGATATTTTAAATATTTTGTGTTTTCGTTCTTAAATAAATGTTGAACTTTTTTGAAATATAAAAAATTAAATATTAAAAAATTTTCAAAATATCTGCTATTAAAACCTTTCTTTTTTTAATTTAATTTTTTTCGATCTGATTCTTCTAAAAATACAAAAAATTATTTCATTTTTCTTCCAGTTATTGCTGAATTTTTTTCATTGTGTTCTTCTTTGAACATTATAACTGTAACTTTTGTCTGTATTAGTAATCATGATTTCGTTTTTATGCTGTCTTATCACTTTTAAGATTTTTTTTAATATTTTAAGTATGAATAACGATTAAGTGTGGATTTTTATTTTAAAAATAAAAAATAAATATAAGCAATTGTTTTTGCTGAAACGCAGAAATTAAGAGATAGTGTTATTAACGGTCCCTACTTTTAATACAGCTTATTGCCATTATTTTAAAGTTTTGTCATTTCGGGATCCTGAAAAATCCCGGGATCATGAATTTCAAATCCCAAAATCCCGGGATTGGCCAAAACCCTTCGGGATTGAAAGCCCTAGTGTCTAGTCAGCTAAATGACTGACTCTATACAGAGTTGATGTTGTTGTTGTTGTTGCTGTTGCCTTCTTAAAAATCTTACTGGATCTAAAGCTCACAATTAAATTTATGTAATAATGTAAATAATAGATCACAAATAATTAGTTAATTAATGTAGTTTTTCTATGAGAACATTATGGAAAAATGGATTTTTTTTGTGTGGTGAGCCATATATCAATGCGCCTTAGCAATGTGTAGAGTGCTCCATACATCAATGTTTTTGTCTCGAGGTGACCAATTTGTTCCCTTCAAAGTGGTTATTGACCTCATCTACTACGCCCTTTGTACTTACCCACCAGATCTCAGTTACCAAATGTACCACCATAGTGTCAGAAAATTAAAGCTCGCAAAAAAACACTAAACCTTTCTTATGGAAGTATTTCGGCTATTCCAATATAACTATTTTAAAAATAGTTTTAATTTTTGTTGCCGAATGTAGGGCAACAGAATTAATTTTTAAATTTTTTGAGGTACAAAATATATAGACATTTTTACCAGATGGTGTATTCGCATAGAAATGTGGATAAAAAACACTTTGAGTCCAATATTGTACTTACTATTTGCTGCATCAAGTTATTTCCTGCTATTTCAAACAGCTTTCGCACATCTGCTGAAATTACGCCAATAATATGTAGCACTAATGCGCTTTATTTGCATTACAATACAAAAACAACGCTAACAATAGGCCAGCAATCAACGTGATTAGGTCACCGACTGTAATTACAGCTGAGTGCTTGAACTTTTTTCTGAACAAGTACAGATCAAAATCATTACAAAAAATAAACCACCACGCATGCGTTGTGCAATTAAAACTTGACGCTTAATTATGCATCAACTGGCAAATACAGCCAAAAATGGAATCCTGCTAACCGAGGCGCAATCAACAAAATCCTGTTGGCTGATACAACCGAATGATTTAGAATTAAAGGATCTGCGCTGGTGCTTGTTGGGTGGATGCCCGCATGTGCGCCTGCATGGGTGGAACATTTTACAGTAAATAGCACTGTACCGATGACAGCAAGATGAGGCAGCCGAAAGGTTGTTGGCTTCGCTTTATTGTAAGGGTTTTGTTTTTCTCTTATTTTCCTCTAACATCTATGATGCATAAAAGCACGCATACAGCTCAAAGCCGTCTGCACCTGCCTTTTTTGCTTTCGAACACTTAAAATGTCCCGCACCAATGCAGTTTTCTACAGAGGAAAAGCACAGTGTTTGGGGGTTGCACTAGAAAACATCCCCTAAGTCGCGTGGTAGCAGCAGCTTCACTTTCGCCCTCTTTTTTTCTATGCTTTTAAATACCATTCTATGTGTACTACCACCCTATGCGTTGGTCGTGCTCCCATGTAAAGTAAAGAACCATCACAGCAGTCGGTTATCCTGTTAGTATTTTGTTTGCAACAAAAATATGCTGGTGTATCTGTGCGCGCAGCACTGTACTTTAGTCCTGCGGACGCAAGTTCTTTTGCGATGATTTGCTGTATCTATTGCAGTGACTCACCACTTGTTTTGATTTTAATACTACTTTTTTCCTTAACACCAGCAGCAATGTAGCGCACTACAGGGTCACTGGTAGCACACACTTTTAACTGCTCTCTTTCATATTTATAAATGCGAATATCCTGCATGATTATGATTATGTCCTGAAATATTAAGTTTTGCTTATTTTTGTAGCACTTGTTAGGGTGCAACACAAAACTCTAACAACGTGCCTTAAATCACTTCATCATCAATTTCATGTGGGCTCTTGGCTGTCATGCGCAGCAACAACGTATTTAACAAAATAAATTATGATTTTTTTTTCTTCTTTTTCGCCCTACAACAATAACGCAAAATATTCAAATAGATTGAACGTTATTCCGATAGATGTCTGCTCAAAGGACACGTGCCTGCACCAGCTCTTATTTTTGGCCACCCTGTTTCAGCACGCCTGCGCATTATCCTTAGACAATACACCAGTCTTAATGCTTGTCGCTCTATTACTGCTGGTACCGTGCTTCTACTTTGATTTTGAATCTGTAGTTTTGCACCATTTGCTATTGTTTATCCTTTCTATACATTCATAAGTGATATCCTTTCATTGTTGTCAATATTGACGCAGCTGTTCTTAATAATCTCCAAAATTTGTGTTGCTGTACAGAAATCAATCAACGACATTTCCGTTAATATTATGATCAAACAAGTTGAAGGTATCAAGGATTTGTAAGGTTGACCCTGTGTATTTAGCCGTATGCAAACATTAGTCAACATTATATGACTCGGTACTGATCAAGTTAGGCCTCTCCGGTTGCCTCTCGGCAAAGTCTCACGTATACCATTGTTAGTGTAGGGATCAATAGGAATCTGCAAAGATTTGCATTACATCCGGATATCTTTGGAGGAATTTGTGAAATAGTTTTTGCTACTTCTTTTGAGGACGAAAATGTCAGTGAGCCTAATTATTGAAGTCTCGATCTAAGTAGGACAAGGAATATACATAGTAGATGTTCCAGGATCTCTGCAGTGCTTATTTCATTACATCTCCTGCAGTTGCCATTCATGAGGACAGTTTACTTGCGTTTACTTCCACCTATATGCAACATGCTTCGACCATGATTCTTTAGATTTTACATGATGTTGTATCTCTCTATCTTCGACTTACTGCGAGGTTGGCTCCTGCTTTTAGATTTCCGTACAGTTCTTGTAGCGGGATAGTTACATATTGTTTGAGCCCCCTGCTTAGCGCTCTTCTTTGTCTTATTTTGAAGTAGATGCTATCTCTCTCTATCTCTTTGAAGCGCACAGTGAATCTGCTTTGGTTCGATCGTTTCAAAGTTTTCGACATTTAGAATCTCAGTGTCCTCTGCCCAACCCTCAAGAAAAGCGATCCCATTATTAGTTCCTACTACCGTGGGAAAAGCCTTCTTAATATGGCATATAAGGTCCTGTTGGGCGTTTTATGTGAAGGATTAAAGGCCTTCTTAAGACAACTGACTGGGACTTTATTAGTGTGGCTTCAGACCTGCAAAGTCTACCATCGCCCACATCTTCACGCTACTACAACTCTTGGAAAAGATCCTAGAAAAACAAATCGACACCCACCATATTTTTGACGACTGCAAAGCCGCCTTTGGCAGGCCAATAAGGAATCACCTTAACTCCACTATGCAGGCTGAGACGAGCAACGTCAGCAACGCAGTTAAAATCGGGAAGGAACTCATACCTGCATTTGTTATCAAATTAGGTTTCAGACAAGCTGTTTCCTTATCATGCGACTTTTTCAACCTTATAGTGCAGAAGATCATCCGGGCTGCTGATCTAAGACATAAGAGCACAATATTCTTCAAGAGAGTAATGCTGATAACATCGATATCTTTGGCATATAAAATTGCTTAAGGGGTATATTAACTTTGTCACTCCGTTTGTAACGCAGATAAGAAGGCGTGCAGGTATAGAAGAGTGTATATATTAGAGTGGGTCGGTCTTCATACAAAAAAAAAAAGTGCACTCCTTATTTTAAAAATGACTTTGAAACAACTCCAAAAACAAAAAAAATGGTTTGGACCCTCGAAAAAACCACCAAAATGGTCTTTTTGCCATAACCTATGTATTTTATGTCCGATTTTTAAAATAATATACCGTTTAAAGGTCTGAGCTCGTACTACATTTTCCTCGCATAGCTTTTGGACTTCTGAAGTTTTATTCAACTGGTAAACACTGTCACCTTTTTTTTACCCCCCCCCCCCCTGAACTTAATTTTTTTATCATAAAATTAAACTACTTAAGAATTTGGTCACATCTTGCCCGAAAAGTTATTTATTTGGCCTTGAAACTTGGTAATTTCAAATAGTAATATAAAACTTTTTATAAAATTTCTTAAAACTAACAGTTTCTTATTTTTGTTTCTTAAACCTTGTTTTTAAAACATAACGGTGATTCAAGTGTCCCAAAAAAACATAAACTATGTAATTATATACCAATAGTTATAAAAGTTTGTTATTAATTATGGCAGCGTGCAAACATTCCGAAAGTAGAAAAAACAACGACTCGGAGGTACTTAAATGGTTTTATACAAGAACATTACGATGTGCAAAAAAAATGTTAGTTTTAAGTACTTTTATAAAAAAAGTTTTCTACTACAAATTACCAGTTGAATAAAACTTCAGAAGTCCAAAAGCTTTGAGAGGAAAATGTAGTACAAGTTAAGCCCTTTTTAACGGTACATCATTTTCGAAAATCGAACTCAAAGTACATAAGTTATGGAAAAAAGACCATTTTTGCGGTTTTTCCGGGGGTAAAAAAAATTTTTTTATTTTTGTTTTTGGTGTTGTCTCGAGGTCATCTTTAAAATAAGGGGTGCACTTTTCAAATTTGTTTTCTCGACCCACTCTAATATATCGGTCATTCCATGTCAAATCGGACGCTTTTGTCCAAAAACTAATTTTGACGATTCCGATTTTTTCAAATTTTTCACGTCGCACACACGGCAAAAGTGGCAATTTAGGAGGACAAAAATATCTAACTTGTGAAGTTGATTTTTTTAAGAAAGGATTTAACATAACATGATAGTTAGTAACTACTTAAGCAAGAATAACGACTTTAGCATTATGTAATCGTCCTTCGGGAAGGATATAATGGCTTAATTCACAATATTGAAATCTGTATATATAGCTTCAAACTTCACAGGGTTATATGTCATGAACTATCAGAGGCATGAAGATGAAATTTGGTGGAAGTGGGCGTTGCTAATCGCTCTGGCGTCCCCTTTTTCAAGACCAGACCAAAAAATATGAATTTAGGAAGGGAAAAAAAGTAAACATATTTCACAATACATAATACAATATTTTATTAATGGTACTTAAGAAGGTATACATAGGTTACAATAATTGCTATATCAGGATGCTTCATTCTCATCTTCATGTTTATGGTCATCATCTTTGTCGTCGTCCTCATCATTGCTATTGATGACGTTTTCTATTGAAGGATTCTCCATCATTTCTAAAACCTCTTTAGCAAATGGTTTCCTTTTTTTATTGTGGCTCCTCCTCTTCGACGCAATCATAGGATCGGAAGCTATAAGCATCCAGTGGGCAATGTCAGTGTTGGTGCGGATCCTGGAGGTCTTTCTGGCATGGAAAAGCCGTACACTTTTAAATTCCTTTTGACTGGTTTCCAGCACATCTTCAGAAAATAAACCAACAGGGAGTGGCAGCTCCTTAACAATGTCTGCTCCATGTATCAGGAGTTTGTGGACAGACGCACTCATTTTGTACCAGCTATACATATTGATGCACATTTTAGCAGTTTCAATTCAGTAATTTTTGAAACTGTCGTGGTTGATCTCGAATCCGCATGATAGTGCGCTTAGGATGTTGGCGAATCTTTTGATGATTTCCATATCTATACCTGTGATATCAGCCGATTTTGTGGGCTCCGCAAAAAATTTCCTGGCTGTTTTTCCATCATTGGAATTCCCCCTCCTTGTTTCGGTTGATCCACCACCAATCCCATTTCTTTATAAAATTTTTCAGTTATCTTGTTTTTTCTTTGTTTAACATTTTCTTTGGCTTCTGTGCCCCTGGCTTGCCATTGTTTTAGCTCAATTTTATATGAGATGTGAAGAAGATACTCGTAACACCTTAAGTACGAATGGAGCACAGATATACCAAACTTGAATGAAGCCTTGGAGTATTGTTTCCTCAAAAGCAAATCTATGTTGTTTAACTCCTTGGGTGTTGCTTTACATATGTTGCAAGCTTGCGCTGATGATGTGTCGGTTAAAACGTTACAAGTCTTGCCATCCATCATTGTACATACAGCATGATGTTTGAAGGTGTATGTTTTGTCGCCAAAAGTTACTTTCGTGACCTGTAACTTTGATATTTGCTCTTCAATTTCATTGTAATGCAGCTTCACAGATTCTTTCGTCTCCTTTTCGATCTGCAGACGAATGAGGCGGCTATATCTTGAAGAGGAAGTACTAGGGTTTTGCCATATTATCTTTTTTCCATTCGTTGTTGTGTTCTCTGACATTTGTAATGTCACTATAGTGCACAAAATAATGTTAGTATCACCATACAATGAGTTGTTTGCAAAACATTGTTTATATATGGAATGACCGCCACTCCCGTCAAGACCCCATTTGTACACTACTTGAATCGGTATGTTCTCTTCGTGATCGTGGTGTATAAGAAGTACGTCCTGCAGTACATCTGCAAGTCTGTGTATCGTGTGGTCAATAGTTTCTTGGACGGGGATTTGGACTTCCGTTTCTGATATTTTTATATTGTCAGGGTGGCACAGCATCTTTGTTTGCGCTATAACATTATATGGAGGATATATATTGGCGCCCCGAGATTTCGCCCATCTTTGCATGTGAATGTAGTCTTCTTTGCCCATGTCAGAGTCAATGATGAAGGCTAAAGCCTCCTCAGGGGAGTAAGGTGTGACACCAGAAGTCTTTGGTTCACTATGAATTTTTTGTATGTGTTTGTATCTGCGTGGACTGGTGGTCATTGCCAGTTTAACCATTTGTGAAGCTGTCCTTTTCCCACATTTTGTTAGGCTAGCTTGAGCAGCAGCGCAGAATACCTCTGGATTTGTTGTGGCAACAATTGGTTGAACTCGTCTTCTTTTTGTTCGTACAGAGGCGTCTTCGAACGATTTTGATGGTCTGCCTTTAACAATTAATTTTGAAACGTTGCTCACAGGTTTCACCGCTGGCAACACCAAGTCGTTTTTTAACCATACTGCATTATACTGGGTGAATCTCTCAATCTTCCAATTCGAGTTCTTCCACTTTTTAAACAGTTTGGAAACGAACACTTTGAGAACACATTTTAGTTGTAAAGCACTATGTTTTGATTGTTTATAAGCAGTATGATTGTCCAATATGTAGCTAGTTAATCGTTCCACACACTTAGACGATGATAATTTATAAAAGTTTTCATTTTGTAGCACTAAAATCAGATCCATTTTTCTAATATGTAATTTCGAGTGACTTACATCACTCCGACTACCTGTAAATAAATGAAGATAGTGTCACAATGAGTTGGTTTGAGTTCTCAAAATTCACAATAATAACGACCAACTAACTACTAAATGCAAATATCAAAGACAGAAAGCGGTACCTAGCGGAATTTTTTTTGTACATCAATTGTAAACATCAATTTTAAAGAGAAATTAGTCTAGAACCGCAATATTATTATATTTTAATACTTACGATAACATTATTTTTCATTCAACTGTATTTATAAAATGTACATACCTGTAGATTCCATATTCTTGACAACTGTTTATATTTAAGCACGAGACGGAAGAAATTATTGCTGCTAAAATTGTTACTTTCAACGCAAAAAAATATTTTAAATAGTTTTTCAATTAACAACAAGCAAGTTTGACAGCGTGTAGAAAACGAATATAAGCCAAAAAGGAATGAAAAAATGACTGAAACTAGTCAAGCATTCTCTTCTCTTTACCCTACAATCGGTAATTTCTAAAAAATTTACTTTTGAAAAATCGAATTTTGGCCTCCTAAATTGCCACTTTTGCCGTGTGTGCGTCGATAGAACTTTAAAAACAAAAATATTTGCATACTTTTTATAATTTTTTATTTCTTTTTTTTTGCAGTTATTCACAGTGAAAAATTAAAAAGAAAATCAGAAATAGTCATTCAAACATGTAGTTAAACAACTATATCTTCTAAACCGTTAGTCCTACAAAAAAATGTTTAGAACATATTTTAAAGATCTTGAATTGGTCTTTATTTTGGTGTCCCTTTTTACAAACACTTTCGTATAAAATTTTAATTTTTTTGACCACTAGAAATTTCATTCACAATTTTCACAGTCCGCACCACTATTTTTTTGGCACTTTGAAAATATTATCGTATTGAGGCATTCATTCTTAATGCATTCCCAAAATTTGATGTTGAAAAATCAATGTTAACTATTTTAAACGAAAGTTTCATAAACTGATTACACAATTTTTAAGTACAAAATACTTTTATTTTTAATTAAAAGTGGAATTTTTAGTATTTTTTGCTAAGCTAGGTACATATCGTCTCTGCGCCAACAAAAACAGTTGTATGTATTTCAGTAACTTTTCAGAGCATTTCTAGTACTGCGAGCAATAACTATTTTTGATCACTTCTAAATCATAAGAGATATAAAAAAACTGCACATGCAGAAATGTGGGTAATAGATAGTGTAAACAAAATATGCAATAAAAATATTTACAAAAACCACATAACTGTTTTTTCTGGCGCAGCGATGAGTGCCAAAAAAAAGTGGTGCTGGCTATGAAAAATGTGAATAAAATTTTTAGAGGTCAAAAATTTAAAATTTTGTACGAAAATGTGTAAAAACGACCCCACAATAAATACCAATTCAAAATCTTTAACATATGTACTAAAGATTTTTTGTAGAACTAACGGCTTAGAAGATATAGTTTGAGTACATGTCCGAATGACAATTTTTGTTTTTATTAATAATTTTTGACTGTGTGTAACTGCAAAAAAAAAATTGAAAATTACAAAAAAAAATATGCAAATATTTTTTTAAAGTACTATCCACGTGCAAAGTACCAAATTTTTACAGAAATGTGAGTTTCGAAAAGCGTCCGATTTGACATGGAATGACCGATATATTCTTGATCAGCATCACTTCCTGAGTCGATTTAGCCATGTCCGTCTGTCCATCTGTCTGCCTGTGATCACGATAACAGCCGTAATTTTACAGTTTTTTATTCAAAAACCGATTTAAAGTTCGAAACTGAGCCAAATCGGATAAAAATCACGCCTACCTCCCATACAAAGCGACTTAACCAAAACGGTACACAATCTCTTTAAATTCCACAAAAATTAATCCAATGACTTAAAATTTTAGACATATGCTTTAACCTGTAATATGCACTGTAAGTATGAAATTTGTAAAAACCCAATGAAAGCCTCGTCTACCTCCCATACAAAGTGACTTTATGCAACCAGTAAAATATATTTAAGCTCCACAAATATTAGTACAATGGCTTAAAACATTGCAAATTTTTTTTTAATATTAACTTTGCACTCGATATTTGTAATTTACAATAAAAAAATAAAAATTCCACCCACCTCCCATACAATGTGACGTCATCATAATGGCAAAACCTTCATAAATTTCAAAAACAATAATGTTTAAACTTGACATTGTTTGCTTTAATAAACAAAAAGGATTTTGAGTTTCAAATGTGAAATATTTAGATAAAAACCAAGCCTCTTTTTAAAAGTGACGTCACTAAAATAATACAACATTCAAGACTTCTAATAAACTAAAATACGGCCGTGGGAGCCTTTTAAAATCCTTTCCAGTCGAAGATATTTCCTTGCTAGTTTTTAACTAAATTTATACTAGTTTTTATTTAAATATATGTTATATTAAATTTTTTCATTTAAAATTGTTTTATTAAAAAAACTATTAAATGATCAAATCTATGAAACTGCGTGAAAGCTTCGCTTCTCTCGTGTTACCAACGACGCACCTGTTTTGTTTTTTTTTTTTCATTTTGAGTCCTCTTTCTAAAAATTCTCAAAACTATCATTATTGCATACGTGTTGATGACCAGGATACTAGAGAACTGTTTGCTGCTTTCAGATTACAGAAGATAACTTGACTTGCATTAAAATAAATCACTTGAAAAACCCAGTGACAGATGTGTGCAAAATATAAATCCATAATAAACACGTAATCCAGCAGTTTTGTACCAAGAATTTTGAAGCAACGTCAAATAATAATTACGCGTATTCTCAAGTAATAATAAAATAATAAAACTCAAAAAATTGCAGCTAAGTGTCAATAATTTGGCAGAAACAAAGGCAATAATACAATAGCAAAAAAGAAAGAAATACAAAGCTGAACAAAGGTCAAAAATAATGCATCAAACAAATGCGGGTTGCAATGCTGACAATCATACTACAACAAAGACAACAAAAAGATAAAACAAATCCTCTAACAATAGCGCTCACTCACTCTGAAATGAGTATCAATCAAAAATGTAGCCACACAAAAAAAAAACTGCACTCAACGCTATTGTTACCAGTGCCAGAATACCTGCTGATCACCGTTGGAACATGCACAAAGAATACCTGTTGTTGTTTTGCATAAAAAAATACCTCAAAATTGCAATGATCTGGTAATGAATCGCGTTAAATAAGATCGAAAAAAAGCAGCAACAACAAAAGAAATATTCATCAAATACAACAAAGCAATCTTTATGCGTATGTATTTAAAGTAGTGGGCGTGGAAGACTTGATAGCGATTCAAGCTGCCAACACCTTTGTTGGTATGTGGTGCCAACACCAACAACAAGAAGGAGTTTTTTGTTTTATTAAGATTTGCTTTTGTCTACTCTTTTCTTCGTTTTGCAACAAATTGAAAACTTGAAAGCAATGTCAGAAATGAAATGGAATTCTTTGGAAGACAAATGTCATCAGTGATATAATCAAAGATGTTTCTCGCATAGGTTTATAAGTCAGTTTTGGCAATAATTACAGGTGTTGTTGCTATACGAGACCAGATGTTAGGTGATTAAATCATCAAAATCAACATGTTTGGTCCTAAATGATGTTGTTGAAAAATGCAATTTAGCGGTACTCTTTTAGAGCTAGGATTAAGTGCTGGCTTTAAATATGAGGGGGTGTGTTTAAGTAGACAGTCTAGATTTAGGAATTTAATATAGCTATTCTTTTTTTTAGAAATAGGGATGCGCTTCTGTGGAATTATGAATTTAAAGTCAAATATGTAATTGAGGTAAACAGGTGCTGAAATGCACTATTTGTTTTTTCCTCGAGAATTGAGTTAGCGAAGATTTAAATGTCTCTGTACTATCTCGAAATAGATACGAAATGTTTTTTTAAACTCATTTGTATTGAACCAAAAGATAATTCAAATCAAACCCCAGAATTTTAGTGTCTTATTTAAAAAAAAAAAAAAAACTTCTAAAAAAGCACAAGTTTCTAAAAATAAAGGTGCATAAATTTTACTTATGTTCATCATCATTTTACCCCGAATTATTTGAGATATAATCGATATAATCCCATTAACGCACACTTTATCGCTAAGCCCTTTTTAGCCACATACCCACAGCTCAACCCTTTTGATACTTTGATAAGTGATCGCGCCGGAAATTGTGTATGCAGACTCGATTTTTTTTCTAACCCAATTTTTCCTTTTTCTGTGTTAAACCTCTAAAATTTGTGTGTAATTAGCGAGCAGATTAGATGCTTTGTTAATATCTTGAGATGTGTTTCTCGAAAATTCCTTCAACTCAATCTACACATAGATGTAAAAGATGCTTATGCAAATGAGCGTAAGTAAGCGGTTTGACCGTTTTTCATAAAAAAAATTCAATATTTGTAGAAAGGCTTTCGAATTTAAAGATTTTACTCTCGTTTATACTTAGAGAAATAATTTTCTCGTATTGAGAAGTAATTTAGCTTGATTCAAGAATATGTCAAATAAACTCAAAAATACTTGAATTAAACATTAGCAACTAATTATAAGAAAATAATTTTTATCATGATAATTTCAATTTATTTGGTGATTTCTTGAGACGAATATAAATTGATTGATTCTAGAAGCTGAAGCAAAACTGAAATTGAGGCAATAAGTTCTTAATGCAAGCATGAACTGAGACACAAGTAGGCCCGTGCGCTAGTATCATCTAAGGGGGAGGGGTTGAAATTATATATATGGGCATTTCCATGGTGTCGCACGGGACAGTCGTACGCAGTTAAAGTGAAAAAAATTAGTAATAACACGGATTTATATTTTGATAATGGTCTTAACTTATAACTCATAGTAAGCTCTATAAGTGGTGCTAAGGTTGATTATCGGTAATTTTTCCTTTTCAAAATAATTGCTAAAAACAACGGGGGTCGCACGGGACAAAAAACGGAAGTTTTTTTCGAGGACAACAACTCAAGCGCCAAATTCAGTGAAGTCTGAGGGAATATTTCAAAGAGTTTATTTTATGGATGTTGTGCATTGTTGTTTCTTTTAAATTGCTTTTATTTTACCCAATAATATTTAACACTTATTTTTTAATTAAATATTAAGCTCGGTCACACGGGACAGGTCGCACGGGACAGTTTTTTCCATTGAAATTTAATTGGTTAATTAAGTAATTAGGTAGTTAAGTAATTATGTAATTTAGTAATTAAAAACAAATTCAATATATTTTCCTTTAATTGCATCAACCATTTTTTCATTATCTTTAGCCAATGCCTTCCATTTTTACTAAAACAAAAATGTTTACGAAACATTTACTAAATACTTACGAAAAAGAAAAACTACATTTGTGAAACAGTGCAGACGATGTGATCATCATAATTAATAATTTTATGTACAAATTGCTAAAATTAATAAAATTAAAATGTTTTTCTTAGATAATATCATAAAATAATAAGTTTTTAATAAGTTTTAATTTTTTGGTCACGGTAGACTTTCCTGTGGAAATACCCATATATATTAGGGCGGGTCGATTTGTAGGGAGTGAAAAAATTCACCAATATCCCTATGATTTCCGTATTCTATGGGTTATTCCATGAAAATTTGCCAAAGGAACCATACCTCTATCGTTAAAATCGAGTCCCCTACTTTTTGTTGGTAGATTTTTTCCCAAATTGACGTTCGTATGAAATATTACCTACACGTTCACATCCATAACTCAAAAACTATCGATCGGGTTTAATCGCCAGTAGGCGCGTTGGAAAGGTGAGATCATTTTGATCAATTTACAAAAAAAAATCTCCAACATTGGTCCAACGGTTCAAAAGTTACGGGCATTTTTGTCCAAATTTTGGACCATTTTTCCATTTTTTTCATGATTTTGTCCAAGAATATTACTTTCATGGCCATTTTTTTGGCTCAATCCATTAGTTAATTCAATTTACAATTCAAAACCAAGAGTTTAAGCTCAAATTTATCGAATTCGGTTGATTAATTCATGCGATATTGCTAAAACAAAATAACAAAATAATAAATCGCATGAATCCTTCAGCTTGCTGTTTTTGGACCCTTTTTGAAAAAATTCTCATTTGAAAACGCAAAAAGATATTTGAATTTTGTTTTTTTTATTGAATTAGTAATGAATGAAAGAAAATAAAAAAAATTTTTTCGCCGCGATATAGGGGCTGTCCATAGATGATGGCACCGTCAAAGTTGGCCCTCAAAAAAAAAGGCATGGTGCTGGCGGCCACGATTCTGGCCCTCAGGAGCGTCTGAAAAAAAAAATATAGGGTTATGATCAGCATAGATGTAATTCTGGCCCGTAGTAAAATAAAAATTTTGCGATTTTTTTTGACAAAATGGCGGCCACTTGAAATTGACAAATCGAATTTGGACCCATTTTTTTGTAGTTTAGTGTAAAAAAAAATAGTCAAAAAAATCGCAAAATTTTTATTTTACTACGGGCCAGAATGGTGACAATTCTACGTCGATTAAACTTTGTTTCATCCAAATCGGTTCAGTAGAACTGGCGGAATCGTGGCCGCCAGCTCGAAAAACGTGGTTTCGAGATAAACGCGTTCAAAGTTTGAAGTTTATTTTTCGAAAAAAAAAATTATTTTATCAAAATCGGTTCAGTAGAACCGGAGAAAAGTGGCTTGATAGTTGGAAAGACGCGATTTGGACAAAACAAAACTCACTCTTTTATGAAAGAAAAAAACTGTTTTTGGAATACTTACCTAAATTATTCAGCGATGCCAGGTCCATATAAACCACCTTCTTCTTCTTCAAAAAAGCTTTGATCTTTGGCTCTTTGAGCTCTGCGAGCAATTCTGCCCTCCTTTGATGCATCCACAGCGTAAGCTTCCGAGCGGTTGAGGCGAAGTTCATCACGTGATAACGCAAAATTGTAGGCTTGGTTTCCAATGGCGATTCCCATCAACCTCATAATTTTGAGTATTGGCTGAAAACCATCGTTGAAAATGGCGGTTGCCATGTAATTTGCGATCTCCACTGCGCTCCAGCGTGCATATGTTTTGGTGCAAAGGTCCAGGCGATACTGTTGAAACCTTCATCGCTGTTTTGAGTGGGGTCGCCATCGTAGGGGTCTTCGGTGAGAATTGCTTTGAAAGTTTTAGAATCGCCGTCGCCGATATATTTTTCATACTTGACGCCGTGTTTTTCCATTGATCTTGCAAACATCTCCTTAACCGCATCGACTTCCATTTTTCCTGCGCTGCCTTCATGATTTTTACGGCATTCCTCTTCGTGCAACTCCTTCCAAGCTTCGAAACCCTCTGGATGGATATATTGCTGGGATTCCCAATATTTGCAGCTATTGCAAATAGCAGACTTGACCACAGAGTCAACAACTTTTTTGGTGTACTTGCCGATCAATGTCGTTATACCATAGAAAGATGCGAAGCCGCGTTTTTTCCACGTGCCATCGCCCGACACAGTCAATAGCGTTGGATCGCACCCTTCATTTTCTTCCATGGTGGCTTCTTTTTCTTCACGAACGGCCTTGGAAATAACGAAATTATAAACGGCCTCTGCAGCTGAATGCAAATTTTGAAGGCTGCTGTAGAACAAATTGTTGCTCAGACCTACTCCTATGTCCATAATGCCATAAAACATATCTATGCCTTTGGGACCAATGCCCAAAAGTCTCATGGCAACAACCAAGCGGCGATTTATTTCATACGATTTGCCGGCGAAACGTGATGAAGGAATAAGTCTGGTTGGGCAAGCGCAGTTCACAGCGATTTTGAATGCAACTCCATTCGGCGATGCTTTTTTGAATTCCAATTTTTCGTTGCATGTGGCACAAATGAGGAAAGTAGCAAGTGTTGTGAATACTGAATAGAAGTCCAAGATGCAATTCTCCAAATTGTTTTCGATGACAATATCCTCCGTGGGATTATTTTTGAATTTTTTGGCTGAAGTACTCGCAAACTCAGTGTCCTCTGCTCTATCAAATTTATTTCCACGAAATTTACGTTTTTTAATTCGACCGGCGCGAACATAGTTCACTTTGTTTACGGGTTTTTGACTTGTTTTATTACTTTTTTTATCCATTTTACCGCACAAAAATAAATTTTTTTCAAAACTGTACTTTTCCGCAAACCGTAAGCGCAAGCGTGCGTCCGCTATTCAACTCAATCGAAACTAAACTAAATGCGGCTTTGATTTCATATTCATTCATATGTTTCTGCAAATGTGTATTCAAACCTGTTTTTGCCTGTCCATTAACTATTCAACGGAATTCGGTGGTTAATTGATGCCGTTGCGTTCAAAAACTAAGCAACATAAAAACTACTCATTTTAGCGAAGACATGACCCCACAAAAATGGCCATATCTTCTAAAGTATTTCGAATTTCAAAAAACCCTTTTAGGGTTATATTCTTAAATGTCCAAGCTATAAAAAAATGCAAAAAAAAGTCGAAAAAAATTTTTTGCTGAAAGAGAATAGGGCCTTAAACTCTTGGTTTTGAATTGTAAATTGAATTAACTAATGGATTGAGCCAAAAAAATGTCCATGAAAGTAATATTCTTGTACAAAATCATGGAAAAAATGGAAAAATGGTCCAAAATTTGGACAAAAATGCCCGTAACTTTTGAACCGTTGGACCAATGTTGGAGATTTTTGGAGTTGGAATGTTGGAGTAAATTGATCAAAATGATCTCACCTTTCCAACGCGCCTACTGGCGATTAAACCCGATCGATAGTTTTTGAGTTATGGATGTGAACGTGTAGGTAATATTTCATACGAACGTCAATTTGGGAAAAATTCTACCAACAAAAAGTAGGGGACTCGATTTTAACGATAGAGGTATGGTTCCTTTGGCAAATTTTCATGGAATAACCCATAGAATACGGAAATCATAGGGAAATTGTCGAAAAATAAATCGACCCGCCCTAATATATATATGTATATATAGTGCCAGGTTTTTAAGTTGATCAAAAAAGATAAAACCTTTTTTCGGAGCAAAGTTATTTTATTGTGTAATAAGGTGTTATAATCAGTTAGTATTTTTGAATAGGATAATTCTGCGAGGTACTGAAAAAAACTCATCCAAAACTCTTTGCGCATTGATCTTTGCGCATAGATCTTGACAGCGCGATGTATATTGAGTTAGGCTAAGCTTTTTAGTGGATGGTTAACATATGCTCGCTGATTTCAAAAGTAGAAATTTATAATATTTTTAGTGATCTTTTATTTTCGCTTATAATAACATTACAATATCGGAATTTCTCCGTTTTTAAGGCAATATTAAAATTTGTAAAAATATTTATATTTAAAAAAAAAATTATATTTGGCGGTAATCGAAAATCGTTTTAAGGTAGCCCTTGTGCCTACACGGCAATTGTTTATGTTTATACGTTGATTTTTTTACTTAATATCGATGGGACGATTTTCTTTTTATATATTAGTTTTTTCAGGTTATTATTTTTCCTGTTTTTGTAGGTTTATTAATTTTCTATTATGATCAGTGTTGTACTATGCAACATGATCATATTTAGGTAGGAATTTTAAGAAATAAAAATGTTTTCTTAAAATTAGATTAGGAATTATAAGTAATAGGACAGTTTGTTATAATATTGTAATACTTCAATTTGTAGAAGAAATTATTTTCCTCAAATTGAGTAAAAATTAAAATCAAACATACGGACGTGACAGAGACATAGTGGCCACAGAAAATAAACTTTATAATTTTTATCTTGTCTCTAGCTCCCTGGCTTAGCGCTTAGGTACTGCGTACAATAATATTTTGTAATTTTTTCTGTCTTTTTGACACATTTTTTTGTAGTTTTATCTACAAATTTAAAGTAAAGTTTTTTTAAGTACTAAGTACTGAAACGCTTTGCTGAACAAAACCTTTTTTGTAAAAATATTTATATTTAAAAAAAAAATTTATATATGAAAATATTTTTTCGTTTAAAAGATATACATATAGGTTTTTATGCACTTTTTTATACTAAAATATTGGCATTTCCACCAAAAGGTCTACCGCGACTGAAAATTAAAATGTTACTGACAATTTTTTTATACTTTCATAACAGAGAAAAAAGTTTTTAAATTTATATTGTGAGAGTACTGAGAGCTGATCTCAATTTGAATTTTGAAAAAATGGCAAAAAGAACATAATGAATGGCAACAAAAGTACAAAAATGGTAACAAAAGTGTAAAAATTTTAACAAAAGTAGGAATTTTATAAGTATAATAAATACTCGTACAATACAAAGTTTAAATAAATTTTTTCAGTTTTCTCTTTTTACGAACCTGAATAACACTTTATATGATTTTTAAGTTAAATTTTTTGATTTTAGATTTTTAAGTTCAAACTATAAAAAAGTTTTGCTTCTTTGAAGGGAAAAATCTGTATCGTAACGCATGTATCGTAACATGTTATGTTATGGCCTGTATAAAAGTAATTTAAAAAAGAATTTTTAACGAAACAATTATGAATATATAGCAACATTATTCCAGAAAACGTAAAAAAAAATTTTTAATAAAACAACTCGTTCACACTTCCCAGATTTTTTTATTATATTAATGCAGAGAAATACACCTTCCATCCAACAAAAAAGGCGTACGAACTTTACGTGCGTGACTATGGAAATGCCCATATTCAAAAGGATCAATGAAATTCATAAATTCAATTTCAAAGTAAAAAACATCAATTGAAGTTCAGAAATTCCATTTGATATTCAGATAGATTACTTGAAGTACGGAAATTGAATTTGAAATTCAGAAAAGATCAAATTAATTTCAGAAAAGATCAATGAAAATCCATAATACATCAATTGAAATTCAGCATTTTAAATGGAATTTAGAATAGGCAAATTTAAATTCAGAAAAGATCAATTGAAATTTATAAATTCTATTTTAACTCAAAACAGATAAATTGAAATTTAGAAAGGATCGATTAGAATTTTAAAAAGATCAATTGAAATTCACAGTTCATTTAAAATACAGAGTAGATCACTTGAAATTTAGAAATTCAGAATTTCCATTGGATATCAGAAACAATTCTGGATATCAGAATAGATTAATTGAAGTACTGAAATTTCATTTGAAACTCGCATGAATTCAAATGAAATTCAGAAAAGATCAATTGAAATCCATAATAGATCAATTGAAGTTTGGGATTCCATTTAAAATTTGAACCATAGAATAGGACAACTAAAATTCAGTAAAGATCAATTAATGTTCAGAATAGATTAATTGAAATGCAGAAAAGATTAATAAATTGCAGAAAAGATGGATTAAAATTCGATTTTAACTCAGAATAGATTAATTGAACTTCTGAAAAAGTCAATTGAAAGTTAGAAAAGATCAATTTAAATTTAAAATAGATCAGTTGAAATTCAGAGTTCCATTTGAGATTAAAAATTAAATCAATTGAAATTCAGCATTCTATTGAAATTCAGAAATGATCCACTGAAACTCAAAATATTTGTAATTTAAATATTTAAACATAAAATTCAAATCGGCAACCCAAGAATCCTCTTCCAGAACTTTTTATAATTTTGAGCAAATAATTTTGGGCTGCGGAAACATATTTAAGGTGTTTTTTTAAATCGACAATCACCAATTTTTACCTATGTGCGTTCGCAGCACACAAACTGCTGCCATTTAACCAAATGATAAGGAATTTTGGTCATCTATGGCTTGTTAGAATTCAAAAAGTATATGCCACATTTAACGATTTTATTTTTGTAGAAAATAAAAAGTAATACCCACCCAATAGGAAACTAAGCGCTTCACTAGCGCATCTGAAGTACTCTCAAAAAGCAGTAGAGCACTTCGTTTTCCTTGTGGATAGCGCATTTTTCAACATTGTCATGTCATCAGATGTAAGCGCTTCGCTGTCACTATAGTAAAGAAGAAAACGTAGCGAGAGCAGAGCGCTCCGTTCTCCTTATAGTATATTAAAAAAACAAAGGGAAATCAGAGCATTTTTTCTCTTTGAAGCTTCACTATTTAAAAAGTATGCAATTTTGTAAAATAATTGCACTTTTTACAATAAGTTTGATTGCAACGCGTCCTTGGTTTTTGATCTTTGTGGTTTTTTTTTTCAGAACTGCTGTTTTGTCAGAATAAATTAATTCTGCATTCTTTATTTTTTGTATTTCGTTGTTTTTGTTAACACATAAGTGCTACCCAATAGCTTGGAAAAGTGCTAACAATACAGCGCTATAGATTCAGCGCTATTTGTAATGAGAAGAAAGTTCTTTTAAACAGCATATACATAACAGTAGAATTTGTATGCGCTTTGCCTGTATGTAGTTTAAAAGTGCTTTCTTATCATTACAAATAGCGCTGATTTTATAGCACTGTATTCTTAGCACTTTCCGAAGCGATTGGTTGCACTTAAGAATTTTTGTGATAAAAAAAAAAGTTTCAATGAAAATGATTTGACCAGTAGTGAAGTTCTGTAACACATTTCGGCCGATATTCGGTGTCGCAAAGTTCTATTTGCGATAATTTTCGGAAAGTGGTATTCAGTAAATATTTTTTCCGATTTTGTCGGTGAAATTATCGAAAGTTTGTCGCCAACGAATTGCACAACTTGCGACGAATATTTTGTTGACGAAAAGTGAACCGAAAACATCTGCAAGTTTTTTAAATTAAAATATTTTAAATTAAGCTGCATTGAACAAATTGAAATCTCTAGTTCTTTTTATAGCTTTGAATGGCTTTTAGTTATTTGAAATTAGATGCTACGCCTCAAGCGACTAAAGCGCATGTTCATTAAAAAAATCGGAACGAGCATATTTTCGATGAATTGATTCTCCTTTGCCATGATACGAAACATGACTCGTATATTTGTTGATCTTCTGCAATTCGCAATGAAATTGAACGCTCATTTGAAAATTTGGATCATCGAATTTTATTAATAGGTTTGAACTTCAAACCAGCCTAAAGATTCGGCAAATTTTTCTTTATAATTATATTGAAGCCCTTTGCAAGTCTAGAAACTGCGAGGCTTTTTGGCGTTCCTAAAGGAACATGGAGGTGTCTATCTCAACAAAGGGTTCTTATGTACGAATCTGGTTTTGGAGGGAGGATTGCAAATGCATGCACTGTTCTGCATAACATACTCTTAAGAACAGTAACATTAGAGGAACAAATTTAAAACAATCCTTTTTTTGATTTGTTACAAAAATTTTCATACTTCTTTTTTATTTGGAAAAAGTTTACATTTTAACTAAAAAATTTCTTATTGATAACGAAAAAATGCAGTTTCGACAGCGAGCATGTGCCTGCATATGTGAGCATAGAAAAAGAGAAAAAACGGGTCTCTATATATCTCCATAATGGTCACAACAGACAAAACTGGACAGATTCCAGTAGTCTACTTCAACTTCCTCTTGGAGAGGAGATTGATGGTATGTCCGAACTTCTTCTTGCGGCAGTTGAGTGCTCTTGGGTGCAGACGAGCATAGAACTTGGAATCAATGATGCCACCACGCAGACGGGGCACCAAATGAAGTTTGGATTCCTTCTGAACATTGTAGTCAGATAAAATGCGGCCATCCTCAAGCTGCTTGCCAGCAAAGAATAAACGTTGCTGATCATTTTCGATGTTGTTTGATGGCTCAACCTCAAGAGTGATGGTCCTACTGGTAAGGGTCTTGACGAAAATCTGCATTTTGTTAGTTTATTCAGAAGCATGCATCCAAATGTTATTCACAAAAAGTAAAAGGAAACTGTCTTGAATACTTTGACAAGCCACATATTTCTGGCCCGCTTGCAATGCTTAAAATAATTGCATATCAGCACCAGCGCCAGTCCTGCAAGGTAAATATAACTAACAATAAACCTGCCAACACAATATTTGATTGATCATAACTTACTATTTGAAATTGTTTAACTGCGCTTTGCACCATTCAAACCATTTCGCATTTAAATTTAAATTGAAAAAATTTGACATTTATCATCGATAAATAACTACACGGTTAGAAATTTTGGAATAAATTTTAATACAAGCAAAGTAGGAATTTTATAAGTATAATAAGTACTCGTATAATACAAAGTTTAATTAAACTTTTTCAGTTTTCTATTTTTGCGGACCTGAATTACACTTTATATGATTTTTAAGTTCAATTAAATAAATAAAACTATAAAAACTTTTTACTTCTTTGAAGGGAATAATCTGTATCGTAACGTATGTATCAAAACGTTTTATGTTGTGGCTTGTATAAAAATAATAAAAAAATAATTTTCAACGACACAATTACGAATATATCAGAGAACATCATTTCAGAAAACCTTAAAATATTTTTAATAAAAAACTCGTGCACACTTCCCAGATTTTTTGATTATATTAATGCAGAGAAAAACCACTTCCATTTTTTGTGTCATAACGCGTCCTCTTTTGATTGCTTACATCTTTGGACAATACTTTCGATCGCTTCCACCTTTTACACCAAATATAGTAAAAATTAAAATAGGACAAAAAAGTTTAAATATTTCTTTGCTTTTTTTAATTTTTAACAACAAAAAAGGCGTACGAACGTTACGTGCGTTACTATGGAAATGCCCATATAACACTTGTAAGAAAATATGTTTTTGCTAACAAACATTTATTGATATTGTTTAAAGAATTTTTTTAGTCATTTAACTAAATTTTAAAGAATATGAAATGAGTGAAAATTCGTGAAACTAGCCACCTAAAACAGGAAGTCGTAATTTTTGTACATATAATGGATATTATTGAAGTGTATATAAAAAAAAAAATTTTTTTTTTTTTTAATGAGTTAATGAGTTTTATGAGTCAAGTACTCTTAATAACCGTTAAATTACAAAAATGATTTTTTTTAAATTTTTGTTTAAAATTAATATGTTTTTAATAAGAAAAAGTTAAAACTTGTAAGGAATTATCTTCGACTGGGCAGAAGTTAAAATACCCCCACGAACGACGATTTTTCTAAATTTCATACCTTAAGTTTATATTAATTGTTAAAGGTTTTGTGCAAAATTTGAAGTCATTAGATTAATTTTTGTGGAATTGAAAGAGATTTTACGATTTTGGTGAACTTTGTATGGGAGGTAGGCGTGGTTTTCATCCGATTTTTAGAAATTTCTTACTCAAAGTTTATATTAAATATTAAAGATACTGTGCGAAATTTGAAGTTATTAAATTAGTTTTTGTGAATTTTAAAGAAATTTTACCGTTTTTGTTAAGTCATTTTGTATGGGAGGTAGGCGTGGTTTTCATCCAATTTTTACAAATTTCTTACTCAAAGTTAACATTAAATATTAAAGACACTGTGCAAAATCCGATGTCATTAAATTAGTTTTTGTGGCATTTAAAGAGATTTTACCGTGTAGGGTAAGTCACTTTGTATGGGAGGTAGGCGTGGATTTCATCATATTTTTACAAATTTTATAAGCAAAGTTTATAATAAATATTGAATACGCTGTTCAAAATTTTAAGTCAGTATATTAATTTTTTTTAATTTTCAAGAGATTTACCGTTTTGTTTCATCACTTTGTATGGGAGATAGGCGTGCTTTTCATACGAGTTGACTCATTTTCGAACTTGATCTCCATTTTTTAATAAAAAGGTTATATATTGAATTTCGTTACGATAGCTTAAAAATTACGGCTGTTATCGTGACCACAGACGGACATACGGACATGGCAAAATCGCCTCAGGAGTTGATGCTGACCAAGAATATATATACTTTTCCATACCGGCCACGCCTCCTTATCGGCGTTACAAACGGAGTGACAAAGTTAATATACCCCTATTACGTTTTTAAACGTGGGGGTATAAAAAACATTTTGGATCACATAGAAAATTTTTTAAAAATATGACATTTATACAAATTTAGAAATAACACAAAACAAGAAAAATTATGTATTCTCCATAAACAAGTCTGCTATGAAATGTTTTAAATCTGCACTATTTGCACTAGGGAGTTTTTTTTTAGTTTTTTTTATAAAAAACTTATTAATTTTAAAGAAAAAATATTTTTTAAATCATTTTTGTAATTTAACGTGTATTAAGAGTACTTGACCGTGGCGGGCGTAGCCTAGTGGGTAGAGTGCGTGGCCTCTAAGCTTAAGAACCGCGGTAGCCCGGATTCAATTCCAGCTCAGACAGAAAGTTTTTTCGATTGAATTCATTTTTCTGTTCGGTCGTCACCTCTCTGCAGACAATGGCAAACCTCAGAGAGTAAAAATTGCCATGTAAAGCTTCTTGAGAACATAAGCCGTTCGGAGTCGGCATAAAACACGTAGGTCCAGTTCTCGGTCATTTGTGATCAAACATTTAATAACACACAACACAATTGATCAATAGAAGCTAGGTCAAAGTCCTTCCAAGGGCTGAAATGGCCAATTTATTTTTTTTTTATTTTTTAAGAGTACTCGACCGATCAAGAAATTTTCACAAGCCGTTACTTAGCAAAATTGATTTTACTAAAGCAGTGGCCCAAAACTAAATACTTTACCTCATTGAAAAAAAAAACAAAAAAAATTGCAAACAATTTTTTTTCATACACACTTCAGTAAAATCCATTAGTATATCCAATAAAAAATATTAACATACATTTTGAACAAAAATGTAGAATGGAACCTTTTCAGTTTCTATCATTTTTTTCGTTTATAAAAAAAAATGTTTTTTTCTGAACTGATTATTTTACTTTAAGACCATTTTACGGTATGAAGGACGATAGATAGCAATTTTGGGACTAAAATCTAAAATCATCAGCTTGCCATCAGCTATTGCATATCTTAAATTCAGGATTTACCTTTTTTTTGGGACGAGGTTTGAGGTGTGGAATTTTGACTTTCATACAAAAAACAAGTTTTTTCCACTTCAGCCCAAATTTAGGTACCAAGGACGATAGAAAGGGACTTTAGAGTAATGCCATCCGATAAAACATATTAAAATACATTTTTGAACACAAATATAGAATGGAATTTTTTCAGTTTCTATCATTTTTTTCGTTTACAAAGTATTTTACTTCAAGACCATTTTACGGTATCAAGAACGATAAATAGCAATTTTGGGATTAAGGACTGAAATCATCCGCTTGCCATCAGCTATCACATATTCAAAATTCAAGAAGGAGCGTTTTATTTTGGGCCAAGTTTTGTGGTGTGGAATTCTTGCTATCAAACAAAAATCACGATTTTTTGCACTTTATCCCAAATTTTGGTACCAAGGACAATAGAGCGGGACCTGAGCCAGTCGATTTGCTACATTAAAATAAATTTTTGAACAAAAATGTAGAGGGGAACCTAAAAGAAAATTTGGATTTCTGACTTTCATACAAAAGTATTTGTTTTTTGCATTTCAGGCCAAATTTTTCTATTTAGGCTATATTTTTTCACTATTATACGTATTTGCTTAATTTTCTTAAAAAATAAATTATTTAGCTATTTTTGCCACTTAAAACAAGCTAAGGTGAATTAAAATATTTGGGGTGAGTTTTACGGCGAATTCAAAAGTTGGGCAGAGTTAAAAAATTTGGGATAAAGATTTTGGGCTAACTTCACAACGGTGATTTATCGTATAGTGTGGTTATTAAAAATTTTTTATGCTATTTTTGAAGCAATATTTTGTGTTTTTCATTCCTTAGAACAAGACTTTACGTAAAATCTGAATTTTGTACTGGAGCAACCTCTGGTGGACACTTTACTGAAAAACAGTTGCCAGAGTTTGATTTTGAGTACCCAAAACCTCATATATACCAAGATTTGTAAAAATCGAACACTAATTGTGGCAATTAACTAATAATTAAGTTGAAAAAAGTCCTTTGAATATTGATTTCTCATGTTGTATATATTTGTGGCACTCAGTGTTAGTTAAGCCACACTATACGATATATCAATAAAAAGAAGAACTCAATAGCTTTTCCATAAGCAAAAATTCATGTGAGTACCATGAAAAAACATATTTTATAGCCGTTTAAAAAAATATCTTTCCGAAAATGATGAAATATCGATTTTTTTTTGGTGTCTCAAAAGAGTTTATAAAGAAAAAAATTAAAATTTTTTTTTTTGCCAAAATTTGTGTACGATCAAAATCTTTATTATTTTGCCTATCTTGGGTATGCAATCTGAAGAAAGGTATTCATTTTGTATGTACATGCAAAAAAAGTGATTTTTTGGTCAGAAAAAGGGTTCAGGAGAACTAAAACCGCTCCATGGCACAGTGGGCCAAACAGCTCTGCTAGCGGAATTTAATTAATAACTCGAGTAAATGAAGAGATATTTTAATGAAAATTAAAACTTAAGGTTTTTAACGCATTCATCACTTATTCTCTAAATTTCTAAATTTTCTAGGTCAACTATATATCATACCTCCCATACAACTGATTAATACACATTTTTGAGTTCTTAACATTTTACATTTCTAAGTAATTTATTTGAAGTATATGAAGAAAAAAAAAAACATTTATATATTATATGTTAACAACTAAGTTATTATTCAGAATCTGATGAATCCGAATCAATGGAAATATTGGGGGTTGGAATTAGTTTTAAAGGTTTTCTAAGAGATGGCGTAACTATCAATAGATCGCATCGGGCACACCTGTGACTATATTCATTTCAAAGCACATTGTCTAAGCTTCATTTTTCAGTATGTGTCATTCCACTGAAGTGTAAACAACATATATTTTTTTCTCTGTGAACATGTCGACTTTCGTTCCAACAAAACGCAATTTGCGGGAAGGTTTACTTTTGTGCTTCCATTTGAAGAAAAAAGCGGTTGAAGCACAACGCACGCTTACTGAGGCTTACGGGGACTATGCTCCATCGATTTCTACTTGTGAGTACTGGTTCCGTCGGTTTAAAAGTGGTGATTTTGATACGGAAGACAAAGAGCGTCCGGGCCAGCCGAAAAAGTTTGAATATGAGGAATTGGAGGCTTTGCTCGATGAAGACCCGTGTCAAACCCTTCAAGAATTGTCAGAATCATTGGGAGTCGACTTATCAACGGTCGGCAAACGCTTGAAGGCCATGGGAATGATTCAAAAGCAAGGAAATTGGGTGCCGTACCAGTTGAAGCCGAGAGACGTTGAACGACGATTTTGCATGTGCGAACAACTGCTTCAACGGCATAAAAGGAAGAGTTTTTTGCATCGTATTGTCACTGGCGATGAAAAGTGGATCCATTACGATAATCCTAAGCGAAAAAAATCGTGGGGACCACCCGGCCATGCATCAACATTGAGGGCCAAGCCGAATATTCATGGCGCCAAGCTTATGCTGTGTATTTGGTGGGATCAGAAGGGTGTCGTGTACTATGAGCTGCTAAAACCTAACGAAACCATCACTGGGGAACGCTACCAACAACAATTGATGCAATTGAGCCGAGCATTAAAGGTTAAACGGCCGGAATATGCCAAAAGATACGACAAAGTGGTTTTTCAACATGACAACGCACGGCCACATGTTGCAAGAACCGTCAAGGAAACGTTGGAGGCGCTGAATTGGGATGTGCTACCCCACCCGCCTTATAGCCCAGACATAGCCCCTTCCGACTACCACCTATTCAGATCGATGAAGCATGGCTTGGCTGAGCAGCGCTTCACTTCTTACGAGGATACCAAAAAATGGGTCGATTCGTGGATTGCCTCAAAAGACGAATCGTTCTTCCTTCGCGGAATCCATATGCTGACAGAAAGATGGGAAAATGTTGTAGCTAACGATGGACAATACTTTGAATAATATACATTGTACCGTTGTTTCTAAATAAATGCTCAAAAACCGAAAAAAAACCTTTAAAACTAATTCCAACCCCCAATATTTTCAAAATTAGTGAGCAACTCAGCTACGACTCTGTCTAACTTTATTTCTTTTCTGGAAATATAAGATGGTTTTGACAAGGATGTTATAAGCGGATCTGATGAAATAAATAACCCATTTATGACATCTTCCATTGTATGACTTCTATTGTCTTTACGGGAATGGTTTTGACGTAAATCCCGGAATTCCTTATTCCTCGCTTCAAGGGCTTCTTCGGACATCATGCCAATTGGTAGTGCTACATGGGATATAATGTCTGCACCATGTATTAATATTTTGTGCACAAAAGACGGCATGTAATACCAAGGATATGTGTCGACAAATATTTCAGCTGTTTCGAGGGCATATGAGCGGAATGCATCTGTATTGACTTCATATCCACTAGCCAAAACACTTAAAATTACACTAAACTTGTATATTAGCGTTTCGCAAACTCCTGTAATGCGGGCTACCAAATCTGGTACGCTAAAAAAACGTCTGGCAGTATTACCATTGTTAGTATTGCCACAATCAGCCATAGGAATATCTACCAATAAGCCCATGTGTTTTCTGAGTTGCAGTTGAATTTCGGATTTTCTTGCTTTAACCTCCGGCTTATCTTCCCCGCGAACTTGCCATTTTTTAATTGAAATTCTGTACGATATATGCAAGATACATTCGAAAAATCGTATCCATGCATGGAGCGTTGATAAGCCATATTTAAAAAGATCTACATCAACTGGATAACTTTGCACCAAACTTAAATTGTTCATATTTTTTGGCACAGCTCTACAAATTCCACATGTCTGTGTAGAGGCTTCTGCAAGGACGCTAAATGTTTTGCCATCCAGCATGGTACAATGAAATACATGGTCAATTGTTAATGAATTGAAAATTGTTGGCTTAATTGAAAGTATTTGGCTATTTATACTATCAGTCTCTGCACGAATTAATTCAGTCAATTCTTTTTGGCAAATTACACTCAGGGAATTATTGAATTTCGTACACGGCTACCATAAAAAAGATGAGGCTGTAGTAGCCATACTAGAGTTATTATATGTGAAATGAAGTCACCTAAGCTGAAAGTTTATTGCAAGCACTTTATGAGAGCTCTCATAGCCCTAATTGAATCTGCAATAATCATATAAAAAAACATAAATTATGTTGAGCGGTTTTTTTGAAAATAAGATCTGTGGTTACAGTTGTGATACATTCAGTATTGTGGCTACTGCAACCAACTTTTAAATCTTGCGTGTAGAGAAACTCCAATATGGCTATTGTAGCCTCAATACGGTTTTCACGTTTTTACTGAAGATACTAAAACCACAAAAGTTAAATTTCTTCATTTTAGTCTTGGCTTTGCAGCGTGCTTGTTGGCGAATATTAAAAAAATTGTTTTTAAAGTTAATCGGTATTTACTTTGATAATAAATATTATGCCTATTATATTGAAAAAGGCATGGACTATTTTACAATACCATTGTCTAAAACTATTTATAAGCATGTTTCAGATGCATGCTAATGGTTTGTCGTTTACAATATGGGATTTTTAAAGTTCCATAAAAAAAAAAGTTAAAAAAATAGTTTGTAAAGTTCTATGAACAATTAAAATTTTATATTTATTTGATCAAAAAAGTAATATTTTTTTCAAATGATTTGAAATAAAAATTTAAAAAATATTTTAAAATAACACTCTTATTAAGCAAACGGCATTAAGAAATTGGTGATAACCTTAAAAGCGCAGAGGTAAGTAGATTAAATAAAAAAATTCTGACAACCTCAACATAAGGATTTATGGCTATCAAAACCGAATTCCTCTCACCATTCCAAAAGGTGCTGTTATCACCCCTCCACAATTCATCTGTCAAAACCGAATTCCTCTCACCATCGCAAAAAGCGCTGTTATGACCCCTCCACAATTCGGCTGTCAAGACCGAATTCCTCTCACCATCGCAAAAGGCGCTGTTATGACCCCTCCACAATTCCGCTGTCAAAACTGAACTCCTCTCACCATCGCAAAAGGCGCTGTTATGACCCCTCCACAATTCGGCTGTCAAAACCGAATTCCTCTCACCATCGCAAAAAGCGCTGTTATGACCCCTCCACAATTCGGCTATCAAAACCGAATTCCTCTCACCATTAAAAGTTCTTACAACTTTCTGTGAGTTTGTCAAAACTGGCAGAGCTTCTCTTAAACAGGAATCTAACAGCCCTTATGGAAGTTGTCAGATATTAAATTGCATAATATCTGACATATTAAATTTTTTGAGAACCGTAATATTACGGCTAGAAGAAGCGAAGTTTTGATAGCATCGCCAGTTCTGTGAGTGTAGTTATATGGGCCGACAATAGCGAGTTGACGAAGGTCGCGTGTTTTTCCACAAAATTGTCGATCCAAGCTGAACTTGTAAGGGAACAAGGCAAACTGCAAACAGGTGCTGATCGGCCATACTAATTTCACCATCTTGAAACTTTTGGCGATAGGTTGCGTGTCCACTGCTTCCATCGCAGCCCCATTTATGTATTGCAGTTAAGCTTATACTGTTGTTGTTGACTGAAATTTCATTTTCAAAAACTTGCGAGTGTGCTCGTATAATTCGGCTAACAGTATGATCTACTAAGCTCTGCAGTGTTGTTTCAGCGGAAGAATCTGTAAACATCAATTCCTTTGGATAGCACATAAGCTTCGCTAAATGCAGCTTATGATAACTGGGATATATATCTGCATTTTTTTCCTTGGCACTACATCGTGTTAGCTTGTATGAATGTTTTGTGTGGCCGACATCTATATACAGAGCAAGTGCTTCTTCAGGTGAATAAGGAATATTTAGCTTGACTTGTGTCTCCAGCGACCTTTTAACTTTTTGTCCTGCTGTCTCATCTTTATTCAATGTACTGACAATTTTTGATGCGCTTCGCAGTCCAGATTTATACAAGCTGGAGCTTGTTGCCACCATCAACTCTTCACATGTTGCTTGTTTCGGATCTGTGTCTTAGGGCAGAGGTCACCAAAATCTTTCCTTGGACGACCCATGTTTGATCCATTCTGTTGAAAGAGCGGCATATCAAGCCATTTCTAATTTTTTTTTTTTCAAAAAAATTTCTATTGTTGTTCTAAATGCCTGCTTACGAAATTGGTCAATTTTTTGTTTATTTCTTCCAATTCATTTTTAGATAGGTTTATGTTCTCATAAATTGTACCAAATACAAATTCATGTAGGGTCAATACTTTTTTTTGGCGCCTTTTTCGCTAAGACTGACATTTCACCTAAAAAGTCCAACTGAGTTAACAGTTGGTCGTAGTTGGTTATTATTTTGGATATTTTTACACCACAAGGACTCAAACTTTACATATATTCTATAATTACCTTGAATAGTCCAAAGATATCAGTATTCTCTCTAAAACCATATATGCTAAAATAGCTTACTTCTACCACATTTTTAGCTGCACATGAAAAGACGGGCCACAAACATATTTATTTTTTATTTAGTACATACCTTATCTGAATGAGAAAAAAAGATATTGACTCAATAAATTATAATTTGTTTGTAATTTGGCTCAACCAACAGAAGTCAATAAAAGTCTGCGAAATCTTTTAGGCAACGTGCTAAACATATGTTCACTTTGAAAGCTCGCAGCAGATCAGGAACAGTGTGACCAGAGTGGAATATTATATTCCACTTTGGCATATTTTAGCTTCGGGAAGCATATTTTTTTTATAAAAATATGCAGCATAAAAAGTGGAATATTTTTCGTATGATTATATTTTTCAAAATTCACAAAAATTGCAATAAAAAATGTCTATTTGGTTACTAAATGGTTGTTTTTTGGCTATCGACATTTTTTTTATCTCTGAACCACCTTGTAAAACGCAATATAAGGAATTAATTTTGTGGTTAACTTCTTCGTTGTAAATTTTATTGCAATTCATTTAATAACTTCACGCAGCTTAAAAGTGAAGTAAATTTGCTTATATGTTTGTTTGGTTAGATTTTTTTATGGATTATGTTACAGCAGTAAGTAATTTACTTAAGAAAACATTAGGGGTATTCACGATGTGTTGTGTTTTCCCTTGTATTGTGTATTTTTGATTAATTTCATATTTGTAGCAAATTTTGTAATATAACAAAAACAAAATGCAGTTTTCAAAATACAACCCTGTGGAAAATATACAAGTTGTGTATTAGATCAGCTGATTGTACAAGCATTTCTACTCAGCATGGAGCAAGCTAAAGGCTACGCTGTGAGTTTATTTAATAAAAATTAATATGATTGCTTTTAAAAATACAATATGTACTTTACTGAAGGTTCGATCACAATAATTGTAAGTATTGTAAATTTTGCAAAAATTTATCACAAATGCACCACATCGTGAATACCACTATTATTGCTAACAATAGCTATTTCTTTTAAATATTTTAAAATGTGGATTCAAAACAATAAAGCAGAAAAAAAAGTTATTGATCAAAGTTCGGAATCTGAAGATTTATAAAAATTTGTGCTTTTCTCGCTTAGCTTACCATTTAGCAATGCTGAGATTGAGAAAATTTTTAGTTATATGAATCTTTCTTATTTAAACGAAAATTCGAAATAGAATGCAAGAAAATCTCTTAAATAATTTGTTGAATGTAAATACATGGCTGCATGTTCAAAAAAAGTGTTGAAATGCCTATCAAATACCAGATGGCTTAATTAAAAAAATTTAGAAATGCTAATTTCTATGATAATAATACAAGCAACAATTTAAGAATTGACCTCGAAGATGTGCCTGAATTTTAGTTTTGTATATTGTATATCGTTGCTTAAAATTTAAAAAACCATAACAATGTTTATAATTTTTTATAGGAGAAGAAAATAAATTTAAGTGCGATAGTAATCAAATAAATAAATGTTTTTAAACTCGCTTCTGTGTTTTTTTTATATGCCTATTTAGACTTATTTAGATATATATCTTTGAAATTGAAAGTGGAATATTTTTGTGGAATATAAAAATTGAAAATGGAATATTTAGCATATTTTATTTTTAACAAAAAGCATATTTTTTCAAAAATCTTCTGGTCACACTGATCAGGAATGCACCTAAAAGCTCATGCAAAAGCTTTGATAAACTTTTACAAGTGTTGTCAATTAAAAGAAAACAAAAAAGATCGGAATTTTGAAGAATTTAAATTCGACTTAAATTCCACTAGATTGCCTGTTTGGGCCACTGTGCATGGGGGGCATTTCCACTGGAAAGTCTATCGTGACCAAAAAATTAAAACTTATTAAAAACTTATTACTTTGTGATATTATCTAAGAGAAACATTTTAATTTTATTAATTTAAGCAATTTGTGCATAAATTCATTAACCAGGATGATCAAATCGTCTGCGCTATTTTACAAATCTAGTTTTTGTTTTTCGTAAATGTTTAGTAAATGTTTCGTAAACATTTATGTTTTAGTAAAAATGGAAGGCATTGGATAAAGATAATGAAAAAATGGTTGATGCAAGGAAAGGAAAATATATTTAATTTGTTTTTAAGTACATAATTACTTAACTACCAAATTACTTAGTTACCCAACTAAATTGCAATGGAAAAATATGTCGCGTGCTAGATTTTACTTAAGCTTAAAAAAAACAACTATGGTAACCATATCAACATGACAGCTACCATTAGAAGGATACGTTACTTCATTTAAGTTAAAAGTTACTTTTTTTTTAAAGAACAAGGAACCAAGGCATGAGCCTTATACAAACAAGGTTTGATCTTTGACCTAAAAGAAAAGGGATAGATTATTTAGAGGAATTTATTGGAACCATACGTTAATTATTGATTAGGTGAAACAACCGTGAAAGACAGTTTAAATTGCTTTTAACCGAGGCTAGCCCTTAGTTGTTCCTGTCCTCTAATTCCACATTTTCCACAATTTATTTGTGAATTTTTAGTTTTTCCATAATTCTTAAATGTAGGAAGGAACAAAGAAAGTGAAAAGAACCATGCCCGAGCCCTGATTCGAACCAGGGACCTCTACGTTGATAGTCTAGCGCACTCTGCATTAGACTACAAAGGCCGGCAAATTGCTCTGAAATTTCATGTTAGGTTTCGCAGATTTTTGCATTTTTTTAGATGCAGTTGAAAACGAGTTCCATTTTTTGTCGCGTGCTAGATCGCACATTTATTGCTTATATATTGAAAACATAAAATCTTCGGAACCTACCTTTTTTTCTAAACATATTGCTACAAAAATGCTATCGAAAAATAAAAACAAAAACATTTTTTTCCTAATTTTCTTTATTTTAGTTTTGCACCTCAAAAGTTTTGCACGAATGTCGCATGCTTGACCGTGGAAAAGCCCATGTATTAAAATTACGACTTTCTGTTTTAGGTGGCTAGTTTCACGAATTTTCACTCAATGTATTACAGATCTTAATTTCTCTCAATTTCAATATAGAAGATTATATAAGGGTCAGTCTTCCTCATTATATTTATTCTTAAATATAATATTTCAATTCGATGATAACAGAGGATAGGGTAAATTGAAAAATTATGGTAATAGTTTGCATGAGAGCACCCTACATTTTATAATAAATAAATAAATTTTAAGAAATATTAATAATAGTTTTAATATTAAATTATATTACTTAAATATTCTATTAAAATAAATTTATATAAATATATATAAGATTTGGTAACTATCACTAGAAATATGCAATTTTAGTATTCTCAGTAAAAGTTTAACTTTTATGAACTAATATGCCCAATTGTTAGGTATACAGTACCGAACATATGTTTGTTTACTTTTTTATGTGTATCAATGCACTGACTACATGTTGGAAACTTTTGAAAAATTTGATTTTAGACCATTTTTTAAAACGGGATAACTGAAAAAATTGTATAGAATTGTTTGAGATATTTTAGATTCTGAAAGAATAATAAACAAACAATAATATATACTAAAATGAAAGAGGTGATTTGAGGTATTTTTTTCTTTTTATTACCAATTAAAACAGCCAATTTTTTTAAAATATTTTTGACATTTTTGGATGATTTCAACATAATTTTGATTAACTACTTTTAATTTTATTTCATATATATTAAAAAAATTTTTTGTACATTATTCCTTTAAAAATAAAAGAAAAAAAAAAGAATCAGGCGTATAGTGTAAAAATTGTACTACAGCATGTTTTCTTTGTTTGAAGCGCAAAAACGAAAAGTCCATAACAATAAAAATGCACAAAAAGCGTTGACATTAAAGAGGTATAATACTTCTTATTGGTATATAATACTTCTGTTGGTATATCAAAAAATACTTCTTTCGCAATGAAAATTTGGATTCTTCTTACTTAAAGTATTGGATACTTACGATATACATTTCGTTAGGTTTTATTAAACAATTTTTTTTTTATGTATTCCCACTGCTCAAAGTACTGTGCTACGCAATGTTGAGAAGGAGCGTTCGTTTGTTGCTGTTGTCGCAGGTAAAACTCCCAAAACACGAATTCTCTTTCACGTCGTGCGAAGTCGAACTTTTAATGCTACTTTCAAATAAAGTTCTTTTTTAATGGATATACAGTGGTGGTCACGAATTTAGCACACACTGTGGTTGTAACTCTAATTTGAAATTTTTTACATATTAGCTTGAGAATTGTAATCAAATATTTTTTGTTGAGTATTGTTTATGAAGTTAACTCTATGTACCGTTAGTTGGTTTCATAGTTATTCTTAAATTTTCTGACATATTTCAAGTAGCATGAATCTGTGTGGTTTAAATGCTGGACACGAATTTAGCACAGGTTAGAATTACTGTTCCATATCGTATTTTATTTTCGTTAATTAAACTTTACTAGTAAGATATACTAAATTTATTAAGTTTCTATTTGAGTACTAACAAAAAATTGCAGAAAGATATGGCGAAAGGCTACTGATGTTCAGAGGCTCAGCGGCATTTGATTCAGCAAATGAAAAATGGTGGAAGCACAGTTTCAGAGATTGCTCTGCTTCTTAGATGTTCGTGAAAGTTATTATATAACGCATTACAACATGTAGAGCAGTATTAGAGCATTAAAAATGTAAAATAGCGATCAAGAGCGCGAAAAACAATAGCAAGAGAGGGCCATTTGATTTTTTGAGCTTCACTTAGGGGTCGTCCATAAACTACGTTACCAATTTAGGGGGGGGGGGAGGGGTTTTGAAATGCACTACGATAAGTAACGGTAGGGGGGGAGGTGTTTAGATATTGTAACGTTACCAAAAATTAAAAAAATCGACGAAAAACCTCTAATTAATAACACAATCATTTCAAAAATTTTTAATCTTACATGTTTATGTTTGATCGTCTAAATTGATGGTTAACTTTTGTTTCAACGATTTCTTCCACCACCTTTTCCTTCGACACAGGAACCTTTTGGTATTCCTTCACCATCTCAGCACACGTCTGAAAAATTTGGGTCTTTTCTTTTGCGACAGGCTTTGACGTTAAAGCCTGAATGTTCTTGATCAAACAAGATAAGGTATGACATGTACTGTCCTTCTCAGAAAGAAGAAATCGGTTCAAGGTCGTGTCCTACCTGCGGCTTGTATTTCGTTTTTAAAATTTCTATGAATTGCCATAAGTTTGTATTATATCGTTTACAATAAATCGGAATAAAAAATACTATTTAAATAAATCAATTTTCAGAAAGCATTTACACAAAAACACAGAACTTGGTGCAGCTCGGGTGCAGCCTTTAAGGGTACTCTGTCAAAGACCAGGTGAATTTCTTTGCGTTAGAAATAAGGATTCACCTGAATGGGTCGACATAGAATCCGATGTAAAATTCTATTTTGAAGAATCCTCAACAAAGCTACCAGCTTCTTCTATCCCAGTGATTGAGAGCATAGAATCTTGGATCGCAGATGGAATAGCTTTTACAGATGATATTAATTATTGATTTTTTTCCAATTGTTCCTTTAATGTATCTAGTCATACTAGACACTAATACTAGTGAAAATTGTCAGAGCTAGTCAAAATATATAATCATTCGAATGAATTAATTTAATATGTCACGTTGCTTTATGAGGGGGGGGGGGGGAGGGGTTTTGAAAAGCACTACGGAAAGTAACGCAGGGGGAGGGGGGGTAAAAAAAAACCGGAAAATCAGTAACGTAGTTTATGGACGACCCCTTATTGATCCTTTTAAGACCTCAAATAAAATTTAAAATGAAATTTCATCAAAATATGGCATAAATGTATCCTCAAAAGGCATAAGAAGACGCTTGAATGAAAACAATTTCCGTAGCTTTATAGCCCAACGAACACCACATGTATCGCAAAAAAATATTATATGCAGTCTTGCGTTTGCAAAAGAATATTTAAATAGTCAACGAATTTTTGGAAAAATGTGCTTTGGAAGGATAAATCAAAGTTTTGCCGGTTCGCATCTGACAGCAAATAATATGTGCGGCGTCCTCAAAACATGCAACACAATCCAAAGTACACGCTCAAGACGATTAAACAGGGTGGCTGAAATGTTATGGTATGGGCGGCGTGTTCTTGGCACGGAGTTGGTCCTATTGTTAAAATTTACCAAAAAATGGGTCAGCACGCTTACACAAACGTACTTGTCAATACCATGATACCGTTTCAAGAGGATAATTTGCCACTTTAATGGCGTTGTATGCAGGATAATGATCCAAAGCACAGTGCTCACATAGTTAAGAGTTGCTTGGAAGACAAACATATTGATATTTTGAAGTGGCCATCGCAATCATCGGACTTAAACCCGATTGAGAATCTGTGGAGGGATGTCTAGCAGCAAATACTAACAGTAAAATCCAAAAATTTGCCAGATATGTTGAGGGAAATCCAAAGGATTCGGTATAGTATTCCACAGTACCGTTGTAAGGCTTTGGTCAAAAGTTTGCCAAGGATATGAGATGCAGTAATTAAGAATAAGGGATTTCCTACGAAATATTGAGTTTTGTGCAATCAATTTTGATTATATTTTTCATCCTAGACATTTTTTCGCTCATGTGCTAAATTCATGACCAAGTCGGAATGCTTATTTTTAATTTGTATTTGATTTTAAGTCCTATAAGAAAAAGTTTTGAAATAAAAAAAATGTATATAAGAAATATAGAAGACATAATATATACGCTAAAAAAAAGTAAATTAGAAGTTTACAACATATAAATGGCAAATATAAGTATTCACTTTACTTTTTTAAATGTGCTTAATTCGTGACCACCACTGTAGGTTAAAGGGCATATCAGAATATGTTATATGAAAAAAAAAATTGGGTCTTTTAGTTTTTTGACCACAATTTGCTATTTGAGGATGTATTCGAAAATCATAGTATGCAAATTTTGTGTTTTAACTAGCCTAAATTCTCTATCTCTACTATGTTACGTTAAAAATTGTTGTTTTTTTATTTTGTAAAAGCATGTTAAAGCAATTCAGAAACACAAGAAATGTGTATTTAAAAAAGCGCCCAAACAATTTTTTTTAGCATATTGTCGTTACCAAAATGAACTTGCGAATTTGAAAAATTTCGTTTTTAATTTTCCATAGAATTTTCATTACAAACGAAAAATTAAATTTTTCAGATTCGCAAGTTCACTTTTGTAACGACGATATGACATATTCTGATATATATTTTTTGACCTATTCCCACTCAAAAAAGTACTGTTTTCGAAAAACAGTCAAACAATAAAAGTTGAAAAAAACTACATATGTTGACATTTTTTTAATTTATTTTTCATATAACTCTTTTCTAATTTCTCTCTCTAATTGATTTGATGAATATTTACATAAATATTAAATTTCAACTTCAAACACTGTCAATGTTCTACTCACAAATGTCAAAACACTTTCTCACAGCGAACACATTTTTGGCACATCTTGAGAACATCTGATGTTTTGTTTTTTTTTTTTTTTTGTTGCCAGCAAAATTCTTGCACTAAACTTGTTAAAACTTTTAATACTTACTGCATTCGATTACCCTTTTTTCCGGCTCTAACATCAGCGTCAAACATAAACTCCTGAGAATCTTTCTGCATTGGGCTATTATGGACCATTTGCCGCTTAAGTTATTGCACATATTTTAACAATAATTACAAAACATGCGCCTGCTGACAGCGCCCAATACTTTCCAGTTTGACGAGTCTGTATCATCATCATCATCATCATCGTACGGCTGAAGCATACCTTTTTGGTTCTTCTAAGTTGCCATTGCTTTTGCTACCGCGTCACCCATGTCACAAAATTTGAAATTCAATCACATTTGAATTAAGTTCAAAAATGAAATAAGGACAAGCAAACAGACTGATAGAAAGACAAAGTGTTGTCAAAACTTTGATCTGTCTGTGAAGCAGTGTCCCGTTCCCATTTTGCTTAGGGTAAGTAACATTTTAACACCATCCCATTGCATTTTTGGTTTTATTTCTTTTCTTTTTTTTTTCTTTTTTTTTTTTTGCTTGTCCTGCCCTTCTACAACAATTTTGCAAAATTTTTGTAATTTGAATGCAAAACCTTTCTTTGTTAATATCGACTTTATAGAGTGTTCAAACTGAAAAGTGACGTGATAAACTTGCTAAACTAAGAAGTACTCAGTTCTTTTATAGAACAAATGTTTACATTTTAAAAATGCTCGTTGAAGTTAATTTTAGGAAATTTAAAGTGTTATTGGTATACCAAAACATTCTAACTAAACAGTTATTTCAAAAACTGCTATCTGTCAAGTAAGAACTGAGAATTGATCATTTAAAAAGTCCGCTAAAGTTCAAAATTTCATTCGTCACTAAGTTATACTGACTTCGAGTTTGAGCGAGATCTGTCGCCTATTTTGTTTTAAACGCATTTTCTAGAATCAACTTCTTCTGTTGGCTAAAAACAGGTGCCTCAAATGGCCGGAGCCATATCAGGTGAATACAGTGGTTTCGATGGGATTTCTTTAGTTTTTAGCCATAAATAGTCGAAAAAGTCTTGTGTGAGATAGTGCGTTAAAATCCATAAGTTTTCTTTCCATAAATTGCATAATTTTCAAGGAATTTGCTCTGTCAAACGCCGCACAATGGCTCGTTCTGCCTGCGGTCGTGGCAAAAGTCAATTTGCGAGTGGTTCTCTTTTGCATACTCCATATTTTTATCAGATAAAGAAATGTTTGGAGCTAAGGAATCACTTTACTTTAACTCATTTGGATGATTAGTTTTATTGGTATAATTCGTCAAAATTCAGTGAATTTTGAAGTTTGCAAAAACACTCATTTTCAAAAAATCCACGCGTAGCTACATGTTCTAGTTATTAGAAATGTATTTTATGGTTATTTCTTAGCATTCTGTAAAAAACTCAGCTGCAACTATGCGCAACTTTCTGCGCTAGGGCGATTTTTATGGAGAGTTATTGGTTGTAGGAAGTTGCGACCACCAGTATGTTATACACATTGAATCTTAAATTTTGAGCTAGAAAGGTGAAATTTGGTAAGCAGATCCCTTTTGGACCATAAAAGTCACAGTTTGAAAAAAAAATTTGAAATCATCTGACTGAAAAGGTCACTTTTTAAAAATTTCATTTTGTCGATTTTTTTTTACCTTTTGTTTATTATTTAGACATACTTATCTTTTTGAAGTTTATTTATGCTCGGAGAAAGAAACAAACAACTTTAAATTGATTATTGGAATTTTTTTATATCATGGATTTCGTCCACAAATTACCAATAGCTCCAAGAAAGTCATAAGCAGGTAAGAGAAAACAAAAATATTTTAGGAGGTCCGTTCTTTAAGCATGTGAAAAAAAAATAAATGACGGGAATTTCCCCTTATAGACAGTTCGACTACCTACCTTAAATGTTTTTCTTTAAAAAATTCTTAGGAGCAGGTGACAAATAGGGGAATCTGGGGGGAGAACCTTTACAATGTAACATGTCTGACTGTTTCAACCTGGCGAGGCCAGCATAATCGCCTCAAGTCGACTCAAACCTCCACGTGGTGTTTCCTGGGCAATGTCAAAACTGACAACCGTTAGTTTGGCGGATAATCTGAGCGGCGGGCCCCTCTAGGCTTAAAATAGGTTGTGCATCGAGTTTAAAGCCCACCCGTAAAAGCCCATTTGAATGAAAACACAAAAGAATAGAAGAAAACTGATCCCCAACTCTGATGACGACTACGGCAAACGAAAAATTGATAACGATTTACGGATATGCACCTGGAACCTCCGAACCCTTTTCTTCTATCCAACTGAGTGATGTCTTGGACAGATACAAAGCTCATATCACTGCTATCCAAGAAATGCGATGGAAGGGACAGGGTTGCATTCGGCATGCACCCTGTGACAGCACCCTATTACAGCGGCCATGCAGAGAAGCACGAGTTTGGATGCGGATTTGTAGTTGGCAAGAGACTACGGCCCCACGTCCTACGATTCACACCTGTGAACGAACGACTTGTCATAGTCCGCATCAAGGTTAAATTTTTAATATAAGCCTAATATGTGCGCACGCTCCGACAGAAGACAAGGACAATGAGATCAAGGAAATTTTCTACGAGCGCCTTGAAAATGCTTACGAGCGCTGTCCCCGTCACGCTGTCCCCATCACGAAAATCGTGCTTGGTGACTTCATCGCTTAGGTGGGCAAGGAAAATATTTTTGGTCCAACAGTCGGAAAGTTCAGCCTCCACGACAACACCTCCGATTACGGAATGAGACTGATTGACTTCGCCGCAGCACGAAACATGGTCGTAAGTAGGACTAGATTCAAGCATCTCAATATTCATAAAGCCACCTGGATGTCCCCTGATCAAAAAACCAAAAATCAAATTATCACGTTTTGATCGACAGAAGGCACTCTTCCAGTGTATTGGATGTACGTGGTGCAAACATTGACTCGGATCACTATCTTATTGCAGCCAAGATCCGTACACGTCTGTGCGCAGCTAAGAATACACGCAACCCTACACAGAGAAAGCTAGACGTCGACAAGATGCAATCGAAACAGACAGCCGATGCTTTCGCCACTCGACTCTCACTCCTGCTTCAAAGCACTCCTCCAATCGATGATATATGCGCGCAGTGGACACACATTTCCAACTCCATGCGTGCGGCTGCGGAAGAGGTGATTGGCTACCAACGCCCTCGCCGAAACCAGTGGTACGACCAGGAGTGTCGCGACGCCACTACAGAGAAAGACGCCGTCTACAAAGCCACCCTGAAGTCGGTTGTAACGCGCGCTGCTAAGGAGCGATACAAAGAAAAGAGGAGGGAAGAGAGACGTATTTTCAGGCGGAAAAAAGAGAGACAGAAAAGCGCGAGCAGGAGAAGATTGAGATTTATGGTAACAGGAATGAGGCCCGAAAATTTTTAGAAAAAATAAGACGCCTTTCCGATGGTTTTAAAACCGGGGCCTCTTCCTGCAAGGATGAAAACGGGAATCTAGTGACAGATGTCCAGAGTACACTGACGTTATGTAGGGAACATTTTCTCTAAGCTTCTAAATGGCGACGCTGACAACAATCCCGCCAATAGAGATGATATTCCAGAAACCCCAAATTCAAATGACAGCGTCGAGGTTCCGCTGCCCGACTATGATGAAGTTCTGACAGCTATAGCTCGGCTAAAAAATAACAAAGCTGCGTGAGCTGATGGCTTAAGAATGGAGGCGAAGCTCTACTTAAATGCATTCACGAGCTTCTATGCTGAATAGGGTCGGAAGAATGCATTCCGAACGATTGGAATCTCAGTGTGCTCTGCCCAATCCACAAGAAATGCGATCCCACTATCTGTGCCAATTACCGTGGAATAACCCTCTTAATATCGCATATAAGGTCCTGTCGAGCGTTTTATGTGAAAGACTGAAGCCCATTGTAAACGAACTGATCGGTCCTTATCAGTGTGGCTTCAGACCTGGAAAGTCCACCATCGACCAGATTTTCACTCTACGACAAATCTTGGAGAAGACTCAAGAAAAACAAGTCGACACCCAGCATCTTTTTGTCGACTACAAAGCCGCCTTCGACAGCCCAGTAAGGAAGCACCTGTACTCCACCATGTCTGAATTTGGTATTCATGCAGAACTAATACGACTTTGCAGGATGACACTGAGCAACACCAGCAGCGCAGTTAAAATCGGGAAGGACCTCTCCCCACCATTTATTACCAAACGAGGTTTCAGACAAGGTGATTCCTTATCGTGCGACTTTTTCAACCTAATGATGGAAAAGATCATCCGAGCTGCTGATCTGAGACGTAGTGGCACAATATTCTACAAGAGTGTTATGCTGCTTGCGTATGCTGATGACATCGATATCATTGGCCATAATACGCGCGAAGTCTGTGCAGCATTTTCCAGATTAGAAAAAGAGTCAAGTCGAATGGGTCTGGCAGTGAATGCAGATAAGACGAAATACTTAGTGTCAACAAACAAACAGTCCCAGCGTCTTGGAACCCACGTTACCGTTGACAATACCTCCTTCGAGGTTGTGAAGAACTTCGTCTATCTGGGATCCAGCATTAATTCAACCAACGACATCAGCATTGAGATCAAACGGAGAATAACTCTTACCAACATGTGTTACTTTGGGCTCAGTAGGCAATTGAGAAGCAGAGCCCTCTCTCGACGAACGAAAATCACGCTCTATAAATCGCTCATCATGCCCGTCCTACTTTATGCATCACAAACCTGGACGCTGAGCAGTTTAGATGAAAAGACTTTAGGAGCATTCGAGAGAAAGATTCTTCGTAAGATCTACGGACCAATTTGCGTCAATGGCGAGTACCGAAAACGGTGGAATGATGAACTGTATGAGCTGTACGCTGACATCGATAGCGACATAGTCAAGCGCATTAAAATCGAGCGGCTTCGCTGGCTTGGTCATGCTCAGCGTATGAAAGACGATGCTCCAGTGAAGAAAACATTCGATTCGGTACCCAGCGGCGGTCAACGCAGAAGAGGACGACTTCGTTGGAAAGACCAAGTAGAGGACAACCTGACGAAGCTTGGAATTTCCAACTGGCGCCAGCAAGCGAAAGACAGAAATGGCTGGCGCAAATTCTTAGATGAGGCCAAGACCGACATAGGGTGTAGCGCCAACTAAGTAAGTAAGTATAGATATGGGCAATGGGCAATTCCGACAAAAGTGCCCATTTACAGTTTTAAGCATGGTGCGTAAAGCAGTCAAAATGCGCTCCGGCTCTTCTGAGTTATCTTTGCTATGAGTTTATCATTTTAAAATATTCAAAGCGTTTGCAGATAAAATATTCACTCTTCTTTGAACTCCTCAACTTCTTTCCTCGTTCTTGAGTTTGTAAGCAACAACAGGAACAACAAAGGGCGTGAAATGCTTGCCGAGGCTAAGGCATAACACTAGCCGCGGTTAAAAGCAATTCAAATTGTCTTTTACGGTTGTTTCGCTTAATCAATAATTCACGTATGGTTCCAATTAATTCCTCTTAATAATCTATCCCTTTCCTTTCAGCTCAAATACCAAACCTTGTTTGTATAAGGCGCATGCCTTGGTTCTTTGATCTTTAAAAAAAAGTGTACTCATTGAATCGCTCGCTTTCATTTTTTGCGAAACTTTAGGTAAACACTTCGCACATAATAAATTGAAAGGATTTAAATTAATAATATTAAGTATTTTCGTAATGTATGTAATTGAAAAAAACTTAAAAATCATTTTTTTATGAAATTATAAGAAACTGAGGTAAATAAATAAAGGAAAACATTTTCATAATTTATTTAGTACTTAAATATTTCATTAATGTAGTCATATAGTCATAATATAATCATATAGTTAATCATAAAATACGTATTTATTTTTAATTAACAAAATTACTCGTTGAGTCAACAAATGAGCAAACGCAAAAATTCCCATGAAATGAGTTTATCTTTGCAAAAACTCGCGAGCGAGAAACAATAAATTAATAACAAAGAGAAGGCGTTGTTCAAGTCGTGTTTTTTGAGGAGTGCAATCTACGAACGATTTCTGTGAAAGAGCAAAGAAAAAGTTTTGCTCACTCTGAATATTTAACATAAGAGCGCTCAAGTTTTTTTCTTCACGAGAGAGGAAAGCAAAGTGAATCGTTCGTCAATTGAATAATATTGATAAGGAGGAGTGCAATTTTTATCTTCAATTGAGAGTTTTTGCGAATCCTGGTTTGGAGTGATAAAAAAAACAATGTTTGTTACTGAAATATACTCCAGCTTTCTTAAATAGTTTTGTTTCTTGAATTTTAAGTAGTAACAGGTCATTAAAAAATAATTTTGTAGGTGGAAATGCCCAAAATAGGCATAAAATGTCATTCCTGTAACCTGTCCGCGATCAAAATTATAACAATTCCAAGAGTGTAGCTTCCGCAAATTTTATTTCTACATGATTTAGATGACAAGGTCAAAATATTACGTATACTTTGTGCCCCTACAAACTTTTTGCCCCTCGATTGTACTATTTTTTAATTTCTCGCCTTTTAGTAAGCAAAACTGTAACTAACTGACTAAATCAAAATTGAGTTAAAGATATTAAAGTAGTTAGGGAATATGTAAATGAAAAACACGTGCGGAAAAGTATTTTAGTTTTCTCTGATAACTGCGATCTACAAATACAAACGATTTTGTCATTACTGACATTTTGTGTCATTCCTGTAACCACTCAAGAATACACAAAATGCATATAAATCAATTACATGACGTCATACCGTGTGGCCTCACTCGATCTTACCTTGCTTTGGGGCCAAATAGTATAAAGAAACTATAATTCTAGCTTCAAGTTTTATTTTTACATTTATCCTTTTTTCAATTTTATATAATAATTTCTAAATTTGAACAAAATTTATATTCATAAATTGGGTAATTTTATAAATTAACATCATTTAAAATATTCGACTGTCAAGCTGTGACGTCCGACAGTTCGCAGAATAAATAAGAAGTGTGAGCCGAAACAATTATTTAAGTCGAACCTTAACTCCGATGAATAACCTCAGCCTCTTTAGCACTTTCGAGTACTTAATCAAAATGCTAAAAAAAAACAACAAGAAACACACCGGCTTGTATTGGTCATCTTGGTATCCTCTTTGCGCGTGTCTGACCTCTCCCTATCTGTCACACATAAATCAGAAAATTTTCCCTCGAAAAATCAAGGAAAAACTGAAATTTATCTCTTGTGTGGTTGTGAGACGATGATTTCTTGCCTTTAGCACGATATCCTTTTCACAGCTAATGCAGTTGAATTAATCAAAAACAACCAGACAAGGGCGAAAAAGAGTTGATCTGATGCTCAATAGTTCTTACCACCATTCTACCTTCTTCTTATTTATGGGACATACAGTCGGTTTTTATATCAAATCATAGCTCACAGCATGCAATTAATTGATTACAAAGAACTGCAACGGCACAAAATGAAAATCGTCTATCGTGGCTGACATGGAAAAAACCCCTTTTATCTAATTTAGTTTACTCTTGTCGGGGTTTGGGTTGCATAACATTAACATTTAGGATGTGGCTTGAGAACCGTTTTGCCCCCTACTTTTCTTTTCCTTGATAGCCTAGATCTTTGTGTGTTCGAATACACTATGATACACTTTTTGATTTGATAAATATATTCCATGATCGTTCGACTTCATTGAATTTCAAATTCTTGAATTTCGAGCTAGAAATCTTCTCTTTGACATTGAATAACTCGTATTTGAAATCTATCAGATTTGCTGGAATCGGGAAAATTTCCTACAACAAGCGTTTCACAAAAAAAAAAAAAACAAAACAATGAAAAATGAAATTTTGTCATTTCATTACTTATTTTCATGTAACAGAGCTGCGTACAGAGTAAGTTAATGTATACTGCACCCAAAAAATATTTAGGATAAAATTACGAATAAAATCTTTGTAGAAATACGAGCAGAGGCTATTCGTAGAATATACAAATGTTTTGTACACAGTACAAACGTTTGTAGTGTTGGCCGCATGAAAAAAATTTTTGAATTCATAACTTTGTACATTCTACAAACGCTACTTTGTAAAAATTTATAATGTATAAATTTGCGAACTGAACGAACATTGTTTGATAATATACAAAGCGGTGGCAGCAGCGTTCGTATATTTGTTCGTATCTTTGTAGATCAAACGAATGCGTTTGTAAAATATACAAATATTTCTTTGTACAATGTACAAACGGTCATTTGTATTATTTACAAAGTCGTTCGTAGGCTGAAAGGAACAAACAGCTTTGTAGAATAAAACAATTGTTTTGTATATAGTACGAAGCTTTTTTTTTAGGTGCGGGGTAAAGAGTCATTAATAATGACGTCAAAATGTCATTAGATACTGCAGCTCCGTGGGTAAATTCATTTGCTGGATTTGATTCACATGGTTTTTTATTACTTTGGAGTCGAAATGCGGAAGTGTGGTTTGGGGTAAACTGGCTCATTTCCATGTAGGACGGGCTGCAGTATGAGCTTTCGCACAGCCTACATGTCCGTCCGACCTGTCAAGTCCATTCTACATGTAGGATAGTCCGAAACCCCCTATTATCATGAAAATTCTTATATAACAGTAAGGCGGTCCGTGGCAGGACAACGTCTTCCAGGGAATACTAATATTTTATAAATAGGTTTTTGCTTCGGTCGGCAGTCCCCTCACTGCTATACTTTTTTTATTTACTTTATTTAGAATGTATTAATCATAAATTTAGCCTTTCTAAATTTGTTTTATTATATCTTAAAAGGTACTGAAAGGGTTAATATTGTCTAACATTTTCATTGTAGCCACTTACACTGCTTTACAGCTGAAAAATACCAAGAACGCCATTGTCTAAGTATTTTTATTTGAACCTCCTGAACACAATTATCGCTATCTTTTTTTTTTTGTTTCATTTGTGAGGTTTTTTAGATAACGATACTTATGTGGTTTTCATGACATGACTTCATTCGGGTTAAAACTATCTATGTAATTCAAATTACCTTTTCATCCATATTTTGCTTGTTTTGATCGAGCGGAAAATTGTCAAGTTAAAGCTCATTAAAGTTAAATTTTCTCATAAAAATATAAAAGTACAAGAATTAAAATATTTCGAATAAACAACAAGCAGAAAAACTGAAAAATGACTTGATTCACAAAATAATTTTTCATCCGTTTTCGGTCATTTTATATGTTACAGAAATAAAATTTTCCTGACTTATTTTATTTTAGGGCATCCAATCCCGGGATTCCGGGGTCCCGAACTTTTTTTCATCCCGACAGTTCCGGGACTGCAAGGCCTAAAATCTCGGGATTTTTGGGATCCCGGGATTGCCTTCACTGCGAAAAAAATTCCAAAAAACTCTACCAAAAAGTTTAATGATACTGCCTAAGAAAAACATGAATGTGATTTAAAAATCTATCTATATATATAAAATAGGATGTGTGTATGTATGTAACGTATGGACTCCAAAACGGCTGGGCCGATTTTGATGAAATTTTCAGGTAATGTTCATCTTGGTACGGTGGGTAACATAGGCTATATTTGGACCCGATAGGTGGCGCTGGGGTGGACTTATATCGAAAATTTGAATTTATGGACCAATTTAACTGAAATTCGGAATGTATGTTTGTTTGATCATAAGAAAATAATTTGTGTATAAATGGACTCGATAGGTGGCGCTGGGGTGGACTTATATCGAAAATTTGAATTTATGGACCAATTTAACTGAAATTCAGAATGTATGTTTGTTTGATCATAAGAAAATAATTTGTGTATAAATGGACACGGTAGGTGGCGCTGGGGTGGACTTATTTCGAAAATTCGATGGCGTGAAAAATATATAAATACTTTTAATTTTATTTTATAACGAGGGGATTAGCGAAGCACACCGGGTTCAGCTAGTTTTTAAATAAAAACCTTTCTCAAAATATCTGTACAAAATAACAAAATGTGAGAAACGCATGAAATGCCTTAGAAATACTATAATGTGATTTTAATAATACAAAAATAAAAATATTTTGTAACTGCCTGTACAAAATATGACGTGAAAAATGAAAAAAACTTACAAAATATTACAAGATACTAACTTAAAAAAACCTTAAATGTGACATTAAAAAGAATAAAAAAAAACTTCTTTAAACAAGCTGTGCAAATATCACAAAATTCGTACTCAGAATTACTGAAATTATTATACTATTTTATAGTTTTTTAAATAATTTAATGTGCTTTTCGAATGATCTCATTTAATTAATTTTTTTGCTTAAGAATTCATCTATGTTTTTCAGAAATAAACAATAAATACTATCCAAACATTTAATCAAAACTGTGTTTTTTAGTTTTTTTAAATCTTCTGCATTGTTTTTGTTGTAAAACAAGCCATAACTACTTTGGAACTTCATATTACGTCTTCCAAAAAACTCATTTTCTACTGTTTGTCAATCCCGGGTCTAGTCCCGGGATTGTGTTTTTTCAATCCCTTAATCCCGGGATTGTCGAAACGTCTCGAAATTGGATGCCCTATACTATTTCTAAAAAAAAGAATTTAGTTAAAAATTAAATTTTTATTTTAGAAAATCCTACAAATTTCAAGAGATTTTAACTTTGATGTGCTATAACTTGACCATTTTTTCCTCGATCGAAACAGATGCAGATATGGATGTAAAGGTAATTACACAGTGATGCAATATTCAACTTTTTGACTCCAAACAAAAAATCACTTATCCCAGCCGAAAGTACTCGATGAGAGGAGAAAAGTAATTTCTGGATTTTGCTAGATTGGTTGCCGTTCGTTTTTTATGAGCCTCTATAGTTTTTTCGCCAAATTCGATTTTGAGCACTTTTTTGCAATTTTCTTCTATTTTTCGCATGGCCATAGCTCGAAAAATGCTGGGAATTTGTATTTCCAGTCTACAGCAAAGTTGTAGCTCTTGACTCGGCCAACAAAAATGCTGAATATATTAAGTCGGAAAAATTTCATCTTCATGCTCAAAACCCCAAAAATGTCGAAAAAATTACCACTTTTTTCACCGATTTTTTCCGTTTTTCGACTACAGCTCTTGAACTATTGAAAATTTTACCAGAAAATCAAGAGAAGAAATGTAGCCTATAAAATTATGAACAACTTTCCAGTACATACCAACATCATACGACCACTCCTTGATACGGATTTTGCCATACAAATGTGATTCATTTTAATTTTTTTTTTATTTTATTATTTTTATTGAGCAAAAGTTTAAAAAAGAAATAAAATGCACAGCATTTTTCGAGCTATGGCCATGCGAAAAATAGAAGAAAATTGCAAAAAAGTGCTCAAAATCGAATTTGGCGAAAAAACTATAGAGGCTCATAAAAAACGAACGGCAACCAATCTAGCAAAATCCAGAAATTACTTTGCTCCTCTCATCGAGTACTTTCGGCTGGGATAAGTGATTTTTTGTTTGGAATTTTTGTGTTGTGTTGTGTTATTTACCTATTCAACAGTATGCTTTTTCATTCAATCAAGCATATGGTTTTAGCTACAATTTCATTTGAATAAAGTCATGTCATGAAAACCACAAAAGTACCGTTATCTATCTAATAACAAAACTAACAAAAAGTTATAGAAGTATTTGTGTTCAGAAGGTCCAAATTAAAACGGCCTCATATACGCCGTTCTTGGTATTGCTTTAAATTATACATTTGTAAACTAGTGTTATTAAAACGTTGCCGTCATTAAAAGTGTCAGTTATGGCTCCTATTACAAAATCTTAATAGAAAAAAAAACAAGCTTGTTCAACACTATGTAATTGTATCTAATGATTATAAATGCACCCATTTAAAGTTTCCACTATTTATGAGGAATTTAAAGTCGAAACAAAAAAAGAATTTCTGATAACCCTGGAAATAAAAGGCGCGAGTCAAAAACTGAAAAAACAAAATTCCTAACATAATTAAGACAAAGAAACATATTTGTATCATGTTAAGTACAACAGAAAATAAAACCGTTCCGTTCAACTTTCAATGTACGATGGTAATAAGAAACTGAAGCAAGATTTGGACTTTCTTGAAAACGACAAAAAAACAGCTACAAAAATAAAACAAACAAAAATTGTTATCAGCGGCTGGTACTTTGTTGGTGGGTCTGCTGCTGCTCTAACTCCAAACAGACTTTGAAACAGTGACACCCGCAGCAAAACAAGCAGCAGCAGCACAGCTCCATTAAAACGCCCATTAATTGGGTGCCACTTACTTATGAGTTTGTCTTAACACGAGGCAGAAAAGCATTATGAAGGCACTTAACACTTGATGTATATAAAGGGGAGCAGGGGGACCGACAATCGCTTTAGATACAAAGCGTCACCTATGCAAATTTATTGTGTGCAGTTGCAACGCCTGACATTTTAACTTTGCCGGAAGTTCACGACATAATTTTTATCTTTTCTTTTATTTCCTTTTCTTTTATGTTTTTGACTAATGACAATCGCTGGCTTTAGTTCGCAAGACCTTGATTTTACTTTTCACTGGTGCATATAAAGTATCTAAATGACACAGTTGTTGTCAACGACGACCGTTGATCACTTTCCATACTTTATATTGTATTGTGATTTATTTTATCCTACATATTTGAATACGAGTAAGTATGATTTTTTTTTCTCTTTTGCCACATTGATCAGCATGGGCGTCTACATGGGGGTAGGTGGCGCTTTCCCCCCACCCTAGGCAGTGAATTTTTTTAAATATCTTCATATTAAATCAAAAAGCCGTAAGCTACAGCTAAAACATTTTACAGGAGAGTCAAAAAACTATCTAAAATGTAATTATAATTGTACGTTGCGCTCAAACTTACGAGATTTTGGAAATTTATTACTAAAAACGTCGTTTTTATTTGTAGGAGTGTACAATTTAGCAGGAACATGTATTTTGATAAAGTGCATCAATAATCAATCAAAAAGTCGACTTTGAATTTATTGTAACGGCTTTTTCGATTTTATATGACGATATTTTAAATGTTAATATATTTTGAAGAGAACTCAAAAATAGTTTTTTTAAAGTGTATTTATAAATAAAGCTGAGCTAAACCATGCATGCATTTTCAAATAGTATGTTGTACCCGTTGCAGTAATAAGTTACGATACCATTTCGCAGGCACTTTTCAATGGATATTCTTACACTCAAAAAACTTTGTGTGTAAATATTACTAATAACTGCGTCTATTCTACGAATTTTATTCATAGTTTTCAGTTACGAATAGCATTCGTGGATTGGATGTAGTTTGGTACATATTACAAAAATTTTATTCGTATACGTACAAAAACAAATGTATATTGTACGAATATATTTGTTACATTTAGCAGAGCTGTAAATGATTTGATCAATTTGATTTTATCCACAAAAAAGTGAATAACGAAATAAGAATGCATTCAATGAATGCAAAATTGATTTATAAACAAAATTTTTAATTCACATTAATTTTTAAAAAAATTATTAATTATTCATTTCAATTATTAATTTTCGTTATTCAGAATAATGAATAATTTTTTTATTCATTTGAATGATATTCACAAAGAATGCTATTCACAAAAAATTTCAGCATTTTCAATTATTATTTCTTTATTCATTTTTCATTCATTATTCATTTTTTATTCATTATATATTTGTTATTAATTTTTCATTTTATATTCATTTTTAATTTTTTTTTTTAATAAAATTGCGATTCGCCCAAAGGTTCTTTGGAAAATGGATCGCTTCTTGATCGCCCTGGCGATGAATGCGCGATTCAAGAAAAATCTTCGATATCTGCCTTTGTTTATTCCGGCGATCGTTGGAAGATTGATCGTTTTTCAATCGCCCAAGCGATGAATGCGCGATTCAGGAAATATCTCCAAAATCTTCCTTCGCTCATTTCGGCGATCGTTGGAAGACGGATTGCTTTTCGATCGTCCAAGCGCTGAATGCGCGATTCAAGACAAATCTTCCTTCGCGCATTCCAGCGATTGTTGGAAGATGGCTTTTCTTAAAACTTTAAAAATCGGTGGTTGGAATATGAAGCAGGCTATTCAGTACACTTCTCCCAAGGATTGAACCCAGAAGTCGAAAAATTCTATCAAAAAACCAGGAAACGAAAATGCTCTCGAACGACGAGCGTCTCTTAACATGGCTCCTGGCTTTTGACTCGAGCTATGTAATTATTTTAAATTCTGAAACTTGCGCTTGCTGTCGTGAGCCATTGCTTTAATGTCTGAAGCCACTATTTTAATTTCAGTAGCTGGGACGTCTTTGTAGCTCCCTCTCGCGCCAAAATGACCTAATAAAATAAAACAAAATCAGTAAGATTTCTTTATGGTTCTCATCCAAATAGAGGGAAAACAAAAAAAAATCTTATGAAAACCCTGTCATTTTTTATTTGTAAAGTCACATAGTTTTAAGAACACTCTTATTATTTTTTATAAGAAAACTTTAAAAACTGTAAGGCCTTTTCCACACTTGGTCAACGCAACTCCAACTCAAGTTGCTAGCCTGTGTATTTATACTGGAACCTTCAGATTAAGCAACTTGCATGCAACAAGTTCCTCGACACGCATCAGTTTGTTTGTTCTGTGAATTCAAGTATTTGTAGTGCAGTAGGCTATATACTAATCAAGATGAATAAGCTAATTAATTAGTTCCTAATAGAATCTAAAAGAAGAAGAAATAGTTTGCAGGATGAATGAGCAAGTGTTAAATATTAAATTAGTGCAAGAAGTCGAAAAACATCAGTTATTATATAATAACAATTATTATATGTTGCATGACTTTTGAAGCAAGTCTGAAAGCATTCGGTTTATAGTTGCATTGCTTTTCAACTTTTTCGCTGTTGCGTTGAAGTTGTGTTGGAATTGCGTTGACCAAGTGTGGAAAAGGCCTAAGAGTGTCTTATTAAAAATATGTGATTTTCTTATTCATTTTAAAAGTTATTTATTGATGCTTAATTAGGAAATCTTATTGCTTTAATAAAATGTATTAAAGGAGTATCGTGAAAAAGGAGGAGGAGCCACTTTAGTGCATACACAACTCTAATAAAGTTTAAGGCTTGACCAAAATAAGATCCACTTGTTTTCAGCGACCGTAGCCTAGTGGGTGGAGTGCGTGGCCCCTAAGCTAAAGAACCGCGGTAGCCCGGATTCAATTCCAGCTCAGACAGAAAGTTTTTTCAATTGAATTAATTTTTCTGTTCGGTTGTCACCTCTCTGCAGACAATGGCAAACCTGAGAGAGTAAAAATTGCCATGTAAAGCTTCTGGAGAACATAAGCCGTTCGGAGTCGGCATAAAACACGTAGGTCTAGTTCTCGGTCATTTGTGATCAAACATTTAACAACACGCACAACACAATTGATCAATAGAAGCTAGGTCAAAGTTCTTCCAAGGGCTGAAATGGCCAGCTTATTTTTTTTTTGTTTTCAGCGTCATATGGTTCAGATGAGTTTATTAACACATATTTCAAAATTTATATGGAATATAAACAGTGGGTTGGTCACAGCTGAATCACTCCAGGCTACTGAAGAGGAAATTAGCTATTTCCAAAACAGGCTGTCTAGTCTGCTGTGTGATTGACTTTATACAGAGTTTTTGTTGTGACATGTGTTGCTTTCCTTCATAAATTACTTGACTTAAAGCTCATAAAATTATAACCTTGTAAAATCTAGAAAAGGTCACAATATAATTGTAAAAATGTATTGTTATTTAACATGTGAAGCTTTTTAAAGTAAAAAATGTTATATTAACCTCAAAAACTTTAGTTAGATTGCAAATTTAGATCCGAATTTTGAACAGTGTATATTGCCGCATATAGTGCCTACATACAATGTTTTCACTGTTGCACGATTGACCTGTGACTTTATCAATTTATTTCCTCAAAAAAAAAAAAAAAAAAAGACAAACATTTTTAATGATAACGCTTTGTCATAAATGTGTCCAGTATATCTTCATTTTTGTTTATTGAGGCTATTAAGAATGTCTTTCTTTTTTTTTTTTTGCACCAAATGAATGAAGTGAAGCGCACAGTGATTTAGGCAATCACAATTTTAGAATTTTAAAGCTTCCAGTTTTTGTTTTCAAATAGGAAATTGCGTAAATTAATGAAAACAAAATCAACCCAACGAAATTATAATTCTTTTTTGTCAACAAAAATTTCACGTCAAAAAAAGCGCAAGTATGGTCTTTGTTTCGATCAAACTGTAACAGACATACATTTTACACCATTTCCAGTTGTAATTCAGAAAAGACCAATTAAAACTCAGAAATTTCTTAGAAATTCAGAATAAATCAGATTTTCCGAAAATAGTTTCTAAAATCAAAAAAGATCAATACTGAAATTTCATATGAAATTCTAAAAAAAAAAATTATTTAGATTTTAAATTTGAATAAAAAAAAATTTAAATTAAGAGGTCATTCGAAATTTAGAACAGATCAGTTGAAATTTAAAAAAGATGAATTAAAATTCAGAAGTTTTCAAATGAATTGCCTACCTGCCTAAGGATAATGACATAGTTTTAAATTTACCTTTTAAATATTATTTTCTTGCCTTTATACTCGACATTATTGGTTTTTATTCTTACTTTATTGTATGTATTTAATATCATAAATAAAGATATAAAATTTTTAAATGCCTACAATAAGCAAAAAATAAAAATTCAGTATAGCGTGTATACTAGGCAGGGTCGATTTGTGGGGAAGCAAAAAATCGCCCATTGCTCAGTGAAAATCGTATTCTAGGGATCAAAATAAGAAACTTTGCCCGAGGAACTATACCTCTAAAACGAATTCTAATGCCCCAACTTTTGACTTTTGTCCCGTAGGGTTAAATTTTGAAAAATCCCTCTTTGACCCATTTAGAGTGCCCCAATCGAGTCCAAATATATGACCGACCCCCACTAACTTTGGAGGGCCGATCCACCCATGCCAGTGGCACACCCCCTGGAACCCCCATGGGGTTCCCCATACAAACACTTAAAAAATATCCATTTCAAATCCAAACCACCAATGGGGTTCCAGGGGGTGTGCCACTGGCATGGGTGGAAGGCACTCCAAAGTTAGTGGGGGTCGGACTCGATTGGGGCACTCTAAATGGGTCAAAGATGGATTTTTCAAAATTTGACCCTACGGGACAAAAGTCAAAAGTTAGGGCATTAGAATTCGTTTTAGAGATATAGTTCCTCTTATTTTGATCCCTAGAATACGATTTTCACTGAGCAATGAGCAGAGCATCTCGAAAAAATACAATACAAAAATTGCATAAAAATTATTCTGATTATTTAATATTAACTCTGTCATTGGTTTGTGATAACTACAATATGAAATAACATATCGTCGTTTGAGAAATTTAATGTCGTCTGTGAAAATTTCGCCTTTTGAGATTATTGAGAAAAAGGGGCTGTAATTCAAAATTGAGCGGTGCAATTTTCTTTAGAATTTCAGGCCTATTTCCAGACACATTTCACAATAGATTATGAAATTTTTGTGGACTTTCTCAAAACTGCAAATTTTCACATACGACATTTATTTTTTCAAGCGACGCACGCACAAAGGGTTGAAATTGAAAAGAGTGGAGATTAATTGAAAAATGAAAATTTGTTTTTTTGAAAATTTTTACTACTTGATTAAAGAGCACAAAATTATACATCACCACTGAAAATTTCTTTGTTGTTACTTTTTCTGCTGCATAGCCTTAAAGCTGAGAAATTTTTTGTATTTTTGCGATCAGTTAAATTGAATTTTGACATAGTTCAAAAATTAATATTTTTTTTTTTTGAACATTAAAAGTGATGTTTTTATTATGAAACCTTCAACTTCAGGCATTTAAGCGTGATTAAAAAAATTATTAAAAATAATTGTGTGGAAATATGAAAAAAATATTGTTTAAAATATGTCAATATTTGCGCTATTTTCGAAATATATGTGGAGTTTAAAATAAGAAAACCGTATCATCAAACAGAAATGAAAATTTTGTATTAAACTTCAATATCTAAGCTTCCATATTCAGCAATAAAAAGGTGCTTGTTTTTACCCGAATATTTTTTATTTCAAAAATCGTGATAATAGTCACTCTTACAAAAACAAAGACGTTTGTTTTTAATTTGTTTTGTCATGTGGCAATGATGAAAGTGACGAGGTCGATGCAGAGGAGTGTGACGACTTTGGGCATCAGGAGGAATATTAACAAATTCATAAATTTTTTCTACTCGTATATAATATTGTTATGAATTTAAAAAAAAAAAGAAGTAATAAGGAATGATTTTCGACTGTGCCGAAGATTTTAACTTTTTATTGTTATATTGATGACGTCACTTTGTATGGACGATAGGCGTGGTTTCTTTAACTGCTCCGAATTTCAAATTCAGAATGCATTTTAATTATTGAAGTTATATATATTATGCAATGAATTAATTTTTGAGGAATTTATGAAGGTTCTTCTATTTAGATGACGTCATTATGTGTGAGAAGTAGGCGTGGTTTTCGTCTGATTTTGCCGAATTTCATAGTTAGAATTTATATTGAAGAGGAAAACTTACGTGCAAAATTTTATGGCATTTTTTTAATTTTTGTAGATTTTGAATAGATTTTACGTTTAAAATAAAGTCACTCTGTATGGGAGTTAGGCGTGGTTTTCATCCGATTAGGCTCATTTTTTAACTTAATCTTTAAATTTTAGATACAAGCTAAAAATATCTATTTTCATGACGATAGCTTCAAAATTACAACTTAAATCATATCGAAAGACGGACGGACAGAATTGTTTATCTTATTTGTACCCAATCTTACTATAACAAAGGTCAAAAATTCCCTCCGACTTCTAGGTGAATTAATCTTCATTTTTTGGGATTTCAACCCACTGTGCGACGGTATGTCCGTGATTTGATATTTTCGACGTGAAAAAATGGCATTTTTTGTAGGGGGATCTCTAGTGGGGACCTTTTCTATATACAAAAAATACAAAAACCAAAAAAATGTATATTACTATTCATATCAAAAAATCGATGACCCTAGAGGGAACAATTTTTCTCCCTCTACATTTTTTTGAACACACCTAAAATGCCTATTATAGTTTATATCAAAAATCTTTGACCCCTAGGGGTCAGTGCATGACCTGGTCCTATAAGTTTTTTTCCTCTCAACATTTCTTCTGAACACACCTACACTTTATCTTTCACCTTTCCGTGAGTCCGCATACAAAAAACATTTTTTTGATCAAAAATAAAAGTTAAAATTTTACTTTTATTATTTTTCCGATCAAAACTAAAAGTTAAAATTTGACTGTTATTTTTCCGATCAAAAATAGAGATTAAAAATTTGACAGATCTATTTTTATTAACTTTTATAATAGTTTAAATTTTAAAAACAATTAATTGTGCAAATTTTTCTTGCACAGAGATAAAAACATTGCTATCGATCTTCATATCGTTGCATTGCATCGCCTAGTTGCTTATCATTGCACATTCTGTTTTCATTTATTTCGCAAACGACTGGAACAGAGACTGCAAGCAGATGATAAGGGCGTTAAAATATGGCTTTTACTTTTGACCGAAAAAATAAAAATCAAATTTTAACTGTCATTTTTGATCGAAAAAATAAAAGTATAATTTTAGCGTTTGCATTTGATCAAAAAATTAAAGTCTAATTTTAACTTTTATTTTTGATCAAAAAAATAAAAGTCGAATTTTAACTCATATTTTTAATCGACAAAATAAAAGTAAAACTTTAACGTTTATTTTTGATAAAAATAAAAGTAAAATGCAAACTTTAATTTTTGATCAAAAAAATAAAAGTAAAATTTGAAAGTTTATATTTGATCACAAAAATTAAAGCCAAATTTAACTTTTATTTTTGATCAAAAAATAAAAGTCAAATTTTTTCTTATATTTTTGATCGAAAAAATAAAATAAAATTTTAACGTAAATTTTTGATAAAAAAATAAAAATAAAATGCTAACTTTTATTTTTGATCAAAAATATAAAAGTCAAATTTAAGCTTTTATATTTGATTAAAAAAAATAAAGGTAAATTTTTAGCTATTATTTTTGATCGAAATAAAAATGGTCAAAAAATAACGATTATTTGGTGACTTTTTTAAAAAAATAAAAATCACTAAAGAATTTTATTCCTTAGCTAACACAAGCATCAATTGCTATATGCAAATATGGAATAGAAGACTTATTCTTTGCATTTGACTTTTTTAATACAAATTTCGAAAATAACTGTTATTTTCAGTCCATGAAGCATATAACTTTCGATTTTCTTTTCTCTCCGTGCACGCATCGAAAATTATTTAAAAATGAGTATTTTTTGTCAAAATTTTGTTTTCTCTATTTTCGTTTCATGTAAAGACCACAATTGTTGCTCTTTTCTGACATTCTCTAAATTTTTTCTATATTTTTCATAATCAAAATAAGCTGTTGAATTTGCTTCATGTTTTTTTTTTTTTTGTTTGGGTGTGTTCGTATACAGTATTAAGCAAATTATGACATGAAAGCCTCTATTATGAAGGTCAAAACACAACATTTACTTTTCACAATTTTTCAACAAGGATTCAATTCAATAAGGATTGTAATTAAAAAAATAATAGGGTCATTCCATATTAAATCAACCAACTTTTAAATTTCATCTCAGATTTGTATGATTTTTTTTATGTATTGCTTATGATTCTGTTTCAAACTGTATACTTCTTTTTTTTTCGAAAGTTTAAATTTTTATGAATTTTTAACAAAAAGTTATAAGCTAAAATTTTGTTTTTTCGAAACACAAAAATAGTTCTAGATTTCAAACTAAAGCTCAAACAAACAGCTTCAATGTGATATGCAACACGATATAATTTTTTTTAACCGTTACTAAGTTAAAGTTAATAACTTTATTTTTAAATAAAAAAAATGCTCCATTTCTAATAATTTTTTTAATATATGTGGTTTGTTTATATTTTGGCTACAAGTGTACAAAAAAGGTTCATGACAAAATGATTTTTTTTAACGAAAAAAAAAATGAGTAAAAACTGTAAGATTTCATTTTCTTAAGCACACAAATAGTTATAGATCTTTAACTAAACAAGCTATGTAGATGTTTAATATCACATTTTAAAGGTAAAATTAGCAGCTTTTATTTGATATACAACACGATGTAAATTTTTTTTTTAACTTTTACCGAATTTTTATTTTTTGAATAAAAGCTATACTCCATTTTTAAAATTTTTTTTTTTGTGTATGTGGGTTGCATATATTTTGGCTACCAGAATGCAAAATTTCATGCTGGGAAGGCGATGGGTTCATAAAATATGATTGCTTTTAACAAAACAAATTAGACAAAAAATTGGACAAAGAATTCGTTTTTTAAACACAAAAATTGTAATAGATCCTAAACCAAAAACGCTATAAAGATTCTTGAAGATAAAATAAACAGCTTTAATTTGATATACAATACAGAGTTAAATTTTTTTGAATGTTTTTTAAAATTTTATGCTGTTCTATTGTATAAAAAAATTTTATTTGGCAAATATTTGTTTACATTTTAGCACGCAATTATATTGTTATAATCAAAAAATAACAAGCACTACATACAAAAAAAATCATACAAATCTTAGAGATGAAATTTAAATGATGGTTGATTTAATATGGAATGACCCCATAACTTAAACTTTTCACATTTTTTCACTCCCTAATTGTAAGTGTTCAGGAATTTGAAAATTTATTAACCACCAAAAAACATTCATCTGATCACTGTCCTGAGTTTGTTTTGACATTTATGGCTAATTTGCACTCAATTGATTGTGCTCAATGATTTGTAGTGATTTTTATGAATCTTTAAATTTTATTAAAATAAAAAAACTCTGCATCTCCAACATTTGTACAACCATGTCTATTCACCTGCTGCAGCGCGCTGGGAATGACGTCTACAAAACATGCATAAGATGCATGAACCCAAAAAAATCTATCATAAAAAGGTATTCAATTGATTTAATTGCAATTTTGGCGCAAAATACTCTCTCTTTTTGTCTTATTCTGTGTATTTCCCCTCTATTTTCATCCATGTATCTTGGTGATGTTTCTTAGTTATCTCATCTTACTTATTCCTTATCTTCTTTCTTTCAGATTTTTTTTTTTAAATCTCAGTTAGATACACTCTTTATTAGCTCAGAAGTTACCCTGTTTCTTTAATTTCATTTATTGATCCTTGCATTTCGAACACATCCTTGGCATTTTTTTTTTTTTTGTTTTATTTACTTCCATGTGACACACAAACGTCTGAAGGCACGACTTGGCACACTTTTTCTCAACGCATGCGCGCACGCACACCATTCTATACAGTTCTCGCTATCTTTCTGCTATTTATGCAATATACTGCTCTTATCCTGACTCGTTTCTCTCCTGCGTGTGATCGTCTTCTACGTGCTGCAATCAGCTGTTTGGCAAGGTCAGTCGTCAAGTCGTTGCCTCTCCGAAACGGCATCGGTGGTAGTGGTAATGCGTTTGATACCGTTGTACATGATCACATACCGTTCGCTAGTCGCAAGGATATGTGAAAGACTATGTTATCCCTGTTTTCCACTTTGTCCTTTTGGTTTTTTGTCTTTGTTTTCTTAACATTTTCTTTAAGTTCTGACTCGAGTTTGTGTAGAAAGACGACAGTCCAAGTGTGTTTGTGCGCCATGTGTACTTGTTGTTATTGGTTAGCAACCAAGTTTTACCATATGATTTAAGTAATTTTTTTCATTATTTCTGATTACTTTTCGTAAGACACATTTTTACAACTAAGACAGTGCTTAAATATCCATTTATGTATTGTTTATACTTATATTATTGGTATCCAAATTCTGAAAAAGCAAGGGATGAAGCCGGGATCTCAAGCATTTTCTTCGAAAACTATATTCGCTTATGATATTTTTTGCAGGGCTTAAAAATTAAATCATTTTTTATTTTAACCATCTCAGAAGTTTAGGAAAAGGAAATCATGTTCTTTTTTGCATGCACTTTTTTATTTTTTACTTTAAATTTCGTGGCGGCTGTAGCCTAGTGGGTAGAGTGCATGGCCCCTAAGCTAAAGAACCGCGGTAGCCCGGGTTCAATTCCAGCTCAGACAAAAAGTTTTTTCAATTGAATTAATTTTTCTGTTCGGTCATCACCTCTCTGCAGACAATGGCAAAACTCAGAGAATAAAAACTGCCAAGTCGGCACTAAACTCGTAGGTCCAGTCCTCGATCATTTGTGTTCAAGCATTTAATAACACGCACAACACAATTTATCAATAAAAGCTCGGTCAAAGACCTTTCTAGGGCTGAAGTGGAAAGTTTATTTATTTTAACAGAAGTCTTACCCAAATTAGATACAAAGATGAATATATTACTCGTGCAATTTTATTGACATAAAAAATAATACAAAATGTTCTCTTACTACATACAACGGTGGGGAAATGCGGCTCTTTGTTAAGTAAAGTGCAGCTCTTTTTTTATTTTGATATATAAAAATATATCAAAAATATTTAAAAATTTTATATATCTCGCCAAATTCCATGGATCTTCAAGCTTAGTTCTGTAACTGTTCTCACCTTGACGTCATTTTCACTTTCACTCTTCTGTTATAAAATTAAATAAATCGGTGACTTTTATTCGAATGTTTCAATTCTACTTTCGAAGGAGCTCGATAGCCGAAGTGTTTCTGCAAACTAAAATATACGACTGGAATGGAGTGAAGAAGTTATCACTATGTTTTTACTTGGTGAGAAAAATATTTCCATGTAGTGAGTTATTTTGCTGGAGCAACTGGAATGTTAACAGCTGAAAAAATTCTAAAGAAGAAGAATTCGGTAAATTTGCAACCAAAAATATAAGTTCTGCACAATAATGTAATGTGGCTTAACAATATTTTGTCCAAAAACGCGGTTTTGTATAGGATAAATTTTATCCTAAATTTTTTTAATAATAAAAGATATTAAACAAAACCACGGTTTTAAAATCAAATTGAAATAAAATCATTACAAATAAAGCACAATGTGTTATTGTTGAATTTTTTAGTTTATTAATAAATCTGAAAGCATTACAGATGTAATTAAACACAAAGTTTTACTTTCATGTGTTCACTCTCGCTTGTATATCTTTTTCATCACGGATCACTAGCGTTTATCAGTTACAAAATTTTAGAACAGGGATCGTAACGGTTATAATTTTTTTTTTAAAAAATCAACAAATAATCGTTATTTTTTAACTGATGTCATATCGATCAAAAATAAGAGTAAAAATTTGACTTTTCGTTTTTCGATCAAATATATAAGTTAAAATTTTACTTTTATTTTTTTTTCAAAAATAAAAGCTAAAATATGACTTTTATTTTCTCGATCAAAAATATAATTTAGAATTTGACTTTTAGTTTTTTTATCAAAAATTAAAGTTAAAATATCACTGATATTTTTTCGATCAAAAATATGAGATAAAGGCTCTTATTATGAGCTGCGTTCGATCTTTGACTGTAGTCGAAAGGCCTGATCGAACGAATTTGCATTTAGTATTATAACGTGCTTTCGACATAGAGTAGCGTTATTGTGAATTTCGTTCATATTGTTTGTTCACGGTAGTATATTTCTATCAGGTGATCGTTGTTTTATTTCAACTAAATACGATTGGTTTGAAAGTTAATTGCAAAAAATAAGACAAAAAAGTTATGACTATGACGAAAATAATTTCCATACGATTCGACGCTTCGTCAGAAGAGGATGAAAGCTTGACGGAACTGGCTAGGAGTAGAAAACTGTTGAGCAATGCTTTTTTTAGCTAATCTTAAGCCACTTTGCTGTTGTTCTAACTGGTGGTCGGTCCTAAGCAATTTAATTCTGGCGTGAGTTCTTCCCATTTCTTTTTCGCCTGAACTTTGGAACAAATATCCTTTGCAGTCAAAGTTTGCCTCCATCAATGAGACCAGTTTTTCTAACTGCGATTTGTTGCTTAGATCTGCATAAAATTTACAAAAACAGTTCAATATTAATTTTTAGTCTTTAAAAAAAAAAAAAAAATACAATCACAAAATACTTAAATTTTTAACAATTTTTGCTCAGCACGCATCGCATCGAAAGCAAAATCCTATTCGACTGAAATTTCGATGAGCAACGAACATTTCGATAGGGTTGCACTGCTCATAATAAGAATTTAACGTTCGATACTCGTTGTTCGATAACCAGCGAAGATCGAACGTCGAAAGCAACTCATAATAAGGGCCAAAATTTTACTTTTAGTTTTTCGATCAAAAATAAAATCTAAAATTTGGCTTTTATTTTTTTGATCAAAAATAAAAGTTAAAATTTTACTTTTATTTTTCCGATCAAAAATAGAGATTAAAAACTTTACAGATCTACTTCTTGTTCAACATTATAATAGTTTAAATTTTCAAAAAAATTCATAGAGTACATTTTTTATTCCTTTACACCTTTATTTGTAGCATTTTTGCACAGAGATAAAAACATTGCCATCGATCTTCATACCGTTGCATTGCATCGCTTAGTTGCTTATCATTGCACATTCCATTTTCATTTATTTCGGAAACGACGGGAACAGCGACTTCAAGCAGATGATTTAGAAATTAAAATATGACTTTTGATCGAAAAAATAAGAGTCAAATTTTAACTGTTACTTATGATGGAAAAAAGTTAAAAAGTTAAAATAAAAGTAAAATTTTAAATATTCAATTCCAGTCGCTATTCCAGTCGTTTGCGAAATAAATAAAAATAGAATGTGCAATGATAAGCAACTACAACATTTGATCAAAAAAATAAAAGTCAAATTTTAACTTTTATATTTGCTCAAAAAAATTGAAGTCAAATTTTAACTTTTATTTTTAATCGATATAAAATTGCTCAAAAAATTACGATTTTTTATGGACTTTTTTAAAAAAATCAGAAAAATTAAAATCACTAAAGATTATTATTCCATAGCTAACAAGCATCACATTGCTGCATTCAAATATTGAATAGACTTTCTCTTTCCATTTCATTTATTTCGGAAACGACGGGAACAGCGACTTCAAGCAGATGATTTAGAAATTAAAATATGACTTTTGATCGAAAAAATAAGAGTCAAATTTTAACTGTTACTTATGATAGAAAAAAGTTAAAAAGTTAAAATAAAAGTAAAATTTTAAATATTCAATTCCAGTCGCTATTCCAGTCGTTTGCGAAATAAATAAAAATAGAATGTGCAATGATAAGCAACTACAACATTTCATCAAAAAAATAAAAGTCAAATTTTAACTTTTATATTTGCTCAAAAAAATTGAAGTCAAATTTTAACTTTTATTTTTAATCGATATAAAATTGCTCAAAAAATTACGATTTTTTATGGACTTTTTTAAAAAAATCAGAAAAATTAAAATCACTAAAGATTATTATTCCATAGCTAACAAGCATCACATTGCTGCATTCAAATATTGAATAGACTTTCTCTTTCCATTTGACTTTGTGAATAGAAACTTCGAAAATAACTGTTATTTTCGGTCCCTGTTTTGGAATGAAATACTGTTAGGTTAAAAAAATTACTATTTGTAACAGAAAAGAGCGGCATCTTTGCTCTTTAAATTCAAATTCCTTGGAACTCCATGTTGATCTATCGTTGTTTGACTAACGATTTGACGAAAAATTTGATAATGTGTACTCTGTTTTTCTTTCCCGGACGTTTTCTTTGATTATGGCGTATTTTTCTTCATAATACAAATGCAAGGTTAGCTCAGATTAGACAGAAGTCTGAAAAAAGTTAAACCAAATGTCCATGAAAACTGTTCGAATTGAAGTGTTCCTAGTTGTTGGTGTAGCGAACGGTTTTAACCAATACACAACAAAACTTTAATATATTGGCCAAAGATTTGTTTTAAATCTCGTTTTCGTTTTGTTAAAAATTTCCAAAAATTTTTCAGTTTAATAAGAGTATTCACCTCAAATACTTGAATAGCTCAATAGCAGTATTTGTATTATTTTCAACTAATCTTGATGCGCTGATTTCAAAACTATTATTATTTTTTTTTTTTCTAGCACTAGCAGTTTTTGAGATAAACGTCAGTGAAATCGTTCAATGAAAACTTAAGTGAAATTTTAATATATCAAAATTTGTTCAAACAATTCAACGAGTTGAAGCGCGGGAAGTTAAATCTTAGTGAAAAAGTGACACAGTGGCAACCAGAAGCGTGGAAAAATTATACCTTCTTGGATATGACCAAAGTCAACTTTTCTTGGTGCAGGGTTATCTGTTTATTGCCTTAAAAGATAGAGATTTTCTTTATTTCTTATTATGTATAGATTAGGGATGGCAATCCCGGGATCCCGATCTTTTTTAAGACCCGAATGTCCCGGGATTGTTCAATTCGAATCCCGGGATTGTTGAAAACAATTTTTTTAATATCTAATTTTTCTAAAATCTAATTAAATCTAAAATTTTTCAAACTACCATCACATATATCCCCCTTTCAGCGATCGAACTAACAAGCGTTGAGGCATAACGGTGCTTCTTCTCTGCAGGTCTTATATGCAATAATTTAAGGTCTAAGTTAGGGGATGAAACTATTAATGCTTTAATTTCATAAAGATCGTATTTTGATCAAAAAAAGGAATATTTTTACTAAGCTGTAAATAGAAAGAGTGTTGTATTTACTTTTTACTTAAATGTATTGACTTTTTTATTTTTATTTGAATGTGCTATAGCATATAATTAAAGGGAGGTTTTAGGTCAAAGCGGTTAAAATTAAGGCATATTTTAGAAGATGTTTTCTAAAAAATTTTATTACATACACAAAAAATTTAATTTGCATGTTAATTTTACATCATCACGCTGATCGCCTGAAAATGAAATGTTTTTCGAAGAAAGACTCTTGAATGCACATCTTTTACCAAAATGGAAAATTAAGAAAATTGCGAAGCGTGGAAAAAAAAGTGGAAAAAATTGACAATATTTTTGACCATATTGTTGCGTGTTAAACCAAGAAAAATTTTCCAAAGACGCTCATTTTGGTAAAAGATGTGTAGAAATATAACAGGAACAGACTAAAATAAATTTTCATTGGTCAATTAGTTTGTTTTCAGTAGTGCAGCCAGTTTTGAAAAAGTATGTTTCAAGAAAAATCGTGCTTAAAGTTACTCTTCTTAGTTAAATTTCTTCGCTGTAGAATCTGTATTATAAGCGGAATTGATTTATTGAAGGATACTTGAACAATAATCAATCTAAAAAAATTTAATTTTAAAACAATTGCTGTTTTAATACTGATTTAAAATAATTTTATGTAAGCAGTTACTGCTAAAGCTTAGTATGCTGTAGGAACAAAAATTTTTAGGCATTTAATTCTACACGCAAAATTTTGGTGTAAACTCAACACTAATACATACTTACCATAAAGTGTTTGTTGAACGTTATTGTTGAATGTCAAGTTTCCACGCCAATTCAATGTACGGGCATATAAAAGGCAGCGAAATTTTGACATTTTAACTCTCCAATCATGGTTGTAAACTTGGCTGCATCGAACAATTTTTTCGGTTCAACAGCGTACTAACCAACGAAAAAAAACCCGCTACTTTTTCGCTGTCAAAAACGCGATGCATTTCTTACGGAAGATTTTTTTCGCTTCTACAGCATACTAAGCTTTAACCGAAAATATGTATTTGTGCATGTATTACAAAAACTATGTTATAAATTTCTGAAGATATATGAGTGGTCAAATTTTATGTTTGGTTTTTTTTTTGTTTCTGTTGAATTGGTACAAATTGTGCTTCTTTGTTATATCAATTTAATACAGAGTATGTACTATAAAAGAATAGAAGTGAATGTGTTGCACTTTTTGGCAAAAAAAAAAATAACGAAATAAAAACTTCTTGAATTTCGGGACGATCCCGGGATTGTATTTTCAGATCCCGAATATCCCGGGATTGAAAAAACTCCAAAAATTGCCATCCCTAGTATAGACATACATTTTGAGTTGCTATTGTTGTAATATTATTTTTTTATTCTCTTCAACTTAAACACAGGACCGGATTATCCAGAAGGCAACTGCCTAGGGGCCTCGCGCATCGAGAAAAAAATATGAAAATAGTTCATCGACTGAAAATTTAATTTGAAGATTTGTAACCTGAATGACAGTATTTTTGCTTTATTTTTTTAAGCGACTTCAAAAAGGAGGAGGTTCTTAAGTTCGTTAGTTTCTTCTTTTCTTTGTTCTTTTAATGTATGTACAGTAGAGTAGAACGAAATGTACGGAAGCAAAAAACCTTCATCGGCTTCATATATTCCTTGGTTTTTTTCTGCGACATAAATTTTAACTTTGCCCGAGGGTTTTTGTATTTCATTGTCATATTTTATTTTGAATTGAACGTTGCAGTGAATAGACATACGAGATGGCGAACCCATATGTGACCTTCTCCGAGAAAAGGGACCTAGTGTGTGAAAATTAAGTTTTGAGAAAAACGTATTTAAAGTTTCATAACGCATTTTTGTCAATTTTCCCAAGTTCGTTTTGTACGTTTTTATGGGGTAAATAAATTTTTATCAGAAATCTAACTCATTTCATCTTATTCTACACCCTTTTAGGTACCAGAATCCACTCTTAAGTCCTAACCCGTTTTTTGACACGCTAGGTCCCTTTTCTCGGAGAAGGTCACGTATGCAAAATCGTTTTTTTTAAAGAAAAACAAAAAAACTTACGTCAATCGACGATTTCTGAATTTCTTAAGTCATGAATTATACATGTATATCTATATATATAAAATGTAATGTGTGTTTGTTTATTTGTTTGTTTGTACCTTATAGGAGACCAAACCTCTAGACCGATCTTCCTGAAATTTTCACAGCATTTAACTGGGACTCTGGCATGATTAATAGGGTACTTTTTTCGACCACGCCCACTTTTACGCCCACTTTTTTAAAATTGTGTAATTGCTCCCATATAGATTTTAACAGATTTACTTCAAATTGTATACACATTATACTCCAGGCGAGGTAGAAATAAACATTTCTTACGCCACGCCCCCTTTCACGCCCCTTTTCACGCCAAATTTAAGTTTTACAGTTTTTGTTCTCTACAAATTTGTTCCTTCCAACGGATTATTTTTTATTTGGTAGTATATTGCGCTTAATACTGTTAACGCCGCCATATTACTATGAACCACGCCCACTTCACCGCCCCATTTTTTAATTCAGATACTTACTTATACCACTAACAATGTTTGCTATACAAAATACTTTTTTTGTAACATGTATTTACCTAAAGTTTTATATACTTTTTATCTACAGGTAAGGTAGCCATAGATTTTTTTATTACCAAATCCCCCTTTTTTGCCCCATTTTACTTTAATTGTAATTAATCTGCTTTCAATCTACAATATATATATAAAAGTGAATGTCTCTCTGTCTGTTTGTTTGTTTGTGCTTTATAGGAGTCTAAACCCTTGTACCGATCTTCCTGAAACTTTCACAGCATGTTATTATGCGGGTGGGACCACGCCCCTTTTCAGGAAAATTGAAATCGCAATATAGTCTTAACTACTGGACCGATCTTCATTAAATTTTCACAATAGGATATTCTTACGAAATAGTAAATTCTTGACTATACAAAGTTGTGAGTGGAAAAAAGGGCGTGGCGTCGTCCATATAACCCAAAATTTAAAATCGTCATATCTTGCGCATTTTTTGACCAACGGCGGCAGTATTTGCTATTTATGGTATTGGCATGAATAGAAATACGTACCAAAAGAAAAGTGGGCGGATATATTGGATATATTGTTTGCGATATATTGGAGGCTGGACCTGTTAACCGATCTTAAATTTTCACAGCGTGCAGCTTTGACTCAGGAATTCTTATCACGTGATAATATTTTTCGACCATGCACACTTCTGCACCTACTTTTTTACTACGTTTATTAACGGCTTTACCACAAATTTAAAATACATATTAATTAAAATAGTGGGGTAGCCCCATTCTTTTTCTCCCACAACTGTCTGCAAAACAGCTGATTTTGTAATATGTGTTAATTAAAATAGAGAGTGGGGTAACCCCATTCTCATTCTCCCACAACTGACTGCGAAACAGCTGATTGTGTAGTTGCTGCTTTTTGATTGGTCTAAAAATAAAAAGGGGGAGCATGAAGCAAATTACATGCGATTCAGTGCTGAATTCTAATTGGTTTACAACAAAAAAAGTATTGCAATAATTAAATTAAATAAATAAATTTTTGTAAATATATAAATACTTTTAATTTTATTTTATACGAGGGGGTAGCGAAGCACACCGGGTTCAGCTAGTACATGAATAAATGTTAAAGTTTGTCAATTACATACTATTTTTCATGATATGAACTGAATTTTTTTTTTATTTTGAACACATATGCGTTAAAAGAATATAATATAATGCGCGATTTTGTTAAATACATAAATACAATAAATGCATTTGCATTGAAAAAAATTTCCTTTAACATTGTCTTATTAATCTATAACAAAATTTAAAGATATAAAACTCAGCCTCTCTATTAAGTGGACACCTCTATTGGGCGGACAAAAATGGGCCGACGGTGAGTGTCCGCCCAAGAGGTTTTTTTTTTTTTAGTTGAAGATACATGCAATAACAATAGAGTTCAGCTTCTACAGCTTTTTCGCACTTTCTCCACATTAGACTATCTTAAGAACCAACTTAATATCATTGAAATATCTCAACGATATACATAGATAAAATTGGTCCAAAACAATCCAAAGTGAGAAAAATTTACCCACCATAATATGGGTTGAGTCCAGGGACAACACAAGACATAACAACTACTAACTATGCGTTTACATAGATCTAATCATACATTAGTTTTCAATCTACTTTTGAGTTGACCTTTCGATAAGTTAACATCAAAAAAGCTACAGTTGTTGACAAAGGTACTCATGCGCTGTAAAGAAGCAGTAGCCATATAATTTGTGCTACTAGAAGGTAAGTAAATTAAATTGTTAGCGTTTCTACTGCTGCTACGGTTAGTGTTAAAATTTATAAGAGTTAGGAGTTCCGGTGAATCGAAAACACCAGTTATGAGTTGGTGTAAATAGACGATATCCGCAGATTTCCTTCGCTCATTTAAAGATTGAATTTTTAATAGTTTTAAACGATCCTCATAAGGAGGAAGATTTAAAGTGTCAGTTCCACTTAAGCCCCTTAGAGCAAACCGAACAAAACGTTTTTGAATTCTTTCTATTCGTTCAACATGTACATTGTAACTTGGAGACCAAACTTGACTTGCATACTTCAAGTGAGGACGGACAATTGAATAATACAGCGTTGTAGTTGCAATCATACTATTAAATTCTTTGGCCCAGCGTTTTATAAAACCGAGCATAGAAGACGCTTTTTTACAAATGCTATCAATATGAACGCTAAACGATAGCTTAGAATCCACGCATATACCAAGATTTTTGACAGAATCTACACGATTTAAAGCCGTATCTTTTATATTATAATCAAAAATTAAATTATTCCTGTTTCGCGAAAAGGTCATAGTTTGGCATTTATCTGGATTAAGAAACATATTATTTTTAGAACAAAAAACTTCAAAGGATTTTAAATCAGACTGGAGTAGAACTGAATTGTCCTTAGAATCTACTGTTCTGTATATTTTCATATCATCTGCATAAATGAGCAGATGAGAGTATTTGATGATGTGGGTTACATCATTAATGGCTAAAATAAACAGAAGTGGACCAAGAGTGGCTACCTTGAGGAACACCTGATGCAGCAATAAATTCAGCAGACAATACACCTCGAAATCGTTTTTGATAAGATCAAAAGATACTGTCAGATACGATTGAATCCAGCTTACAAAAAATTGTGGAAAACCGATTAACTTTAGTTTAAATATAATTAATTTGTGTGGTAGTTTATCAAATGCTTTACTAAAATCAGTGTAAATACAATCGACCTGGTTACCAGAATAAACTGAATTTAAGCAGAATGTTGTAAAATCGAGGAGATTAGACACAGTGGATCTGCCAGTAACAAATCCATGCTGAAATCCATAGCCTATTTTTACATATTTGAATTGTAAGGTGAATATTTGAGACCAAAGCTTATGAGCGAAATTTCAAGTCATTACATTAGTTTTTGTGGCAGTTTTTGTGGCAGAGATTTTACCATTTTGTTTCATTCACTTTGCATGGAAGGTAGGAGTGGTTTTCACCCTATTTTAACAAAATTCATATATATGGTGAACTTTTGCAATCAAAGCTTGTGTACAAAATTTGCAATACACTCAAAATTTACAAAATGCTACACTTCTAGTAAAAAATTTCATAACGATCAAGTTATTCAACGTAACCACATAATTTTTTTTTTTTATATGTATTAAATGTTGTTTCAGAAAAAATTTCAATAGCAATTTATTGCACTTTTTATAAATTTGAGTTTTTAGGATTTTTTTAGGAGTTTTTAGGAAAAAAATTAAATTATTAGAAAAATTAAAATATCACAACACTGGTAATTTTTATCCGATTTTTATGTTTTATAGCTCATTTTTAGGAGCAATTAAATAACAAACAAAGTGCGTATAAGTCTTTATGCGTAAAAAATCGATAGATACGTAAAATGTCAAAAATTTTCATATGTTTTTCAATTTACAACAAAACTATCAACTCGCGGTCATTTGGCGTACTCCTCTCGAACTCATATTAATGCATGCTGGGTTTATTCTAAACGTCACGTTTTTAATCAGTCATAATTTTCATTTTTGAAAAATTTATAGAAATGCAGAAATCATAGAAATGCAAGGCCAGTCTAATAATCATGTTATGCAAATTTAAAAAATGTATTTTTTTGTATAAAAATGTACTTGAGAGCCCGAACATGGGACAGTGCCGTACTTTTGCCGTATTATAATTTTAATATTTAAATGTTTGTTTATTTTAAGTAAAAGAATATGAATTTTGTTTAAATAAACATATTAAAAAAAATAAAAATAAATCTAGCTATAAATTACAGCATATTAACGTGTTAAGATTTGAGTATAAAAACCAAATACATATTGAGAGTATAGCCCCAACAAGTCGCTGTAGAATATCCAAGGCGAATGGTGAACAGATTTTGGCGCGCAACCTTTTATACACAAGCCCCAGAGATAAAACCAAAAATAAATCATGCTCAGCTCTTGAGAGAGAGAATAAGCACCCGCGAGATGCTGAGTGTAAATTAAAGAAGAATCCTAAAAACCAAGCTCATGCTCCAGCTCAAATTTTCTTTGTATAGTAACTAAGAAAATAAAAAAAAAAGCAAAAACTTCCTTTAGAGAAATCTGCAATGAATTTTTAGGCAGGTAAATCTAAACTTAATTCAAGTATTTGCTTTGCTAACGCGTATATTGAGCTTCAGCCACAGAAACCGAATATTTTTTGAGTTCGTTCCAAAGCGCAACAGAAGAACAAAGGAACAAAGACTTAAAAAAGATAAAAAGAAACGCAAGCAAGGCGGCATAGTATGGACAAAGCGTAAACCATGAGTGGAATTTTTGTCTTTAAAGCAGAGGTCGGCAAAACTCAAACTGAGTGTGTGTTGGTGAGAGCAAATATTCTGCAGTGAAAAAAATTTATGCTGCATATGATTTTAAAATTTGTACACTTGCACACAAAAGTGATTTAATGAAACTATTTCAAACATACTATGGCAAAGGTATGTTATTAATAAGTTCAGAAATGTTAATTTTGTTATCGCAGTTTCTTATTAAAAGAATGCTTTTTAGAGGAGAATTAGTTAATCTATTTTGCTGCTTTGAGCATATGAATTTCAGGTCGGAAAAAAATTGTTCACAAAAGTAGGTGGAAGGATAAAAAGCTAACAGTTTGTAAGAAACTGCTTTTAGTTTTGGGTAAAAGCTGCCATCAATGGTTTTCCAGAATTCTACAATATGCTGTTCATCGATCATTTCTATTTCGGTTCGGAGAATTATCAATTCAGATTGAATCTGGAATTCATACTTCGTTACATCACATTTTAAAGGATTTTCAAATAAAATAAATAACGGCTGCATTTCTTCAAAGTCTTTAAATCTCTTTTCAAAATTATTTATAAGGGTTTCTATTATGTCAATGTGTTCATTCTTTTGTTCGCTTGTAATATTTTCAAAAAATGATGCTCTTGGGAAACTTGAATAATTTTCTTCTTGAATATTAGCTAAAAGTAAAAATAGTGTTGTTTTGAATTCAAAAATGCTATTGTATGAATTGTAAACAGTCTTATTTTTTCCTTGAAGCTGAAGGTTTAGCTTATTTACGAAATTGGTTATATCTGTTAAAAATGCAAAATCCAAATTAAAGCTATTGTCTTGTAAAGCATCTATTAAATGTTCAGTATTATCTATTTTTTCGATTTTCAAAAACTGCATTACTTTATCCCTTAGATCGTAAAGCCTGGAAAGGCAATCGCCACGACTGAGCCACCTTACTTCTGTGAACATTTTCAGGTCATAATGTTCGGCGTCGGTATTTTTAAGAAATTGAACAAATTTCCTATGGGTTAGAGAATGATGTCCTCCTCTTATTGTGTTAATAATTTTCTCTGCTGTTTTCATGGCAGGAAATGTGCTCAAAAACTTTGAAGCAAGTGCAACCTGGTGGATGATGCAATGAAGAGATGACATTTCGATCCCGTGCTTTATCAATTGACCCACAAATCCATCATTTCTACCAACCATAACGCTAGCACCATCCGTACACACTCCAATTAATTTACTCATATCTAATTTGGAGAAAACGTTTTCATTTAGAATATCAAACAAAATTTTTCCCGTAACATTTCCATGTAATGTTTCCATGGAGATCATTGATTCAAAAACTACGTAATCAGAACTTACACTTCGGATGCAAATTACTAATTGACACAGATCGTTAATATCAGTGCTCTCATCTAATGATATGGAAAAATATTTGCAGTTATTCACCGTTTTCAAAATTTCAAACTCAATAGAGTGAGCTACTTGTTCTATACGTCGAGCTATGGTTCTCGCGGACAAGGGAATGGATTGAACAACATCAGTTTTATAATTTATTTTATTCAAAATATCAGTGCAAATGTTCTTAATAAAAGTTCCGTCAGTAAAAGGTCTGCCATGTTTTGCTATATGAAGAGATATTATGGTTGACAATGTCACTTTAAGTTTCTTTTGGGTTTCCAGATGGTTCATTTCATTATCTGTTGCTTCCATATCAGAAAGCCATAACTTGAATTTTTGTAACACAGAATCTCTTTTTTCCCTAAAAATCCTATATTTTTCAACTCTATTCAATTTAGTTAATTCATTATGAGAATGTTCATAATGCCTTTTAAAAGCGTCTTCGCGTGGACTTTTGAATGCTGTGTAACAAATTAAGCATTGCATTTCATTAAAGGCATTCCTAAATAAGAAAAATTTTTCGCATATATTTTCAACTTCCATTTTGCGCACGATGTTCTCACTTCGGTGGCTCAAAGGCGAATGAACAAAATAACATATTTTGCGCTGTGTGGTTGAACGAAAGAGCGCAAAATACGAAAGAGCGTAAGCGTCTGTGTGAATTGGTTTTCCACAATTGTGGTATGGAGTGCCGATCTATGCTTTAAAGCATAAGCGCCACGAAAGAGCGTAAGCGTCTGTGTGAATTGGTTTTCCACAATTGTGGTATGGAGTGCCGATCTATGCTTTAAAGCATAGATCGGCACTCCATACCACAATTGTGGAAAACCAATTCACACAGACGCTTACGCTCTTTCGTATTTTGCGCTCTTTCGTTCAACCACACAGCGCAAAATATGTTATTTTGTTCATTCGCCTTTGAGCCACCGAAGTGAGAACATCGTGCGCAAAATGGAAGTTGAAAATATATGCGAAAAATTTTTCTTATTTAGGAATGCCTTTAATGAAATGCAATGCTTAATTTGTTACACAGCATTCAAAAGTCCACGCGAAGACGCTTTTAAAAGGCATTATGAACATTCTCATAATGAATTAACTAAATTGAATAGAGTTGAAAAATATAGGATTTTTAGGGAAAAAAGAGATTCTGTGTTACAAAAATTCAAGTTATGGCTTTCTGATATTGTAGCAACAGATAATGAAATGAACCATCTGGAAACCCAAAAGAAACTTAAAGTGACATTGTCAACCATAATATCTCTTCATATAGCAAAACATGGCAGACCTTTTACTGACGGAACTTTTATTAAGAACATTTGCACTGATATTTTGAATAAAATAAATTATAAAACTGATGTTGTTCAATCCATTCCCTTGTCCGCGAGAACCATAGCTCGACGTATAGAACAAGTAGCTCACTCTATTGAGTTTGAAATTTTGAAAACGGTGAATAACTGCAAATATTTTTCCATATCATTAGATGAGAGCACTGATATTAACGATCTGTGTCAATTAGTAATTTGCATCCGAAGTGTAAGTTCTGATTACGTAGTTTTTGAATCAATGATCTCCATGGAAACATTACATGGAAATGTTACGGGAAAAATTTTGTTTGATATTCTAAATGAAAACGTTTTCTCCAAATTAGATATGAGTAAATTAATTGGAGTGTGTACGGATGGTGCTAGCGTTATGGTTGGTAGAAATGATGGATTTGTGGGTCAATTGATAAATCACGGGATCGAAATGTCATCTCTTCATTGCATCATCCACCAGGTTGCACTTGCTTCAAAGTTTTTGAGCACATTTCCTGCCATGAAAACAGCAGAGAAAATTATTAACACAATAAGAGGAGGACATCATTCTCTAACCCATAGGAAATTTGTTCAATTTCTTAAAAATACCGACGCCGAACATTATGACCTGAAAATGTTCACAGAAGTAAGGTGGCTCAGTCGTGGCTATTGCCTTTCCAGGCTTTACGATCTAAGGGATAAAGTAATGCAGTTTTTGAAAATCGAAAAAATAGATAATACTGAACATTTAATAGATGCTTTACAAGACAATAGCTTTAATTTGGATTTTGCATTTTTAACAGATATAACCAATTTCGTAAATAAGCTAAACCTTCAGCTTCAAGGAAAAAATAAGACTGTTTACAATTCATACAATAGCATTTTTGAATTCAAAACAACACTATTTTTACTTTTAGCTAATATTCAAGAAGAAAATTATTCAAGTTTCCCAAGAGCATCATTTTTTGAAAATATTACAAGCGAACAAAAGAATGAACACATTGACATAATAGAAACCCTTATAAATAATTTTGAAAAGAGATTTAAAGACTTTGAAGAAATGCAGCCGTTATTTAATTTATTTGAAAATCCTTTAAAATGTGATGTAACGAAGTATGAATTCCAGATTCAATCTGAATTGATAATTCTCCGAACCGAAATAGAAATGATCGATGAACAGCATATTGTAGAATTCTGGAAAACCATTGATGGCAGCTTTTACCCAAAACTAAAAGCAGTTTCTTACAAACTGTTAGTTTTTTATCCTTCCACCTACTTTTGTGAACAAATTTTTTCCGACCTGAAATTCATATGCTCAAAGCGGCGAAATAGATTAACTAATTCTCCTCTAAAAAGCATTCTTTTAATAAGAAACTGCGATAACAAAATTAACATTTCTGAACTTATTAATAACATACCTTTGCCATAGTATGTTTGAAATAGTTTCATTAAATCACTTTTGTGTGCAAGTGTACAAATTTTAAAATCATATGCAGCATAAATTTTTTTCACTGCAGAATATTTGCTCTCACCAACACACACTCAGTTTGAGTTTTGCCGACCTCTGCTTTAAAGTGAAAAAAGAGCTACGCAAAAAACAACAAAGAACCTTAAAGGAGTTGAGCGGATTCAGAGAGATCCAAAGAGCTCAAGAACTGATTGAGTCGAAGAAAACTTACTTGAGTAAAAAAAAACCAAACTAAAAATATCCAAGTTCATTTATGCAAAGCTACAAAAAACACAGCACACAGCACACAAATGAGTAAAAGAAGAATATATCAGAACTTATGGCTGCTCCAAAAAACAACAAGACAACAAATAAAATTGAAATACTATATAAAATATTCTGTGAAGTGGCGCAGTGGAGCTCCAAAGACTTGGCACTCAATAACAATAAGTTTATTGAAGCGATTTTGCCTTTGTATCGCACTCTTGCGTATAAGATAGCTATATGTTTACGAGGTCTACAAAGACGGCAGCTTTGTTGTTGTTCTTATCGACTTAATATGCAAAATGTTTTAATTTACGCGCATGCGTAACATTGTTGTACATCGATGGGAAGTCGCTATCGATTTCTGCACCAGAAGTGAAGTCGAGTGTCGTATGGCGACAAATAAAAAACAAAGATGACCAAAACACAATTCAATTCAATTCCAATTTTTTGCTGAAGCGAATCTAAATGAGGGAGAATTTAATTGAGATTTTATAAAAAAGCTTTTGAAGCACGAATAATGTATTTTTAAACTACAAAAACACACACAGAAAAACAAGAAGGAAGGAATTATTTATTTGTATGTTGCTCCAAATAATCGATTAAGCTATTCTATGGAAAAACTACAAAGTGTTACATACGCATGTTTTTGTTTTATTTTGTTTACTTTGCGATAGTTAAGTATGTCGCTCAGGCAGTTGAAGGCAAAGCATATGCAAGGTTTAAAAAACCCTGAAAAGGATTTTTGTAGGCAGGCTTGTTAGTTGTCATAAAAAAAGTTGATCTCTAAGTCAATTTTTTTCAACTTAAATTCATTTTAAGAATATTGTATTTCGAGAATTTGCAGAGGATTAACATATTTGAGGCAATATAAAATCTGTTAGATCAGAAGAACAGCTGTTCTAACGCTCTAATCACTTTAGATTTCTTATAAAAAAAAAAGACTGACCTGCTGCGCATATTTATTTAATGAGTTTGGCATAAAAATAAAACCTTGAAAATAAGGTCCAAGTGAAGGAAGCATACATAAAACACATATCAACAAAATTACCATCACTTAACTGTTAACGGCAATTTTTGTTTTTTATAAACACATTTATCACAGAAAAGTTCATTTTCGGCACTCAAAAATGAACCTTTTTGGACTCATTCGTCGTACTAAAATGCCTCTTAAAAGCGAACCTTTTTTTGTACGATAACGAGTTAAAAACGAACCATAGAAAAGAGCTTTTTCGGCACTCAGAAATTAAGCTTTTTCAATCATAAATTGTCTTATTATTGCATATCGATAATGTGTTTTATTTGAATAAAGTTGTAATATATATATATATATATATATATTACAACTATATATATATAATTCTTGGCTAAACTATTTCGCCAGCGAAATATTGCTCGCAGAACTAAATTTTTTCGAAATTAGAAAACAATATAATTAGAATTAAAACGAAAACTTTATCCTTATAATTAAACAATTTTTAATGAGAAAAAAATTTAATGGATTAATTGAAAAGAAATAAAATAAAAAAATTCTACCCGGAACTCGCAAAACTCGAACTATACGCTTGTGGTTCAGTAAAAAGGAGAAACTTTCATGATTATTTTTTAACTCATTAGAATGTGAAAAAATAACATTTATTATTTCTGAACTTGTTTATGAATAAAAAATGGTGCTTTTATAAGTAATTGTTTCCTACGTAAATTATAACAGAATGTTTCTTTTTAGGTTCAAAATAGTTTGATAATTATTTTGCATTAAATTTTTTGCATTAAAAAGCATTACATTTTTTTATGTAAAAAATTTTCACGAATTTTTTATTCTCTACCAAGATAATCTATATAATCTATAAGGGTGTTTTTTATAGAGTGATACAAGTTTAAATCATAATAAAACATTGTAATATATTTTTAATATCAATGAAACGGGCTTCATTGGATAGACAATTTTATGACATTAATGTTTAAATATGATTTCGGCTATGTGGCCTCCACGGCTGGCGCGTACAAGGCGCAATCTGGAACAGCAATTATCACAAACTTTTCGCAGCATTTGCGGCCGTATCTCGCCGATAACTATTCGAATGTTGATTTCCAGGTGTTCAATTGTTTGTGGTTTATCGACGTAGACAAGTGACTTTACATAACCCCAAAGAAAATAATCCAATGGGGTTAAATCACACGATCTTGGGGGCCAATGAATTGGGCCATTTCGTGAAATTATTTTTTCGTCAAAAGTTTCCTTGAGTAAATCAATTGTAGCGCCCGTTGTGTGGCATGTGGCTCCGTCCTGTTGAAACCACATATCAGCAAGATTAATGCCAGCTAATTGAGGTACGAAAAAACTTCGGAACATGTTCCTATACCGTTCACCATTGACAGTAACATTCTGACCATCATCGTTTTTGAAGACATATTGGCCAATGACTCCGCCAGCCCATAAAGCGCACCAAACAGTAATTTTCTGTGGATGTAATGGTGTTTCGACAAAAGCTTGTGTATTCTCCTCACTCCAAATACGACAATTCTGTTTATTTACGTACCCATTCAACTAAAAATGGGCTTAATCGGAACATAAAATTTTCCATGAAAATTCAAAATCAATATCAATTTATGCTTCAGCCCATTCGCCGAATTGGCGGCGTATAAGATGGTCGTTTGGCTTTAATTCCTGCACAAGTTGAATCTTGAAAGGTTTTAAGCCAAGATCTTTTCGTAAAATCTTCCATAAAGTGGAAGGACACAATCCCAGTTGCTGAGAACGGCGATGAATTGCTTGATTAGGATCATCTTCAATACTTTCCTGTACAGCGGCTACAGATTCTTCAGTGCGCACTTTTCGGCGTCTCACGGGATGCATATTATCAGTAACAGTAAATGTGGTCCGAAAACGATCTATTGTTCTTCGGATTAGCAACTCTGAAGGACGATTATGTACGCCATAAAATGGACGAAGTGTACGATAAGTTTGACGAACAGAACCATTAATTTAATTAAAAATTTCCACAATTTGCACGCGTTGCTCTGGTGTAAGTCGATCCATAATAAAATGTCAAAGCAAACTAAACAAAAAGCAACTATCAGCTGTTAAATGGGTGGGCAAATAAAACAGTGATGCCAACTCAAAGTTGTATCACTCTATAAAAAACACCCTTTAACAAAGTCGGGTTTGTTACACCATTTATAACTCAAGAACGACTCGACCGATTTTAATGATATTTTATTTTTTTGATTTGTGTTCATCCCGAATAGCAGAATAACTATTAAAATATCGGAAAAACTAAGGGGACGTGGCACCTCCCATACAAATCAAATCTATATTGAATAGCTTTGGAATTATTGGTCGCACAGCAACGAAACTCGGTATTCGACCTTAATTTTCACTTGCCGTTCTTCTGGTAACATTTTATGGGCGTTAGACGTAGGGCGTGGCACATTTTCAGCAGCCCAAATTTTCAGTATAACTTTCAATCTGTAAGTCACACATTAATGAAACTCGGTTAGAACGTACTATTTAGTCGTGTCTTTCGACTGGCAAAATTGAGCAAGTATAAGCTAAAGGGGTGTGGCACCGCCCATACAATTCAAATTTATGATATCGAATAGCTTTGGAACTAAATGCCGTATAATAATGAAATTCAGTATGGAGTTGCCACTTGGTGATGTCCTTCTACTGGAAAACTGGTATGGGCTTTGGAATAGGGGGTGTGGCTCCGACCATACACTTTAAATTTTTGATATCAGATAGCTGTGGAACTAAATGTCGTATAACAACGAAATTCAGTATGGAATTACTATTGGGTGTTATCCTTCTACTAGAAAACTGAGATGGTCATTAAAAAAGGGGGTGTGGCTCCGCCCATACAAGCCAAATTTTTGATTTCGAATAGCTTTGGAAATAAATATCATATAACAATGAAATTCAGTATAGAGCTACTTATTCCTCAGGCATATCTACTGGAAAACTGGCACGGGCATTGGAAACTGGGCGTGGCTTCGCCCACACAAGCTAACTGCAAAAACTAACTTTTTTCTGGCATTTAGTAATCAAAATAAAATTTTCTAAACGAATAGAAATTTCTTCATTTTTAATTTCAAAACCGTAACTTTTGCAACTGAAAGAGATTTTTATCTTCGATACTTTTTGGTAAAGTTGGTTTTGTTGCATTTTCCCTGAAATAAAAAAAAAATTAAAAATAAAAAAAAAATAAAAAAAAAGTCATTTGTTGCGCTCATTGTGGGAATCGATCCCACTACCTCATGGCTTCAAAACTGATGGTTGAGCCGACTGAGCTATCGAAAGTACATTTATTCAAGTTGAAATGTACTAAAATAATTTCCTAATAGAATTTTCTATAAAATTAAATTACTACAGTGAAATGACAATGACAGCAGTGCACTATTTTTTTCTTAGACACAAACCAATCGTGTTTGTCACCTGCATATATATTAATAAAAATCATTTTCTGTAAAATAAAAACAAGAACCTCTCGGAATATGGCTTACCACCGCACAATTTACAACTGAAGGTTGGCTCGGTAGTCATCATGCTTCAAAATCTAAACCAACCAAAACTATGCAATGGAACGCGTTTGGTGATAAGAAAACTGATGATCAATGTCATTCACTCGATAATACTCAAAGGAAAATTCAAAGGTGAGGAAGTTCTCATTACGAAGATTCCGATGATCCCAACTGATATGCCCTTTGAGTTTAAACGAATTCAATTCCCGATTCGTCTTGCATTCGCCATGACGATTAACAAATCACAAGGCCAATCAATCCCTTAGAGTTTGTGGTCTGAATATAGAAAATGAAAGTTTTTCTCATGGTCAATTGTACGTGGCATATTCACGTGTCGGCAAACCATCCGCTTTATTTGTTCTTGCACCTGATAACAAAACGAAAAATTTCGTATATCACAAGGTGCTTCACTGAAGACAATCAACCCGAGAGCACTTCATGCAGCAAAATACATAGCTTCAATAAAGTAAATGTCTTGCTGATACGCTATTGAAATACTTCATTTTTGTACTTAATAAACTATTACTTAATAAATTTGTTGTATTAATTTTATCACATTAATCTTAATAAATAAAATAAAGTCGGGTTAGTTATACCATTTACACATATTATATAACATATAAAGACCGGCTGGACCGATTTAAATAATATTTATTGGATTTTTCTTTGAACCAAATAAAAAAAAAATTTTTTTAAAAAAATTATATGAAAGTTAATTATCAACATTAACAAAAATCATTTCCTGTTTGTTTGACCAGAATACAAATCTTAACGGCTGGACGGATTTAACTCAAATTTGGCTCACATTTTACTTGAATCTTAGATTATGCTTTAGCATAATTAGTTTTGACCACGCCACTTCTACCCTCTTACAAGTAAGGGAAATCAAACAACTAGCCTACTTTTTTTAGCGAAAAGCTTCGTTTAGTTAATGTTAAAAAATTCTGTAATTTTGACACCAAAAAAATTCACATATCTTCAAGATTGCACAAATTTTAAGTACAACGTCTTTTTCTAATAACGCCGTTTCCTTAGAATGACAAAAAACCATTTTGCATATTTCCATACGCTTTACGTCAAAAGCTTATTATTTTCTGGCTAAAAATCGTTATCTTCTGAACAAATAAAATCTATAAATAAAAATTTTACGTTTTTTTCCCCGCATAACACCGGGTATATCAGCTAGTTGATCATATAAATTAAAAAAAAAACAAAATTCATAAAAAAAAATGTCTAACCGAAAACTTACTCAAAACTATCACTATACGCAAAACCTTCGCAAATGGATCAGTGGGATCTATTCCCTCATTATCAGATCCGACTTTAATCAAAGTTTCTCAGCTTGTGCACGCACGCATTGATTTGTGACCACATTTTATAAAAAAAAATATATTTAAAATCGTTCAACCCATTCCAGAGATATGCTTAGTCAAGCATTCTTCAAACAAGCTGTTTCATAACGTTCAAGCGTTTTTAAGCATAATCTTCGAAATTTTTTTCTTGAAACCTGTATGAATTATTTTTATGGCATTATATAACATTTAAATTATTAAAAAAAATTTTTTTTTGTTACTTCCGTTATTTCTTACTTTTCTCGTAGGCGCCAAAGTCAGTGTCTCGAAAACGTTCACGTTGCATGGCCGACATTAATGGCGTTTTCGTTTCTCGAAAAAATGTTGCATTTTTAATGCCCTCTTTCTGACATCTTTGAGAATTTCGAATTTTTTCGAAACTTTTGAGGTCAACAATTTCGAGAAAAGAACACGATTTAATTTAGAGGTCACCATTTTTTTCCCAAAAGGGCAGAATTTTCAAAAAGGGCATAAAAAATGTTGCATTTTTTCGAGAAACGAAAACGTCATTAATCTCAGGATCGGCAAGTCTGAAACAAAAAACCAAAAAATTTCTATACAATAAAGGTCATTCACGCCGTAATCTACCACATTTAAAAAAATCGATCCCAGAAAGAAATGGGAGAGGCTTAAAAAAAGTGCAAAAACGAACCTCGTTTTTCACCCTTATACCCTTGCTTATGCCCTTGCTATTTGTAGACGGTTTTACGTCGAATTTTTTTAAAATATGTTAGGAGGGGATTTTTAAAGACTTATAGAACCCAAAAATAAAAAAAATAAAAATCGATTTTTTGAAATGTATAAATTTATAAATTTTTTATAAATTTCGTATGTACATACCTTAAAAGATCCATCACTTATCCATCCACTTAATTGTTTAAGCTAAGCGAACTCAAAACTGCAAGCTCGCTTAAATGTTGTTCTGCAAAAGCAATGGACTTAGCTTTCTGTATAGAAAGCTGTTTGTTGTGCACATAGTTCAAAACTGTTGTAATAGGTGGCGCTTAACAACAAAATTTAACAAAACCGAAAACTTGACACATATGAAAGCAAGAATCTGAAATTTAAATTAAAGGTATCATCAAGGTCAATTCTCCCAAATAATCCAAGTGGTATAAAGCAACGGGGCGTGGCATCACCCATACTATATTTTGCCATTTATGAAAATTAAAGCCATCAAATTGGGTTCAAATCACAAAAAATGTGTGCAAGATTGGAAAAGAGAACGTGGCACCCCACCCATACATCTCCAAAACCAAAAACCGATTACTCTGAAACTAATCTTGGAATAGTGTTAAAACTTTCAGCAAATTTTTCCTCGGTTTCCGATTATTTCAATACAGACACACAACAGAAACTGGAAATCTTTATAAAGCAGTCGTTTACATGAGACTCCCTGTAAAGTTATCTCCTATCAATTCGAATTTTTTTTCTTGGAAATAAACTCCAACTCTAAAAATCTAATATATAAAAATTAATATGTGTTTGTTTGTTGGTTTGTTCGTATGTTATGCGCTGCCAAGTCGCTCATCCGATTTTGATGGGTTTTTTGCAAAATGTTTAGAAAAGTCCCGAAAAGGTTATAGGCTATTTAAAGTTCGGAGGTGCCACGCCCATACAAAATAAAACTTTAAATCCTCATTTCTCAGGCAATGGTAGCAGTAGGGTGATTATATTTGGTACGTATGGTGTTGGTATCAAAAGAAGTAGCTTCATGTTAAAAGTGGGCGAAGCCACGCCCCTTTCTAGAGGAAGAAAAGACCTTTTTATCATGGCCGTAGCTGCAATATTTCGATTTCGGCACATATTTTTATTAGATTTTAGGCAATAAAAAAAGGGGTGAGGGGCCCCGAACTCCAATTTTTTGACCTAATTTCTTCATAAAAGCCCCAAACTTAGTTCACCCTCCCCTTTTTTATTGCAAAAAATCTAATAAAAATATGTGCCGAAATCGAAAATGGGGCTTAGGCCGGTAGCAGCAGCTTTCAAAAATTCCAGCTACGGCCATGCTTCTTATATCTAATATATAAAAATGAATGTTTGTTTGTTTGTTCGTTCGCTATGCGCTGCAATACCGTTCATCCGATTTCAATAGAACTTTGTCAGCTTATTGCTTGCACTTATGCGAACAATATAGGCATATCTAAAATTTGCCACACCCTCTTTTACCGCCCACAAACCAATAAAAATGCTATATTTAAGACAGTTTTTGTCGTATTAAACAAAAATTTGGTAATTAAGTCCGTATGATAACAATCGGTAACTATATTCAAAATAGGCGTGGTCCCATGCCTACTTTTAAGAAAAGATAAACAGACTTCGAAATTACTGGTCCGTTCGAGCTAAAATTTTGGCAGTGGATTTGTTTCGAGTACGAGATGGTTTAAGATAAAATTGCCAAACCCCCTTTTACCGCCCACAAATATATAAAAAATTCGCGATTTCAAATTGCTTTGTAGTTATGGATCGCACAGCCTCGAAATTCGATATTCAACCACAATTAACACATGTCGTTCCACTGATGACATTTTATGGGAGTTAAACAAGGGGGAATGGAACCTCCGATACAACCAAAACTTGCGATATCGAATAGTTTTGGAGTTACAGGTCACACAGCATCGGAATTCAGTATTCGATATCAATTTATGCATGCAGTTTCATTAATAACATTTTATGGGCGTTGGAAACGGTGGAGTTTAACGCCCCCCACACAGCGCCTGAATTAAGTATTCGAGCTCAATTCATACATGCAGTTTCATTAATAACATTTTATGGGCGTAGGAAAAGGGGGACTGGCATCTCCCATACAACCCAGATTTGTGCTATCGAATAGCTTTGGAATTATAGGTCGCACAGCGTCGGAATTCAGTATTCGATCCGAATTTACACATGCACTTTCATTGGTAACATTTTTTGGGCGTTGAACAAGGGAGAGTGACACCTCCCATACAACCCAAATTTGCGATATCGAATAGCTTCTGAGTTATTTGTCGCACAGCGTCGGAACTCAGTATTTGACCTAAATGTACATATGCCATTTCATTGATTAAATTTTATGGGCGTTTGCCAAGGGACCTCTTATTTTACCCAAATTTGCGATATCGAATTGCTTTGGAGTTATGGGTCGCACATCGTCGGAATTCCGTATTCTACCTAAATTTACACATTCAGTTCCATTGATCACATATAATGGGCGTTGGTCAAGGGGGCGTTGGTCAAGGGGGCGTTGCACCTCCCATACAACCCAAATTTGGGATATCTAGCAGCTTTGGATTTATACGTTGCACAGCATCGAAATTCAGTATTCGACCTCAGTTTACACATGCAAGGAAGCGTGGCAGCAACGCGCCGGGTTTCAGCTAGTTCTATATAATTTATGCATCCAACTAAACTATAAAAAATTTTCCTATGAAACTCGGCAAATACCGGAAAAATTTTTTGACAACAATAATGTTATAACTTCAAAATTATACAATTAGTTTTAGATATGAAGGTTAGGGTACCTCATCAAAAAAGTTTTCATTGCCACCGACTTAAAATAAATCTTGGTCTATTCTAAAACGAAAGCACAACATTTTTTGGCTGTAACGATAGCCGGCAGTGAGCTAAACCCTTTTGAAAAAACTTCCAAAAACCATGTTTTCCGTAAAAATATTAGCTGGTTTAGTAGTTAAATAAACAAATGGTCGGAAATAGTAGTACTGAAGAAGATCTTCCAATCTGATTCAAAAAATTTCAAATCTTTGCCGCCTGACCAAGTTGAAGTTAAAGTTAAATTTATTGAGGCTTTTTTAAATATTTTTTGTTTTTAGAAAGTTTTTAGATCTTACAACTAGTTAATTATAGAGTTTTAATGTATTACTCTAAAAGGTTGCAAGAAAAAGCAACTTGCTAAAATTAAGATGAGTATAAACAAAGTGGCGGCCGTAGCCTAGTGGGTAGAGTGCGTGGCCCCTAAGCTAAAGAACTGCGGTAGCCCGGGTTCAATTCCAGCTCAGACAGAAAGTTTTTTCAATTGAATTAATTTTTCTGTTCGGTCGTCACCTCTCTGCAGACAATGGCAAACCTCAGAGAGTAAAAAATTGCCATGTAAAGCTTTTTGAGAACATAAGCCGTTCGGAGTCGGCATAAAACACGTAGGTCCAGTTCTCGGTCATTTGTGATCAAACATTTAATAACACGCACAACACAATTAATCAATAGAAGCTAGGTCAAAGTCCTTCCAAGGGCTGAAATGGCCAGTTTATTTATTTATTTATTTTATATAAACATAAATTTGATAAAATAGTGTTGTTTTTGCTCCCGACACATAAAGTTTTTCGTGAGAAGGTGATTTCTCAAATAAACTTAATATTAAATCTTAAAGCTATAAAAAGAAAGTAATACAAAACTATCTATATATATAAAATAGGATGTGTGTATGTATGTAACGTATGGACTCTAAAACGGCTGGGCCGATTTTGATGAAATTTTCAGGTAATGTTCATCTTGGTACGGTGGGTAACATAGGCTAGGTAACATTTGGACCCGATAGGTGGCGCTGGGGTGAACTTATATCGAAAATTTGAATTTATGGACCAATTTAACTGAAATTTAGAATGTATGTTTGTTTGATCATAAGAAAATAATTTGATTATAAATGGACCCGATAGGTGGCGCTGGGGTGGACTTATATCGAAAATTTGAATTTATGGACCAATTTTACTGAAATTCAGAATGTATGTTTGTTTGATCATAAGAAAATAATTCGTATATAAATGGACACGGTAGGTGGCGCTGGGGTGGACTTATTTCGAAAATTCGATGGCGTGAAAAATATATAAATACTTTTAATTTTATTTTATAACGAGGGGAGTAGCGAAGCACACCGGGTTCAGCTAGTACTAAATAAAATACGAATAATTTTTTTCAGCCTCTATGAGTGCCAGGAGATATATTTTTATAAAAATCAGGTAAAAGTGGAGCTAAAAAGTTCTTGTCTGTTGGAATATTTTCATTTAAAATCCCTAATGGCGATAGATACTGGCAAATAGACCAACTAAAGGAATTTTCGTGGAAGTTCAATCTATCAACACATTTTTAAAGTAATGATATTGCATATACACATACAAAGAGGATTAACCATTGCTTTAGAATATATGAAAATATTTGAAAAGCGTTTGGTAAAAGATTCAAAATAACGATCCACACATTTCCTAAGAATTTTTCTTTCTAATATTTCAAGTTCTTTGGCTACTGAAGGAGAAATAGTAAACCAATGCATACATCACTACTGAACGAATACTTGTTTTATGCAATAAAATTTTGGTATATTGACTTAAGAATTTATTGTTAAGTAGTATAGCATGTTCATTAAATTTTAAGAGCTTGTTAAAAGATATTCCCAAGTATTTAATGTTATTTTTAAATAAAATTTGAACACCATTCAGAGATAAAGTGAGTGTTTTGCTTTCTGGAACAACAAAATACAGTGGGGGTCCAGTATAACGAACGCCGATATAACGAATGCCCAGTATAACGAACGCTTTTTTCTAGTCCATTGTTGACTCTAAATAACGAACGGTTGAAAAATTAAGTATTGTATATAACGAATGCTTTCATTTTCTTTTTCTATGCTTTGTTTTATTCTTTGTTATTTCTGTTTGTTTGCTTTGTGCACTTACACAAAGAAAACGTTTCGTTTCCCTTATTTTTAAAAAGGGAAGTCCCCGTTTAGTTACTGTGAGATTTGTTAACAATTGGTCGCGTTAAAAAATACATATGTAGGTTAAATCAGTCAATCTGTGTAAGTGAAAATGACGACACGTAAGCGACTTTCGCTGGCCGATAAAATAAAAATAATTGATGATTATAATGCTAAAAGAACATTACATGAGATCTGCACAAAGCATGGATTAGAAAAGGTCTAGTGTGTGCACAATTATAAAAAATCAGAAAAAAATTCTAAAAAATGTGAGAGATACACAGATGGGATCTTTACGCCGGCTATCTTTGAGAAAAGGTGAATACCCAAAAATGGAAGTAGCCTTATATAAATGGTTTGTTATACAACGTGAAAGCCATGTTCCCGTTAATGGCAACATACTGAAAATGAAAGCTGTAGAAATCCAAAAAAAGATTTATGGCGACCACGGCTTTCTGTCAAGTAATGGTTGGTTAACGAAATTCAAAAAAAGGTTTGGAATTCGACTTCTAAAAGAATCAGGCGAAAAACTTTCCTCACGAGTTGACGAGTTGACCTTGTTGACCATTTAAGAAAAAGTTATCAGGACTCATAAAGGAGAATAACCTTAGCTTGGATGCAGTTTTCAACGCAGATGAAAGCGGCCTATATTGGAAAATGTTACCGAACAGTACGTACGTGCACGCTGGTGAGACAAGTGCTCCAGGTAGAAAATTAAGAAAATAGCAGCTCACATTCCTTGCCTGCTCCAATGCAAGTGGTTCAAAGAAAATAAGGCCGCTTGTAATTGGAAAGGCAAAGAATCCTCGATCGTTTAAAAATAAAATTATTCCGATCGACTACACATTTTCTAAATCGGCGTGGATGAATGCAAACATTTTTAAATATTGGTTTTTCTCAAAATTTGTACCACAGGTGGGTAAGAAGCATGAAGAAATTATACAATATGTATGCTGATAAAACATTTGTTGGTTTTGAATTTCAGGTTGAAGATTTTCTGGAAACGCAGAAACTACCAAAGCAAGCGATATTGCTTTTGGATAACGCCCCTAGCCATCCCCCTGAAGACGAGTTGGTTAAAGAAACGGCTGATGGAAAAATCTGGGTGGTTTATATGCCACCAAATGTGACTCCGTTGATCCAACCTATGGATCAAAACGCTATTCGACTGACAAAGTTTTTTTATAGACACAGCCTACTTAGCAAAGTTGTAAGCTCAGGCAATCAGATCCAAAATGAACTGAAGGAGCTTAATCTTTTTGAAGCGGTTTCACTAATTGCATATGCGTGGGAAAAGGTATCCCAGACTGTTCTTCAAAAATGCAAACACATATTGGAGATTTTTTTTCTAAAAATAAATAATTTTGTTCATGTATGTACATTTTTTTTTGTGTTTTTTTTTTTTTTAAATAAATGAATTAATTTTGTTTTGATTTTATTGATCTTTATTTTAAATTAGTTTTTTTATTTTAATTTTTATTTCGGCTTAAGATCACATGTTTTCTATGACAATGATCCAGTAGAAAAAACCAAAAATGCATTTGCTTTGAGGAAGGTTGGCTTTACAGCTGTTTCGATGCCTACCAAGACATCATCATCAGAAGTCTTTTCCTAAATTAATACCTATATTATACGAATAGAGTTTAACTTGCTACTATGCTAATATTTGTGAAAAGAAATATATATTTCGATGTAACGAATTTTCGATATACCGAATGACCCTGGACATTATATCATTCGTTATATTGGACCACCACTGTACTTACATTATCCAGATGCATTTCTAAGGCAAATGGCTTCAGATTTTGAAGCATTTATTTTAATTCCGCAGCTTTTGTAAAAGTCGTTTATTACATTTAAATGGTTAGACACCAGGACCAAAGCTGCAATTGGAGACACATCGTGTGCATAAACCAAAGCATCGTCAGCATAAAGAATACTTTTCGAACCAGTAATAACATGCGAAAAATCATATATGAAAATATTATAAAGGTGGGGAGCTAAAATTGCACCCTGAGGTACCCCACTTCGTACAGAACCCAATGCTGAAGAAATTCCATTAATGTGTACTAAAAAGTTACGATTATTAAAAAAACTTTTTAAAAGTTTGACAATGAATGGAGCGAACCCGATACTGATTAGTTTATATAATATGCCATCATAATAGGCGTAGTCAAATGCTTTTTCGATGTCGAGTGAAACAGCCACTGTACACTTTTGTTGACGCAAATTAGAAACGACATCATTGTGTAATTTGAGAAGTGCATGAATAGTGGAATGACCAGTTTTAAACCCGAATTGATGGCATGGAATATAATCAAAATTAACGCTGTTATTCATTTTAATTTTTAGAACTCGTTCAAAAAGTTTACTTAGATTTGAAAGCAACGAAATTGGCCTGAAATTATTAAGATAATAATTACCATATTTTTTTTTTGCAAAGGAATGATTTTGCGATTTTCCAAGTATGAGGAAAGTAGCCGTTATTGATACAATTATTAAATAAAACAGTCAAATTTGAAATTTGGCCTATTCCTAAAGACTTTTTTGAATTCAACGTTTTAATTGTCTTCATAAAGTCTTCAGGTGTTACGTTAAGCAAGTATTATCTGAATTTTTCAGAGAGGAAAAATTTTACGACAAATTATTAATTGTGGTTGGATAGCTGGAAAGGTTGGAATCTATTACATCCTTTATAAAAGATATATTAGGAGAATTTGGAAGAACTTCTTTATGGATATCAATAAAATGTGAACGGAAAGCCTCGACTTTTTCTGCGTCCTCGGAAATATTTTCTTCATTCACACTTATTTTATTGCAGTTGCCACTTCTTGTCCTGCCTTTTATACTATAAATTTGATTGCAGGCGTTAGGACCGGGTTTAATTTTTTCAAGTATAGCGTTAAATTCATTTGCTTGACTAATTTCGATTTGTTCCTTGATGATTGTTTTTAAAAGTTGGATTTGAGTTGATAACAATTGGTAATCTGGATTTCTTCTGTTAAAATTCCTATGATAAATATGATTTAATTCTTTTTGCCTTAAGTATTTAATTTTAAAAAGTTTCTTAAAGTTTTTTTTGAGAACAATTTTTTTTTATTTTTTAACTCAATAGTTTCAGTATGTGTTGAAGTAACTGTATTTACAGCGTTTGTAAAATTTTCAACTAAATTATTTATTGCAGTGTTATCTAAATTGGAATCCGTTGGAGGCGAAAGGTGGGAGATAGAAATGTTTAAGTCAGCTTGAAAATTTTCCCTAAAGAAGTGACTAATCGCGGTTGTTTAAGCACAAAGTTGAAATCGAACAGATCAAGCTTTAAGTTGAAGGGAAAATGGTCAGAAAAGATTGGTAAACTTGAATTACTGAAGTTGATGTCAATATAATTAATTAAATTTGAGCTTATTAAAAAATGATCGAGGAAGGACGAAGCGTTTGGAAATGATGGTCTTACATCACAAATTCTACTAGAGTCAAGGGAAAAATTTTGGAGCCAGCTATTTAAGGTTTTTCCATTTAGGTTATCAATACTATCACCCCAAGCCTGATTTTTTGAATTTAGATCTCCACCAATGATTGAACCATCAAAGTTTTTAGAAAAATTATTTATGTTGACTTTATATGATTTAAATACAAATTCTAAATGTTTGATAGTTTAAATCATACTTGATTTTAAATACAAATTCTAGTTGTTTGACAGTTTAAAATCGTTTATCGAGCTTAAGGTCAAAGTTAGAACAATTAATTGTTCTAACGAATTTTTCTAAAGAAACAACAACCACAACAAAGTTTTTCAATATGAAAGGAAAAAAAAACCACTAGCAAATTGATTTTATTGTACAATTTCTGCGTGCTAAACGCGTCATCAGAAATCTTTGTGATTGCCCGTGCAAGTGCGTAGACGCACTGCACCATCGGGGCGATGAGATTTTGAAGCTTCAATTTCTCATTTTTTTCCCCTTAATTTCATAATGCCACATTTGTTGTTGTATTTCTGTTTTACTTTAGTTTCTATGCTTATATTATATGTAGTCCAACAGCCTGCTGGAATTCTGCACTAACAAAGCATGTTTACTGAAGTTGTTTTTTTTTTTTTTTTTTTTTTTTTAGAATTTTTGCTGATTTTGTTTTTCAGCTGTTTCCGTTTGGTCGAGCTCTACCATTTGATTAAAGTTTTTTCTAAATGACCTCTATATTTATTATGTTGACTTTATATGATTTAAATACAAATTCTAAATGTTTGATAGTTTAAATCATACTTGATTTTAAATACAAATTCTAGTTGTTTGACAGTTTAAAATCGTTTATCGAGCTTAAGGTCAAAGTTAGAACAATTAATTGTTCTAACGAATTTTTCTAAAGAAACAACAACCACAACAAAGTTTTTCAATATGAAAGGAAAAAAAAAAAAAAACCACTAGCAAATTGATTTTATTGTACAATTTCTGCGTGCTAAACGCGTCATCAGAAATCTTTGTGATTGCCCGTGCAAGTGCGTAGACGCACTGCACCATCGGGGCGATGAGATTTTGAAGCTTCAATTTCTCATTTTTTTCCCCTTAATTTCATAATGCCACATTTGTTGTTGTATTTCTGTTTTACTTTAGTTTCTATGCTTATATTATATGTAGTCCAACAGCCTGCTGGAATTCTGCACTAACAAAGCATGTTTACTGAAGTTGTTTTTTTGTAACTTTGACCTTAAGCTCGATAAACGATTTTAAACTGTCAAACAACTAGAATTTGTATTTAAAATCAAGTATGATTTAAACTATCAAACATTTAGAATTTGTATTTAAATCATATAAAGTCAACATAATAAATATAGAGGTCATTTAGAAAAAACTTTAATCAAATGGTAGAGCTCGACCAAACGGAAACAGCTGAAAAACAAAATCAGCAAAAATTCTAAAAAAAAAAAAAAAAAAAAAAAAAAAAAAAAAAAAAAAAAAAAACAACTTCAGTAAACATGCTTTGTTAGTGCAGAATTCCAGCAGGCTGTTGGACTACATATAATATAAGCATAGAAACTAAAGTAAAACAGAAATACAACAACAAATGTGGCATTATGAAATTAAGGGGAAAAAAATGAGAAATTGAAGCTTCAAAATCTCATCGCCCCGATGGTGCAGTGCGTCTACGCACTTGCACGGGCAATCACAAAGATTTCTGATGACGCGTTTAGCACGCAGAAATTGTACAATAAAATCAATTTGCTAGTGGTTTTTTTTTCCTTTCATATTGAAAAACTTTGTTGTGGTTGTTGTTTCTTTAGAAAAATTCGTTAGAACAATTAATTGTTCTAACTTTGACCTTAAGCTCGATAAACGATTTTAAACTGTCAAACAACTAGAATTTGTATTTAAAATCAAGTATGATTTAAACTATCAAACATTTAGAATTTGTATTTAAATCATATAAAGTCAACATAATAAATATAGAGGTCATTTAGAAAAAACTTTAAAAATTATTTATTTCAACTAAACCATTGTATAAATCTATATTCGTAATATTACAAGGAAAATAAATACTACCTAGAAAATAAATACTACCTATCAGCTAGTGATTTTTTGCTTTTCATATTGAAAAAACTTTGTTGTTGTTGTTGTTGCCTCTTTGGAAAGATTCGTTAGAACAATTAATTGTTCTAACTTTGACCTTAAGCTCAATAAACGATTTTAAACTATCAAACAACTAGAATTTGTATTTAAAATCAAGTATGATTTAAACTATCAAACATTTAGAATTTGTATTTAAACCATATAAAATCAACATAATAAATAACAAGGTCATTTGGGAAAAAACTTTAATAAATACTACCTAAAAAAAAGACTGCCTTACACTATTTGAGGTTAAATTAATTTGGACAAAACAATTTGGAAATTTTAAATTTGGAATAAATAAGGAGGTATATTTATAGTTTGCTTGGATTGCTATCCCAACACCTTGAGATGAGTTGTCTCTGTTAAAATTATAATTTTCCATTAATATTTGTCCTTTTTTGATAAGTGCGTTTCTTGAATGAAAGCAATGTCAATTTTACTGTCTTCTAAAATTTTAAACAGCTCAATTTTGCGACTGGAATCGATCAATGGTCTTGCATTAAATGTTTACAGGCTCAAAGATTTATGGACCATAATTGTCTTTTACTTCTTTTAATAGTTTAATATATTCTGCCTTAGCTTTTTCTTTAGATAGTAACTGATATCACTGGTCAACAATTTAGCTACTTTTTCGTGCCACACGACCCTTGATAGCTAATACTGTTTAAGCTATATTCCTACGTTATGAAACTGAATTTTTTTTTTTTTTATTTGGCCTCAGATTTTTTGTGATTTTGGACTTTGTGTTTTTACGACTTTGATCCTGTTTCTATGCTCTGGAATCCAAGCAACTTAACGCAAAGCAAAAAAAGCACCATCCTATAGCAAATTAAACAAGCTTTTTAGTGAGGTATTTTTTAGTTTTCTGCCATATTTAGTCTGTCAGATTTTCAGGTTCAAAATAAAATTTAGGATTTTTTTGTTAAAAATTTTGACTTTTACAAGTAGTTTTTTTATATTTAGAGCCATATTTAAAAGAAAAATTTAGTTTTATCGTATTTCATATTTAATTTCCTTAATTCTGATACCAAAAACATAAACATTATCAGAGAGGAACAATTAAAATAAAATAAAATAAGCGAACTAGCCATATAGTCATATGAAGCATTAAGCACTCTTAGTAATCCACTTGCACCTAAATGACATCCCCATACCTTACATTTTTTCATTTTTTACCACTCAGCAACACTGTTTTACACGGTAAACTGCTTGTAATAATGAACTTTTTTGCACGCCTTTCAAAATGTTCATCCTCTCCAACTTTCAATGGCTTTTTACAGTTTCACATTAAAAGCAACACAAATTCCCCAAAATAAGTGATGCAAAGATAAAAGAGGGTATTTTTGTAGGACCCCAAATCAAAAATTTAATAAAAGATGCACTATTTCAAGAAAAATTGAGTGATGTAGAAAAACCGGCATGGAGTTCTTTTAAGGATGTTGTTGCAAATTTTTTGGGTATCTATAAGAGTGACAGTTACAGAGAGCTAGTTAGCGAGCTGTTGTTGGCTTATCGAGCACTGGGCTGCAACTTGTCACTAAAGATTCATTTTTTACACTCACACCCAGCGGCGGATCTGGAAAAAATCTTGGGGGGGGGGGTAAATTACCAAAGTCACACATTTTCGATTTGAGAAAATGTTGTCTTTTTACAAATAAAAAAATTGTACTTTTTTGAATTGAAATTATCGAATTGTGTAAGAAGCAATTTTCCCAGACACATACACGCACATTTCCGTATTTATTTATATTTCCCTTTTTCTGGAATATCTTAGCGAAAAGTAAATAAAAACTCTAAACTTGACTAATTTTGGAATTAAGGTTGATTTATTAAAATTTTTCACATTTATTCCATTATAAAACATTGCACAATTATATTTTCAAATATGTGCAATGAAAAAACATAGTACTTTTCAATAAAAAAAATAAAGGAATTTGAAACTTATTGTTCTGACGTTACGACTATGATATGGTACACTTTGAAAAATAAATGAACAATACAAAATGTATACTGATTTTTAGATAGTCATTAGATAGAGACAAAATTATATGACAAAATCATCGCAGCGCTTCTTTTTTGCGGCAAAGTTATCAATAACTTCGTTAATATTTACTTTAATGTCTCTATGTATATGCAATAATGCGAGTCCATTCAATCGTTCTTGTTGTATAGTTGAACGTAACCATGTTTTTAATCGTCGCAGTGTAGAAAAACTTCGCTCAGCTGTTGCTACACTGATAGGAAGCGTGGCAAAGATAGCAAACGTTTTAGAAATTAGTGGAAAAATGTCATTGTCACAAAGAGTAAAAACGGTGTTGATATCATTAACCTTAGTTACGCTCTCCCATTTACACTGCCAAATTTGAAGTTCATGAAATAATTGAATTGGAATTAGTTCCTTATTACCGTCACAAAATGGAATTATTATCTTAGAAATGTTAACAATCAAATTGTTTAGCTTTTCATTGTTGTGTTTATCAATTATGTTTGGCAGGATTTCGTTTACATATAGTTTTTGGAAAAATTTTTCGCTGAAACGAGCCGCCATATCAGCAATGATATCATCTAGTAATGGTATAAATATGGAAATTCGAAAGTAGTCTTCTGGTGTTGAAACGAAAGAATACTACCAAAAATGGTTGGAGATATTGATATAAAATTTTTATTTATTGTTTTCTCCAATTATTAAAGTATACAAAAATATTTTGTTTTGTTTTGTTTTTTTGTGATGTCATTTGTGTGTACGTGGCGTTTTTATGAAGCGATGCGAGAAGAGTAGGACCATTTTGCTTGTAGAATAACATGATCTGTAATCATCTGAAAAAAACAAAATATAATTATATGCAAAGCAAACACTTACGTCAAGGTAGTGACTTCGCCTTTTTATAAAAATGAGCCTGAAAAAAAGTTACAGCTCGTTATGTACTCAAATTTACAGCCATTTTTTAAACAATCAACTTTAAGGACGCGTTATTTTCTTACAAATAAAATTTTTTAAAAAAAACTCGAAGTCAGTTCCTCAGCGTAAGCGTTTACTTTACAAGTATACATATTTTTTCAGGTGATTACAGATCATGTTATTTTGCAAGCAAAATGGTCCTACTCTTCTCGCATCGCTTCATAAAAACGCCACGTACACACAAATGACGTCACAAAACAAACAAAAAAAATTTTTTTTTAAAGTACTATAATAATTGAAGCGCTCTCGCGAATAACGTTGTAAACGACAAAATTGTAATTGTTCACTTTTATTCATTTTTATTAACTTTTTTTAGTATGCGATAAAAATACCCCAAACTGCTCAACTGCTTACTTAGTTCTGTTTATATATAATACTAGCTGAAAACCGGCGCTTTGCTGCCACTCTCCCTATTCAAACGCCCATAAAATGTCATCAGTTAAACAGCATGTCTAAATTGAGGTAGAATACTGAATTCCGAGACTGTGCGACCTATATCCACAAAGCCATTCGATATAACAAATTAGGGTTGTATAGGAAGTGCCACGCCCTCTTGATCACCGCTCATAGAATGTAATCAATTAAACTGCATGTGTACATGGAGGTTGAATACCGAATTCCAAAACTGTGCGACATATATCTCCAAAACTATTCGATAGCACAAATTTAGGTTGTATGGGAGGTGCCACTGCCCTTTTCCTTACGCCCATAAAATTTAACCAATGAAACTGCATGTGTAAATTGAGGTCGAATACTGAATTCCGAGGCTGAGTTACCTATAACTCCAAAGCTATTCGATATCGCAAATTTGGGTTAAGTTGGAGGTGCCACGCCCCCCGACAAACTCTAAAAAATTTTATCAGTAAATCTGCATGCGTAAATTTTGGTCAAATACTGAATTCCGATGCTGTGCGACCTATAACTCCAAAGCTATTTGATAGCACAAAGTTGGGTTGTATAGGAAGTGTCACTCCCCTTTTCCCTACGCCCATAAAATGTAAGAAATGAAAGTGCATCTATAAATTTAGGTCGAATACCGATTTCTTACGCTGTCAACCTATAACTTCAAAGCAATTCGATATTGCAAATTTGGGATGTAAGGGAGATGTCAGGCCTCCCTGTCCAACGCCCATAAAAAAAATCATTGAAACTGCATGTGTAAATTGAGGTCAAAAACTGAATTCCAAAGCTGAATTCCTATAAATTCAAAGCTATTCGATATCACCAATTTGGGTTGTATAAGAGGTGCCCCTCCCCCTTGTCCAACTCCCATAAAATTTCATCACTGAAACGGTACGTCTAAATTGTGGCCGAATACCGAATTTCTAAGCTGTGCAACCCATAACGCTATTCGATAACACAAATTGTTTTTATATTAATGGGAGGTAAAAGAAGGTGTGGCATTTCTTCTTAAACCATCTCGTACTCAAAGCAAAGCCACTTACAAAATTTGAGCTCAATCGGACCAATAGTTTCGGAGTGTTGTGATATTTCCAAAAGTAGGCGTAGATGAAGTGTGACAACGCCCGTTTTTATTTAAGTTAATGACCGTCATCATAAGAACTTATTTACCAAATTTTAATTTAATACGACCAAAACCTTCTTAAATATAGCATTTTTATTGATTTGTGGGCGATAAAAGGGGTGTGGCATTACTTTTTTCCTAAACCTTTGCGTAGCAGTTACGAACAAACCAGTAGAAGGAAGTATCCTATTTGGTCTAGTCGTTTTCAAGTTTTAAGCATCCGAACAAATCACGATTCATTTTTATATGTACAGATATTGATTTGTGGACGCTAAAAGTGGGCGTGAAAACATTTATGTATCGTGACTGCCTCTTGGAGCACCTACACAGCAAGTTTCAGTATAAAAATGTGTAGAACTCCGGAATTGCCATGATTTCGAAAAAGTGAGCGTATATATATTGCGACGAAAAAGTTATTTTTGTACAGTTACTGACAGTTACCATCTGAACAAAATGATAATATCTTAGTTTTTACGATCGAAACCGTCTGATATATATCCCTTATTTGGTTTGTGGTCGATAGCGCAAATTTGGCTTGTATCGGAGGAACCACGCCCCCTCGTTCAAACGTTACCAAACCTCACAGGAACAATCTATCTCCTCGGCAAACGTTGTTCTGCCACAGACCGCCTTACTGCTATACACAAAAATGTCAAGAAATGTCAAATATATTCACCATTTTCAGTACAGCTGCCGAAAGTAGCCATGTGCACTAAATAACCACATTTTAGTCTAATACGATCAAAACCGTGCGAAATATAGCATTTTTGTTGTTTTGCAAGCGGTAAAAAGGGGTGCGGTAAAATGTTTCCCTTGAGCCATCTCGTAATCGAAACAAATCGACTGCCCAAATTTCAGCTCAATTTAGGTTAAGCCTGGCGCACTTTACTTCACTGGACGCTAACTCCCCGAAAAGTGAGTTTAACTAAAGTAGGGCAGGCCTATTTTTAGTGCACTTGCCGAGAGTAACCATATGTACTGAATTACGAAATTTTTGTCTAATACGACCCAAACCGTTGAAATAAAACGTTTTCATTGGTTTGTGGGCGGTAAAAGGGGGGCGTGGAGACCAATTTTTAGTACAGTTGCTAACAGTAACCGTACAAACTAAGCCAACATTTTAGCTCAATCGATCCAGTAGTCAATTTTAATGATTTCTCAAAAAGTGGGTGTGGTTATATAGCGCTGACGCCCTTTTTTAGTACAATTGCCGAAAGTAACCATACAATCTTAAGTATCATATGTTAGTCTCATACGGCCAAAACTGCATGAAATATAGCATTTTCACTGATTTGTGGGCGCAAAAGGGGGCGTGGAAACCAATTTTTCGTACAGTTACTGTCAGTAACTTTACAAACCAAAGTAACAAATTTAAGTCTTATACGACCAAAACCGTCTGAAATAAACCATTTTCATTTATTTGTGGGCGGTAAAAGGGGGCGTGGAAACCCATTTTTAGGACAGTTGTCGACAGTAACCGTACATACTAAATTACAAAATTTTAGCCATATACGACCCAAACCGACTGAAATATAACATTTTTATTGATTTGGGGGCGGTAAAAGGGGGGTGTGGCAAATTTTTTTCCTCAACCATCTCGTACCTGAAACAAATCGACTGCTAAAATTTCAGGTCAATCGGTTCAGTAGTTTTGGAGTCTATAGACATCACACAGCCAGACACACATCGTTTTGCTTTATATATATATAGATATTGATTTGTGGGCGTTAAAAGTGGGCGTGAAAACATTTATAAATTGTGTTCGTCTCTTGGAGCACCTAAAGAGCAAGTTTCACTATAAAAATGTGCAGAACTCCGGAATTGCCATGATTTCGAAAAAGTGGGCGTATTTATATAACGACCACGCCCATTTTTTGTACAGTTACCGACAGTAACCATCTGAACAAAATCCCCAAATCTTAGTTTTTTACGATTGAAACCGTGAGATATTTTTCTTTTTTTTTTGTTTGTGATCGATGGAGCAAATTTGGCTTGTATGGGAGGTACCACGCCCCCTTCTCCAATCGTTACGAAACCTCACAGGAACACTCTCAAGATGTGGCTTTATTTTCCCTGAAAATTTCATAAAGATCGGTTCAGCGGTTTTGGAGTCTATACGTGATATAGCCACATACCCACCCACATACCCACCCACATACCCACATACCCACATACCCACATACCCACATACATACATCCATTTTTATATATATAGATAAGAGAGTGATTCTCACAGTTATTCGCAAAAAAAAATGTCGTCTACAACGTTATTCGCGATTATGCTTCAATTGTTGAAATCAATAAAAAAACTTTATATCAATACCTCTGACCATTTTTTTTTTAGTATTCTTAAAAAAACGCCTTTAGAATCGCTTAAGTATACATAAAAGTACTCTTAAGTTGTGGGTACAATTATTTACTTCAAATAAAATATTAAAAAGTAAAGTATTTAAAAGTTCTTGGGGGGAGGGTAATTACCCCCTTTACCCGCTCCCTTGTATCCGCGCCTGCTCACACCTCGATTTTTTTTCCTGAAAACTTGGGGTCTGTGAGCAATGAGCACGGAGAAAGGTTTCACCAAGATATTTTGAAGATGGAAAAGCGTTACCAGGGCAAATGGAGCCCATGTATGTTGGTAGATTACTGCTGAACAATCAAAAGGGACCAACCAGGAGCTAAGTTTGCTAGAAAATGTTAGATGGTGAGTTTATAATAACATTTATTAAAATTTTTACATTGAATGTCATTTAGATACAAGTGGATTACTAAGAGTGCTTAATGCTTCATATGACTATATGGCTCGTTCGCTTATTTTATTTTATTTTATTTTAATTGTTCCTCTCGGATAATGTTTATGTTTTTTGTATCAGATTTTTTATTAAATATGGCTCTAAATATAAAAAAAAAATACTTGTAAAAGTCAACATTTTTAACAAAAAAATCCTATATTTTATTTTGAACCTGAAAATCTGACAGACTACATATGGCAGAAAAATAAAAAATACCTCACTAAAAAGCTTGTTTAATTTGCTATAAGATGGTGTTTTTTTTTGCTTTGCGTTAAGTTGTTTGGATTCCAGAGCATAGAAACAGGATCAAAGTCGTAAAAACACAAAGTCCAAAATCACAAAAAATCTGAGGCCAAATAAAAAAAAAATTCAGTTTCTTAACGTGGGAATACAGCTTAAACAGTATTAGCTATCAAAGTTCGTGTGGCATAACCACTGTTGACCAGTGTAATTTTGCATAAAACTTTTAATTTTTGAGTCTAGTGTAATTGGCCCTGGAGGGCAAATTATATTTGCCATTTTTAAAAAGGATTCGATGTATGAAGGCTTTAAAGGAAATTGTGAAATGTTTCTGTCTAAACAATTTTGGCCATAAAAATTGCTTGCGAAAGATTTATTTGGAGTAACTTAACTTGTTTTATTTAATGAAAGGCTGCCTGCATCTAAAGCTTTAATCTTTCTCTCTTTTGCTGCAGAGAAACTTATTTGAAATATGGATAACCCCTTTAATTCGCTGGATGTCCAGATTCTTGGCAATTTATACAGAATGGAGTTGAGTTGTTATCTTTTATAAGCAGACATTCTCCAGGTTTATGCAATTGGTCGCATTTTACGCACGAATATGGTCGGTTGCAGTTGCGAGGACTGTGCCCCCAAAATTGGCATCTTTTGCATTGAATCTCTTTAGAATTGAACTTAGGAGCTTCCCAGGAAACGGACTGATGTAAAATGAAGCAAAGGTTTTCTAAATCACACAATTTTTTACCAGGAAAGAGAGATACTAGAAAAAGACCGGTATCTAAACTATTACGGATCGAAAAAGGAGTTGTAAACTTTGTTACTTTGTCACAAACTCCCGAAAGCTCATTTTCTTAATCAGCTTTTACATCATCTGTGGCTGTTTGAAAATAAAGGCCCCTTAAAATCAAGTTCACCTGCTTAAGATTTGGTGGAGTAAATGAGTAAGAATCAATACCCTGGTCCCTAAGCAAAGTCATCATTTCCACATGAGTAGAAACGTCCTCTAAATAGAGTTTACTTTTATAAGTATTCTTATTTACAATTTTAAAGTTAATTTTAGGAGACTTTGAATTCAGTTGATCAATTAAGTTTTTAATATTAACGTTTTTTAAGAAAATAGGAGGACAAAAAAATTTTTGATTTTTCTGTAGCTCCACTTTTACCTGAATTTTTTACATTTTTTAAAGGTTGGTTATTTTTAGGTAATGCATTACTTTCAATATTTAGGTCGCCCAAAATAGCAAACCTATTTTGACTAGAAGTAATATCTTTTAAGACTATCTTACTCTGCAAATTACTGACATCATAGTCCTTAATATTTCCGCCATTGGAACGCTTCAGGCGCTTTTGTTGAACAAGCTGAAACTCCTCATCGTTGCCATCCTGAATCACAGGTGTACTTGAACCTTCTTTGCTAAACCAGAAGACATTTTGTGAAGGTGCAACAGAAGCTAATTCATTATTGTCCTAAATGCTATTTTGAGTAGATCTTTTTGCAGTCCCGGATGCGAAACCTCTTGTTCGGAATACGATTTGCTATCAGCTTTGATGATATCTAGAGGTTTTTCGTGAAACACATAGCTTGTGTTTCCAAAGTCCATCATTAACGTTTCAAAAGTTTTCCAAGAAAATTTTTAGAAGAAATTTGATTTTTTGATAAATTTTCAAAATTTTTTGAAATTTATAAAATTTGTCAGAATATTTGAATAAAATTTTTAAATATTTTTTCAATGAAAACACGTCTGGTTTCATTGAAATCAAAGTACCCCGCCTGACCAAATTTATTGCGAATTTTAATGAAAGTTTTTGACTTTTTTATTTGATTTTAACTAAAATTCAAATAACTATATTATTTTTTATGCGATTCTAGTTTTCAGGGTATCGTTGGAAAGATATTATTGACTTCTTCTATATATTCCTTAACAAATTTTCTTAAAATTCATACTATTAAAACAATAATACATACAAAAAAAAATCACATATAGAAAACATGTAAATTAAGAAATTCTAAGGTGGCAACGCTGAGTTTTTTTTAATATTGACGACGGATTTGGAATCAGCGACCTATCTTTAGCTAGTAATGCTTTTTTCCCTGAATTTCCGCACATATAAAAGGTTTTTAGGTGGCCAAAAAAAAAAAGTTATTTGAATTTTAGTTAAAATCAAATAAAAAAGTCAAAAATGTTCATTAAAATTCGCAATATCTTCGATCAGGCGGCAAGGATTGATCAGATTGGAAGATTTGAATTTTTTTTATCAGATTGGAAAATCTTCTTCAGTACTACTATTTCCGACCATTTGTTTATTTGTTACTACTACTCCAGCTAATATTTTTACGGAAAACATGGTTTTTGGAGGTTTTTTCAAAATAGTTTAGCTCACTGGCGACTATCGTTACAGCCAAAAAATGTTGTGCTTTCGTCTTAGAATCGATCAAGGTTAATTTTTTGCAATGACAACTTCTTTTCCCATAGAGGTCGAGACACCTCCTAATGAAGGTATTTTAATGTTTTGACAACTTTTTTCACAAATTTTGCGGATTTTTTTTTTTTTTTTTTTTTTTTGATTGGGCAGCATTTGTTTTTTAAACTTCTTTCGTCCTCGGTACATCTATGTATATGTAAGTACGAGTACCTGTTAGAAACTGCTTATGTAGTAGGTAGCCACAGCAGCGGTCAGCCCCACCCAGTTCAAGGAACAAGTGAAAAGTTATTCTCCAAATGCTTGTTTCTTCTGCCTTCTTTCTTCATCAGCTTAGATTGGGCCGCTTTGTAACGTATTTTTAATCTTGATATCTGTCGTGCACAGACTTCTACAACAACGACGGACAAATTCCCCTACTGAGATTTATTTTCATTATATTGTGTATTTGTGCTCATATAAGAACAAATTTATGTTTATGTTTCTTGTACATAGAGGCAAGAGGCGACGACTAAAACCCGCCTAAAAACCTGAACCTCCTCATACGCTCCATATGATTTCTTGCGAAGAATTTTTTTCATGAAGAGAGTCGAGGTGAGGAACAGCCTGAGCATGAGTAGGTTTCTAAGAACAACTCAGCTGATCGATCGTTTGGCCAACGAAAGAGCCACAAAATGAGACGATGGTGATGATTATGATGATGATCGTGGCAAGGATTTGTTTGTGTTAACACAAAATATATTCCTAAAACAAAAATGACCAGAAAATCAGATTTAAAAGATTTTAGTAACTAAACACTAGAGAAAAACGAAGCATCATCGTCTTGAGAAATGTCTTGGGAAGAAATCATGGGGCAAAAAGACAACAGCTAGCTGTGATTTTATACCATCTACTCTGTCCGCAGTCAGGATTACACTTGTTTTGCGCTAAAACCAGGCAAGGATTAGATATTAGTTGGCTCTTCGGTAGAGAAACAAGGAAGAGTGAAACTAGCTAATTGAGCTACTGCTCCTGCTTCTGCTTCTGCTTGGTACAAAAACAAAAATCATATGTTTTCAATTCCAACGACAACAACAAGGACTGGCGCAATTCTTCACAAGGACTGGTTTTCCTTCTTGCTTTTCTCCATATTTTATACTTTATTTCATCTTTTTTTTTTCCTATATTTTCTTTACAGCTACTCATTTTTTATGAGCCGCTCTCAGCCTGTTCTTGCTGCCCATGAAAGATTCTTAAGATTTGGTTTCGCGTTCTTCTTCAAACTGTTTTTTTTTTCTTCTTGTATTCTGCTGCTTGCGCCCTCTTTGATTCGCTTGCGCGCTCATCTACGCTCTCTTCTCTCCCTCTCTGAGTTTCGTTGGTGGTGCTTTTCTGCTGTTAGACCCCGGCATTCTATAAAAGCCGCCTGCACATTACGAAAAGTAGTCATTCGAGTTTGTTGTTCTCTGCAGTAGCAACTGTCCTTGCTTTTCGCCTGTCCCTGCTCCTGCTTGTTTTGCTTGCTTGCTTTAGTATAACTTTTTTAGTGTTACTTTTAAAATACAAACATTATTTTTGAAAACCTGTACTTAAAATAAAAACAACAACATTGTTTATGTTACCAAGAACTTTGATAAAACAAAAATTTTTAAATTTACGCAAAATTAAAAAAAAACACAGTGATTACTTTCTGTATAAACCATGAACTTCCGCCACAATGGACTTATTATAAAGAAAAACTTTTTTCAAGGATAAACGAACTAAGTTCAATCAATTGTGTTTTAACAATTTTTAACGTACGTCAAAATAAGCTGAGACTAAATTTCAAAACCAGACGTAAAAAATCAAAAAAATGTTGTGGGAATCCATAGCCGAAGAAAACTGCGATCTCCTGATGGAGTGCTCAAGGTAATTATCCTTAGAGAAACAACACAGAAAAAACGAAAATTGCACTGAAGCCGAAGCAACTTTTTACCGCACTGTGGATTACGCCTAAAAATATGCTAACTTCAAGCAATTTTATAAAAAGAAAATATCAATAATTTTTCTACAAAATAAAATATATAAAAAAAAATTAAATATGTTTAAAAAAAATTTAACTTTTTGGGTGTAAATCACTAAGTGTTATAGTTACTAGTTTTGTCTAAATTTGTCATAAATATATTATTTGAAGTTTCGAACAAATTAAAAACTTTACAATTACAAAACTCGAATACAAAACCTAATCTTATATGCAAAAAAAATAAGTTAATAGAGGTATTCACGATCTGTAAAAATTAACAAAAGTCATTGGAAAAGTGCTTAAACTTAAACGCAAACTATTTCTCACTCGTTTATGTTTTTAAATTTAGTTTTGAAAAAAAATTCCTTCACCCTTTAGGAGGCAGAGCGGATTTGTTTACTACCACATATTCGGTCGAATACACTGTGAAAATAAACTTCTTACATTGTAGACTTAAAATAAACTACTTTTGTTGGTGGGAAAAATATTCCCCTTTTGTCTTATAAATAGTTAAGTGCTAAAATAAATTTAAAGCAAAATGCACTTAAACTGAATTTTGTAGTATTTAATTTTAGTAGTGATTTTTATTTAACATGTTTCTTTTATTATATTTTGGATATTTTAATAATTATCTGCAAAAATAAGTTTTATCACAAGGATTCAGATACCAGAAAAAACCCACATTGTATATGTCCCTTTTGAAGTTTTAAATATATTATATATTAGTTATACCTGAGAATAACTTATCCAAGTTCTTTTAGGCACTTCTTTTCTTTCTTTTTTTTTTTTTCTTGTTTGACACAAGTTTTGTGTAATAATTTCACATCATGTAAGACATTTATAAATAGAAACCAACGGTTTTGTGCGTTAGCTTTCCCATTCTAGCTATCATGTTGCCTCATTACCTTACAAAAAATTGAACACAAATACACCATATCGTGAATACCCTTTGCAAAAAAAAAATAGATAATTTTACAAAAACTTTGAAAAATTTACTCAAAAATACACCTTATTGTAAAAACTCTTTTTATAAAAATTTTGCACAAATAAAAACTTTCAACAATTATTTAAAACTTAAAATAAGTTTGTGAAAATTTTGCAAATAAATTTGAATTTTTTAATTATAATTATAATTATAATTATAATTATAATTATAATTATATTCACAAGTTTTATTAGTTTCGTAAATCATATTATTTGAGCCACTGGAAAAAAAATATTTCTTAGTTTCGGGTGAAAAAAATAAAAATCTGGAGGCGCTATTTTGCACATAATGGAGTCATTTGAAATGCACATGCCCACAAACTAATGCAAATAATGGGCGCCATTGTGTTTTCTTTTTTATTTAATTCACAATTCACAACAGTTTACAAATAATATTCAAAGTACACTTATAGCCTTCTTCTGGTGATTGACAACTGTAAATTCATTGACTATTCATTGATTAGTCTTTTATGTGCTAATTTTGTTGGCTAAGTTGGAAACTTCCAAAATTTTTCGCAAAATTATTTGTTGTAAACTGTTTTTGTGATGTTGACAGTTTTGTCAATCTATGAGCTTTCGAATAAATTCTAGAACAAGACATCAACACAGTTATCAATCATCAGATTAAGGCAATAAATCGAAATTTTCAAACAGAGACTACGTACGCAATTCCCTCGACTCAAAAAAATTTTTAAATTCTGCTTATTTTTTGACACCTTGAGGAGAACTTCCCCTTAAGTGAATAATATAAAAATGACAAAAATGTGTCATTTTCTGATAAGTCACATCTTGGTTGTACACATTTACAAAAATGTGCCACAATCACTTAAACTTTGAAAAGGGAGAAATTGTGAACAAGTGCAAGTGGTTCCAGTAATATGATTGCCCACAGTAACATTTTTCCTTGACTTTTGTTGAACTTTTTCTTATTATTCTTCCACATTCTATACATTCACAATGAATTTAATTTGAAATGTATAGAGAATTAGTAAGGAACTATCTTTAAGTTGGCCGAAGTTAAAATACGCCCACACCGTATTTTCTAAGTTTATGCATGTTTTATCAGTGTGATGACGTCACATCGTAGGGAAGATGTGAGTGGTTTTCATCTAATTTTTCCAATATTCATATGCAGAATACTTTTAAGATAGCAAAGAGTATGTGTCAAATATCTAATCCATAAAGGTTACGCTACTTTGATGACGTCACTTTGTATAGAAGGTAGGCAGAGTTTTAATACGATTTGCCAAATTTCGAACTTATAGTGATTATAATCATATGTGCTAAATTTTAATTTATTAAACGAATTTTTGTGGAGTTTTAAGATACTAAGCCATTTTCATAAAGTCACAATCATAAAGATTATTTGGGAGGTAGGCGTAGTTTTTATTCGATTTTGACAAATTTTAAATATATGATGATAATTTGACACTAAAGCTTTTCTGTAAAATTCCTAGTTATTTTTTAATGTAAGTGGCGAAAAAGTTTTTATTCGATTTTGACAAATTTGAAATATCGGTGATTCCATGTCAAAACGAATAAGTTTCTGACATCACTATTTTTGAACGTTTTTAAACTCTCCAGGTGGATAGTTCTCTTTAAAAGTATGATATCTGCGTACTTTTTTAATTTAAAATTTTTCTTAAAATATAAATTCATAAATATACTTTGAAAAAAATCAACAAAATCTTAAAAAATACCATTTGCCATGTATTCAAAAAATCGTAGGCACTTTTTAAAAAATTCCTCAAAAATAGCAAGCTAAAATTTTGTGTAAGCTCTAAACCGACACTATATTAAAAAGATAAAAAAATTTGTTCCGAAGACCGTGAAAAATGTGACTGAAAATTTCAGTTTAAAAAAAAACAGTTTCATTAAAGTGCTTAAAACTAAAAACACCACCAATTAGATCCATCCAAATTCTTTAAAATATATGTTACTTTTTTTTCTGTACAACTTAAGGTTTCAAGGATACAGCCATTTGAATACAAGCACAAATTGTATTTTTTTTTTATAACCTACAAAGTTTCAAAATTTTGCTCAAAATTTATCGAATTGATATGGAATCATCGATATGTAAATAGTAAACAGTTGACCCCAAAGCTTATATAAAAAATTTTAAGTTATGTTTTTAAATTTTGTGGCATTTTAAGAGATTTTATCGTTTTGATAAAGCCCTTTGTATGGGAGGTAGGCGTAGTTGGCATTCGATTTTGCTCATTTCCACACTTTATGTTGGTCTTTTCTTATATAAAAATATAAATACAAAACTGTGGCTGTAATCGTGTAGACATACGGACAGACAGACGGACATGGCTAAATCAACTCAGATGGTGGTGCTGATCAAGATTATATATACTTTTCTATACCTATCACGCCTTCTTACGGACGTTACAAGCGGAGTGTCAAAGTTAATATACCCCTGACGCAGTACGCGTGGGAAAATTAAAAAAAAACGTACTCATCTTCAACAAACTGAACCCAAAACTTGGGAAGATTACGATTTGACAGTGGAGTTGTAAAGTGCTTTAAATAAAATTAGGAAAGGCCGAAGGAAAAATAGATTTATCGATTTTTTAGTACAATATTTGTCTTAATTGATCTTGTAAGGAAACTTACTATATTCTTACCTGACTACGGCGAGGCAAAAGGAGCGGTAGATGCCCTTTTGCCCAAGGCAAAAGCAGGGCTTTGAAGCGCTTCTAGCAGGCCATCATATAGATTTTTTAGCCCTTCCCCGTACTCATATCCAAGCCCATTAACTTTTTTATATGAAACGAGAAAATTTTCTTGGCCTTCCTCTCTCGCGACTTTAAAGAAGCCTGCTAGAAGCCCTTTTTGAGAATGCACGTTAGAAAGAAAAGCAATATAAATATCAACTTGAAATAAAAAACTGCTGATATATCCAGACTTGAACCTACGTCCTCTCATGTGGCGGTCCGATATCTTATCCACTCGTCTACCGCAGTTGTTAACAAATTTCGGCTTATTTTGCATCATTACAAATAAAAAAGCTTTCGGGAGCGCGGGTTCGAGAGCCAGCTCGGACCAAAACAAAAATTTTTTTTTCAAATCTACATTTTTTTCAAACTATTCTGTTCTTTTGAAAATTTTTTTGGAATTATTTTGTAAAATTTATTCATACAAAAATAATAGAAAAGACTTAGATTTTTTCCATTTAAAAGTTTTCATATAATACGATATGTAATCAGGGGTGTTATGGAAACCGACAATTGTCAGAATCGGTTTTGAAATTGACACATATTTCATTTTGGTTTCATAGAAACTGGTTTCATTTTCGAAATTGGTTTTGTGTTTCTTAATCGATAATCGGTTTCTATGACACCAAAATGAAATCTGCGTCAATTTCAAAACCGATTCTGACAATTGTCGGTTTCCATAACATCCCTAAATGTGTGAGATTTCGGAGACCTGGGTTTAAGCCCCAACTCGGACAAAAAAAAATATTTTTTTTTAAATTTAAATTTTTTTCAAATTGATCTGATCATTTTTAATTTTTCCTAAATTTTTTTAAGAATTTTTTCATATAAAATATTCTAAAGGTAGGCCTTACAGAGTGCCATCAAGACAGCGAGCATAGAAGGTATATTGACTCCAATAAAAGCACTACTAGCATGCCTTCTTTAGCGTAACACTAGCTAAAATGCTCACTGGGTGTGTTTGACCGGTTATGTATGTATGTATGTTTGTATGTATGTATGTTTATCACTTCCACTCTCACTTCTAAACTATTTATCATAATTTGACAAATAAGGTATCGTTGGAAGCGTTTCGATGGTCTTCTGGTTATTGAATATGTGACGTCAGATTAAATTTAATAAAGCGCCCTCTAGAGGACAGAAAGTCATGGGAAAAGAATTGTTTTAGTGACATAAGCAAATAAGGTATCGTTAGAAGCGTGTTGATCGTCAGGTGAAGAAAATTTATGTGGCGTAACATTAAGTTGAATATGGCGCCCTCTACAGCACAAAAAGTGAACTAAACTGCTAACTTGTAAACTACTAATAATAATTTCACAACTAAGGTATCGTTGAAAGCGTTTTGATCGTCCGCTGGTGATAGGTTATGTGACATCACAAAAATTGAATATGGCGCCCTCTAGAGGACAGAAAGTCAAATAAACTCCTAACCTCTAAACTACTAATCATATTTTGACAAAAGAGGTATCGTTGGAAGCGTTTCCTCGTCCGCTGATTATAGGATATGTGACGTCATATTTAATTGAATATGTCGGCTTCTATAGGACATAAAGTCATGAATTCCAAATTTTATTAAGTGACATATTAAATATTTCTGTTTATAATAAGACCATCAAACAGTTGATAAGTAGTTAATACTTTCGATGAAATAAAAATTATGTATGTCCCCAAAATAATTTAAATAAAAAATAGTACAAAAATTATAACCCGACTACTAAAAAGCACTCTTAAAAAATTGTGAAACAAGAAAATATTCTCATCTGAAATTGTTAATAATTTATAGTGATGTTTAGAAGATATCTGTGGTCGAATGCCACCTAACCTAGCAAAACAATACATTCTAACAGTAGTAAGCGATCATAAGCTTTAGGGCAAAGAGCATTATACATCTAGAGGGCGACATATGACAATATGTGTGAGGTGTCATACTACCACGTATATCTTCTGAACATCACTATAAATTAGTATTATATATTATTTAATAGGCAAAAAATATTGAATAGTTAATGCATAGCAATTTCAGATGAAAACATTTTCTTGTTTCATACTTTTTATAGCGTACTTTGTAGTAGTCAGGTTTTAGTTTTTGAACTTATTTTTTTCTTATCATATTATCGATAAAGATGGTTGAGGTAATACTTTAAAGATAATGCAATAAGCTTTTATAGAAATATTAATTTAATTAAATCCGTTGAGTATTTCACATTTTATAGCTATTTGTATGTTAAAGCAAAATTTTTGTTTTCTCAAAAAGTACCGTTATTACTATGGGTTGTGGAAATCGAATTATTAAGGCTTGAATATTTATCTTGCATTTGATACATAATATATTTTTACATAATAAGTGTTTTTTTATGACGAAATGATTTTCCCTTGTACGTAATTTTGTTATTTCAAGCATACGTATCTAAGTTGTTCTGCTTTTATTCTCCATATTTCCTTATATCACCATTATAATAAGCAACTGTGCTTAACGCAACATTTTGCTGTTATATTTATTTGAGTTCATAGAATTTTCCAGCCAGTGGAATCAATTTAAAACTTTTTGCTGATAAGTTTTGGTGAACAGCTTCCATTTTATTAAACCAAATAGTTGATCTTCGCAGCAAATGTCTTAAACTTAGAGTTAATTCCAAAAATGAAAATGGACTTTTATATATTAAATGAAAGATAAAACTGTAGGCTTTAAATATAAAATATATTTTTTTGACACCTTAATACTCAGCCCCGTATCTAGAACCCTAGAGCTTGGGCATGCACAAGCATCAAGACTTTTTGAATCTGCAATCAAAAAATTTACAAAAAAAAAGGGTCGATGCATAAAAATCTAAATTTTTCATTAATTTTACTTGTTTTATTAAAGTTAAATATTATATATAGTATTAATAAAACATCAGTACGTAATTTCAAAGAAGTTGCACTCTTCGTTTTTTTTTTGCTTATTCAAATCTTCACAATGGATGGTTTCCAAGGCCGAAAAATTCGATTTTTGCAATTTTTGTTCTCAGTTCTGAGTGATTATGATTACTTAATTTTATCTTGTTAAATTTCATAGGAATTTTTATATAAAAAATTTGCATTCATTATTCCGTGGTGGTGGTAGAATCAAAAAATCAAAAAATCTAAGTGATTTATTTAATATATTAGTTTCTTGTTCGGATAAACTAAATTATATTGAAAAATATGCGATTTTCGATTTTCACGAGAGGTACCATAAAATCAACCTGTAGAAATCGTAAAAAATTGTTTACATTTTAGAATTTAGAGCAGTCGTGCTCTTTCTACAACATAGAGATTTTTGCGTCTGTGTTAGGGAGCTTTAAGCTTATTCACTGAAAGAAATCAGTTTTGCAAGCTTTCTGTTTCACAGTTCTTCGATGTTTAAATTTTTTATTATGAACAAGTGAAGCTTTGAAATGGTTTGGCCTTGAATTGATCAAAACTTCAAACGCTTATTGTTAATTAGGCTCCTATTTTTATGATCTGCTAATTTTCTGACTACTTATGATGTAACATTTTGTTTTCATCACTGTCTCATTTTTTAAAAAAGTAGTTTTTTTATCTCAGGAACTATTTTGTTCTCTCTTCCCCGCAATAGAAATCACACACTTCAAGTGATTTTCTAAAATGCCTTGCTAGGAAAAAATTTTCTTGTGGTACCTAATGATGTATAGCAAAGCAAACACTGAGCTTCATTAAAAGCATACATTATAATAAAATATTATTTACTTGATCATTAGCAGAAATAGTTTTGAATAGAATTACCTTCACGAAAAATATATTTTTTATCCCAATTAAGAACTTATTTTATAGTTCATGCATAAATTTTTTTGCGTGCATTGAAAGAACTAAGCGAAGCAATCCTCACGGCTGGAAGTGCCAGAACAGACTGGGTTGATATTTTGTATGCTTGAGCTTTGTATACGTGTGAAAGCACAAAAGCTTATCTGTACATTTGTGCACGTTTGAGCATCAATGATTTAGAGTTACCATTTTCAAATAAAAAAAAATCAGCCTGTAAGAAATCTTAAAAAAACGGTCGTTCATCTGCCAGCATGTATCATATTAAAGATGTCTGCAAAAGTCCTTAAGGATCAGTTCATTACTTTTTGAGTTTTATTACGCACCGACTTCAAATAAGTAGTTTTGAGAAAAACGCGTTTAAAGTTTGAAAAGCAATTGAAAGTATAATAATAATTTTTCTATATATACTCTCCAAAAATAGCTCTTTAATGTGTAAAAAAAAAATGAGTAATTATATTCACTCAGAACTTAAAAAAAAAATAGCAAAAATCTGTTTTTCTTCGAACTCGGAAACCATACTGCCCCCTTAAGTCTTTTTAAACCTTTCGTAATTCATCCAACTCAAAGGCCAAAAACGTAAGATTGCGTAAGCGCTCATTGGTCATTGACATTCGGTTAATTGTTCTAACTCGCGACAACTAAGAAAATTAAGCTTCATTCACAGCTGTGCTGTAGCCAATTGCCTTGATTGCTTCTAACATAGTATACACATTTGAAAAAGCGTTTTTAAAATCACTTAAAAATGGCAAAATAGACATGGCTTGGCATTTAGTTTACATTTTTTGCCTATCGAAGAATTATTTTGCCGATCGAATCTCCCATTCTTCCAGCAGTTAGAAAGGTTTTGAAAGTGGTTGCAATGATTTTAAGTCCAGTTTTTCAACAGAAGATGCAAATTTTTTAAATCGATCAGAGCTTGCGCACAGAATATTCCCGCTGTGCCCTAGATACGGGGCTGTTAATACTGCAAATTTTTTCGAAAATAACGGTTTTATCACTAATTAAAAGCAGAAATAACATAAAATTGCTCACAAAATTAAAATCGAATAGATAATTGAATTATATTTTAAATGGCATGTCAATCTTTTATATCTTTAAGATAAAGATATAGATATTTTAGTACCAAGCAAAACAATTTTAAAAATCTACAAATCGATAACTAGTTGAGGTATCGATTCTTTGTTGGACAACACTTTCAAATCGCGGCACCCCAGCTATCGTAATCGTGCCCAAAACTTAGTTAAACACACGCCACTGCGTATGAACTTGAATTTGTTGCTTCGCTTTTTTTGAACTTCTCAGTTTTTTTCTTAGGTTTTTTTGTTTTTATATTATGCTCCAACAATCAAGTTCCTCGTTGCTCACTTTGTGACGGACGACAAATGAAAACGAAAGTTTGTTTTGCTTTAACTCTGCCCAACTCAGCTCAGCGCATGCGCAATTTTTGTGCTTTTGTTGGAGCTTCGCTCTCCAGTTGGAGTTGGAGCGCAGGTTGAAACTTTTCTGCCTACTTTTGTTGCTGTTTCCACCACAAATTCATTCATTAAATTGTTGTGTGAGCGAGCGACACGCTCTGCTGCATGCTCTGAGTTAACGACCTGACCTAATATTGTAATATTGCACACGGAGAAAAGCAATTTTTTTTTAATTTGTGCTGGAAGTAAAAAATAACACAACACGAAACCGGCAGCTGTTCCGGCCTTCTTTAATGTCACTAACAGTGCCTGGTGCAGCGGTGGTTCCTTGGAATTCGCTCAAGTTGAACGTAAACATATCTGAGGGATTCCGTGAGTTGTTTTAGACACGCTATAAAGCTACAGTAGTGATAAAAGACAAGGCAAGCAATATTTGCAAAGTTCTATCCATCCAGTTATGTGTAGTTTCCTTTCTCCTTGTATAGTAGTTCTCTAGTTCATAACATCTGTATGTTTTACGCTGAACTGTATGTCTGTCGGTCTGTCTGTCTGTTGGCATTACCCTCGTTTCCTAATTTCAAATACCAATTACAATTCCCTGCATTTTGTGTATGTTTTTTTTTTCTTCTTCGTATCCCTCTTTGGTGCACATGGTGCATCGTGATCAGTTGTAGTTTTGTTTATGTGAAACACCAGCACAACACAACAACAACAACAACAACAACAACAAGAACGTCAACCAACAATGTTTATATCACAAACTCCCGTATAACAAACTCCCGTACGTACAGCCAACAACAACCACTATCACCACTACCACCACCACCAACGCCGTGCCACAGGGCTCGTGCATTCAACCCTCGCCTCTTCTATTCCAAACTATTCCCAACTAGCAGGAGGGTTCGTTCCCACCAGCCACCAACACTACCACCACGAGCAATATTATGTTTAGTGTTTAATTTTGGCCTTCTTGAGCTGAGCGGTAGCGGCACGGTTTAATGAACTGAACTTCGCTCTCCTGCACAACGACTTCTTCGTTTAGTTAGTTTTGTTGCCTTTGCGCCTGCGCACGTCTTTTTTTTATCGAAAATGTCGCTACACTGCTGCGTATTTTTCTCGCGTTCCCGTAAAGCTCACGTTTATTTGTTGTAATGCATATTATTTATAGAAAAAATTCCACATATCGTACTAATGTTTTTCTCTTCTTGCTCTCTTTTCAGCTTCCAAATGCCGAACAGTACTGCGTCACAACGCGGCGTCTGCGGCGTGCGTCGCCTTAACATGAACGCCGCCGACGCCTCCTCCAGCTCCTTGCACAATGAAATGGCTATCGATGAGCTTTCCTTCTACGATGATGACGATACAACACAGCCGCAACAGAACTCCTTCAATGCCTGCCCGCAGTTGATGGGCCTCTTATCGCCAGAGGGTTCGCCACAGCGTTTTCAAATTATTGAGCGCTCTGCCGTCGCCGGCGCTAAAGCATCAAAGTTCCTGCAACCCTTGGGTGGGACACGCCAACAAAAGCACGCCCTTAATAGCACCACAAGTTCAAATACAACCCCAGCCAAGAATTTTCGCCTGTTTCATAGCCTCTCTTCGGGCTCCATGGAATCTTCATCCATGGATGATGACTACATGGAACTCTTCGAAATGGAGTCGCTGGAGTCACAGTCGCAGCTGGGCTTAAATTTCCCCAGCGACTTAAATTCTCTCATCAGTGGCCAAATTAAGCACTCAAAATCGCCACCAATCACTAGCAATAACAACAACAACAACAACAGCTGCAGCAGTCTACTGTTGAAAACGCCCGAAATGCGTCGGCCCTCGGTGCGTCGCTGCCTGAGCATGACTGAAAACCATCAACAGCTGCAACAACAACAAGCACAGACACCAGAGCTGCTATTAAAACAAATGCAAGAGTCTGCTGCCGCAAATAGTCTCTTTGCGCCTTGTTGTTTTAAGCGCCCCGAACCACCCAACTCTGCCACATGCTCGCCTGTGCTGAGTAAACGTTATCGCAGCGCCGAGGAGAAGGAGAATCTCAGTGGTTCGTTCACATCAATCAAGAACCATTCGCCCACCTCTGCAGTTGGTGCAAACACCAACGTTTCAGCTTGTCCACGCCAAACCCTGCGCAAATCGATGTCTATGAATGACGCCGAGATTCTCTCCGCTCTGGCGCGTTCCGATTCTACCGATCAACCTGATCTCATAGGCGACTTTAGCAAGCCTTTTGTCTTGCCCCTAATGGATGGGCGTCACCGCGATCTGAAATCCGTCACTAGCGACACAGTGGCACGCCTGCTCAACGGCGAATTTGACGATCAGATCGCCAATTACAAGATCATTGACTGTCGCTACCCCTATGAGTTTGAGGGCGGTCACATACGTGGCGCCAAGAATCTCTACACCCAAGAACAAATCATCGAGGAGTTTCTCACCCAACAAAAGACTGAGCAGCAGACGGCTTGCAGCGATGCCGCAGGCCACAAGCGCAACATCATTATTTTTCACTGCGAGTTTTCCTCGGAGCGTGGTCCCAAACTGTCGCGTTTCCTGCGCAACAACGATCGTACCCGCAACACCAACCTCTATCCGGCACTGGACTATCCCGAAATCTATCTGCTGCATAATGGCTATAAAGAGTTCTACGAAACCCATGCCGCACTCTGCGATCCCATAGCCTATCGGCCCATGCTGGAGCCCTCGTTCAGCGAAGCCTATCGGCACTTTCGTGCCAAATCCAAATCCTGGAACGGCGATGGTCTGGGTGGTGCGTCCTCACGTTTGAAGAAGTCTCGATCGCGGCTGCTGTTGTAAAACTGCAAAAGCTCTATAAATAGCCTAAGTCTCTCTCTTACTCTCTGTCACTGATGTAAAAAGTTTTTTTTTTATTTAGATATAACCTTATTTTAATTGTTTTTGTTTGTACCGTTCGATTTTATTTTATTTTACTTTTATAATCGAGTCATGTCGATGAATTTGAGCTTTGTGTACAAAATGTGTGTATTTTTTGTCAATCAGCGCACAGATCCAAACAAACACCAACATTTTTATTCATTTAATTTATTTTAAAACGTTTAGTTAATTTCTATTTTATAATTTTTAGTTAAATTTGTGCATAGTTTAATTTAATTTTTTTTGAAAATAACAAAGAAAAATGTGTGCATTATTATATAATATTTAGGTTAAACAACAACAATTACAACTAAAACTTTAACACCAACAAGAACAAAAAGAATTCGACAAAAACAAAGAACAAAGGAACATTTTCGCAGTCAAAATTCCCATGCCTTTAAAGAAAATTGTTTATATTTTTATTTTGCAAATGTTTTTTTTTATATAAAATCAACTAAATTAAACCAACACAAAGACACAAAAAAAACACACACACACTCACGCAAATTTAACAACAACAAAAACCGTAAGGTTAAAAACTTTTTACGCTCGATTACGCTTATTTTTATTTTAAGAAACTTTTTTTTTATTTTAAAGCAAAGCTTTTTTGTATCAAAAAATGCAATATTAGAAGAAAAATAAAAAATATTATATAAAAATTTGTAATAAAAAAAAACTGTATATTTAATTGAATTTTAAAAGTTCCTAAGCTGGATTTAAGCTTTAAACAGCTTCCATTTGTTGCTGCAAGTTTCTTAACTACTGTAAGAAGCTCTGTTACAATACTTTAAGTCAGTATTGAGGTTTGTTTTGCTGAAAAAAATATGAAAAGTATGTTCTTTGACTGTACAAAAGAGCAATGCTATAAATTTGCATTGTTTGGGGTAAGCGTAATCGAGCTTTAAGCTTTACTCAGCACATGTTTATGTGAGTAATTGTTAAAAGCGTTTCATTGTTTGAGGCGCAAGCGCAAACGAACGGTTTTTGAACCACACACCTAATTGAACTTTAGTCTTTCTTATGCATACACAGTTATCAAAATTATATTTTAAAATTTAACAAAACAAAATTTAAAAACAGTTAACTTATAAAAACTTTTAACAGTCACAGTGCTTGAGCTTTAAAGCTCTTTATTAGGACATAAATTGCAACAGCTACTTGCTTGAGCTTTAAAGCTCTGTATGCGAACATAAATTGCAACAGCTAATTGCATTTTCAATGTTGTTTTTTCCTACAGTTTTAACTTGATTTATTTTTTTCACTTATATAAGATCGGCTCGTCCTTTTCTGAAACGTTTTTACTTTACTGAAGAACAAACTTCTGTGATTTATATATATTATTTTTTTTTTTTCATTCTTCTTACTCATGTCTAATATTTCTATTGATTATTTTATCAGATGAGTATATGTCCTTTCCTCTTATTTTTTGCTGTTGTGTTATGTTAAAATGTATTTTATTTTGAATTATTTAAACTTTCTAGTTTTCTTTTATTTTCGTTTTTTACAAACTACTAAGTGAAGTGTTTCTTTTGTTGGTTTTTTGTCGTCTGAATACGTTTTGATCTACAGCTATATGAACCCAGTGATGCAAACTACTTTTTGGCACACTCATCCTTGCAGTCAGAAATACAATTTTTAATCAATAAAAAATTACCTAAAAGTAAAAATATTTTAATAAATTGCAATTTAAATTTTAAAGTTGTATACAAATTTTAAGTAAATAAATATTATAAAGGTAGGTGATGTACCCGAATTTTGTCATAAAAGAATTGCACTGAGAAATTAATTTTTTCTCTATTAAAAAAGTCTGTCAATTATAAAAAACAAAAAACAAAATACAATTAGTTATAAAGCATAAATAAATGATATTTGTGAGCAAAAACAAATTTTTAAAATTATAAAAATATTTATACAAAAAAGAAAAATGTTTAAAATAATAAAATATAAAAATTAAAAAGAAGTTATTATGAAATGTTTCAATAAATATATGAATTAGAAATCGCCAGTGGTCGAAATTCGACCTTTTCACTGTGACCTTCGACCTACTCTGTGATATGAAATTGCTTTCGTTGTCAGATGAGCGTAGAAAAGGATTAAAAAACTAATCTATTTTCAGTGCTAACCAACGACTTTTCATACAAAAATGCGATGTACCGAGAAAAGCCATAGTTTTCGAGATATCGTCATAATTTTGATGTCATAATAACGGAAAATTTTCAAATATACTTTTCGTGAAAAATATTGCCAAAAAAAAGCTTTCGTTTACCGTTATTTTTCTCAACCAATGACTTTTCATACAAAAATACGTTGTACTGAGAAAAGCTACAGTCTTCGAGATATCGTTATAATTTTGATGTCAAAATAACGGGAAATTTTCAAATATACTATTCGTGAAAAATATTTTTTTTACATCATAGCAATGTCTAAAATTTCCTCTTACACCGTGTTTTTCCATCTCTTATAGCTTAGCTTTTTTTATTTAAGATATTATTTTTTGAACGCTCTTATTTCAGGTCAAACGTCACAAATGTATTCGGTGTACTCCTTCTCCCTACTCTTATTCTTTTGAAAGAAAACATTATCCAAATCGGTTGAGAAACACGGGAGAAAATAGTACCGAACTGTTTTTCCAACGCCTATTTATGTATAGATCAATTTAATATCTTCTTATATATAAAAAGAAGTGTACATTTTGATGTTGTTACTAACTGAAAAAACGGGTCGACCGATTTATACCAAAATTTCAGGGTATGTTGGATATGGTCTGTAGATGGTTTATGTGAAGTTTGAAGTTGATTTTTATGTGAATCGGTGTAGTGGTTCCGGAGATATGGCATTTTAAAAATTTTCCCATGTACTCCCATTCAAATCGTTCGTGCTGGTTGGTGTCCGTTAAGATCTCAGGAACGGTAACACATAAGGGCATCAAATTTACAAGGTTTGTTGAAAAGGCACATATCTCAAATAATAACTAAATAAAAATTTCCCCTCCCCTATTACCGCCCACAAAGAAACCGATAACTTTCAGATGAATTCGGATTTATTGGACTAAAATTTTGTAATTTAGTTTGTTTGGTTACTCTCGGCAACTCAACCAGAAATGGGCGTGGCCGAACTACAGCTTCGCCGACTTTTCAGAAACGATTACAATTCCCGAGTTGTGCATCTTTACTTTTATATAAAAGCTTTTGTGACGCGTACGTATGTTTCGCAATGACACGAGAACCACCGAACCGATTTAGACAATAATGGTACAAAACTGTTTTTTATTTCAACCGAATCGTGCTAAGATATGTAAGATTTGCCACGCCTACTTTTCACGCCCACTATGTGCAAAAATTTTAAAAGATTTTATTTGTATAAGGCTTAAATTTAGGTTTTCAAATGGGCTTCCACGCCCCTTTTTACCGCCCACATATCAATGAAAATATCAGACAGTTTTTGTCGTATAAGATTTAAATTTAGTTCGTATGGTTACTTTCGTCAGCTGCTAAAAATGGGCGTGGTCACACTATGTTTACGCCCTTTTTCAGGGGATAGGCGTGGAGTGAAGCAAAGTGCGCCAGGTTTAAACTAAATGAATCTGGAATTTTGGCAGTAGATTATTTTTGAGTACGAGAATTAGGAAGAAAAAGTTTGCCGCACCTCCTTTTACCGCCCACAAATCATGGAAATGCTATATTTCAGACGGTTTTTGTCATGTTAGACTAAAATTTAGTAATTGAGTTTGTGAAGCTACTGTTGGCAACTGTACTCAAAATGGGTTTCCACGCCCCCTTCTACCGCCCACAAATGAATGACAATGCTATATTTCAGACAGTTTTGGTCGTATAAAGCTAAAATTTAGTAATTCAGTTCATATGGTTACTTTCGGCAGCTGTACTAAAAATAAGCGTGGTCGCACTATGCTTACGACCCTTTTTTATGGGATGAGCGTGGAGTGAAGCAAAGTGCACCAGGTATTAATTAACCTGAAAATTTGGCAGTCGATTTGTTTCGAGGATGAGATGGTTTAGGTAGAAAAAAATATGCCACACCCCACAAATCAATAAAAATGCAGTAAAAATCTTTTACAAACCATCGAAAACTCCTTAACCGCTCCTATGATTAGAACGAACATTTGTATCTAGGGGTTTCCAGATACAATACATCTTTAAGCCCACAAATCAATAAAAATGCAGTAAAAATCTTTTACAAAACATCGAAAACTCCTTAACCGCTCCTATGATTAGAACGAACATTTATGTCTAGGGGTTTCTAGATACAATAATCTTTAAGCTCTATTTTGATCTATCCTTAACGGCAGAAGACACAGTAGTACAAATATGAGCATAATGCAAATCTAAACGGCTCGACGGATTTCCCTCAAACTTCGTACATATATTGTATGCATCATAGATTTCGGGATCCCGATCTTTTTTAATACCCGAATATCCCGGGATTGTTGAAAACAATTTTTTTTTAATATCTAATTTTTCTAAAATCTAATTAAATCTAAAATTTTTCAAACTACCATCACATATATCCCCCTTTCAGCGATCGAACTAACAAGCGTTGAGGCATAACGGTGCTTCTTCTCTGCAGGTCTTATATGCAATAATTTAAGGTCTAAGTTAGGGGATGAAACTATTAATGCTTTAATTTCATAAATATCGTATTTTGATCAAAAAAGGAATATTTTTACTAAGATATAAATAGAAAGAGTATTGTATTTACTTTTTACTTAAATGTATTGACTTTTTTATTTTTATTTGAATGTGCTATAGCATATAATTAAAGGGAGGTTTTAGGTCAAAGCGGTTAAAATTAAGGCATATTTTAGAACATGTTTTCTAAAAATTTTATTACATACACTTTAATTTGCATGTTAATTTTATTGGGGGTTGGAATTAGTTTTAAAGGTTTTCTAAGAGATGGCGTAACTATCAATAGATCGCATCGGGCACACCTGTGACTATATTCATTTCAAAGCACATTGTCTAAGCTTCATTTTTTAGTATGTGTCATTCCACTGAAGTGTAAATAACATATATTTTTTTCTCTGTGAACATGTCGACTTTCGTTCCAACAAAACGCAATTTGCGGGAAGGTTTACTTTTGTGCTTCCATTTGAAGAAAAAAGCGGTTGAAGCACAACGCACGCTTACTGAGGCTTACGGGGACTATGCTCCATCGATTCCTACTTGTGAGTACTGGTTCCGTCGGTTTAAAAGTGGTGATTTTGATACGGAAGACAAAGAGCGTCCGGGCCAGCCGAAAAAGTTTGAAGATGAGGAATTGGAGGCTTTGCTCGATGAAGACCCGTGTCAAGCCCTTCAAGAATTGTCAGAATCATTGGGAGTCGACTTATCAACGGTCGGCAAACGCTTGAAGGCCATGGGAATGATTCAAAAGCAAGGAAATTGGGTGCCGTACCAGTTGAAGCCGAGAGACGTTGAACTGCGATTTTGCATGTGCGAACAACTGCTTCAACGGCATAAAAGGAAGAGTTTTTTGCATCGTATTGTCACTGGCGATGAAAAGTGGATCCACTACGATAATACTAAGCGAAAAAAATCGTGGGGACCACCCGGCCATGCATCAACATCGAGGGCCAAGCCGAATATTCATGGCGCCAAGCTTATGCTGTGTATTTGGTGGGATCAGAAGGGTGTCGTGTACTATGAGCTGCTAAAACCTAACGAAACCATCACTGGGGAACGCTACCAACAACAATTGATGCAATTGAGCCGAGCATTAAAGGTTAAACGGCCGGAATATGCCAAAAGACACGACAAAGTGGTTTTTCAACATGACAACGCACGGCCACATGTTGCAAGAACCGTCAAGGAAACGTTGGAGGCGCTGAATTGGGATGTGCTACCCCACCCGCCTTATAGCCCAGACATAGCCCCTTCCGACTACCACCTATTCAGATCGATGACGCATGGCTTGGCTGAGCAGCGCTTCACTTCTTACGAGGATACCAAAAAATGGGTCGATTCGTGGATTGCCTCAAAAGACGAATCGTTCTTCCGGCGCGGAATCCATATGCTGCCAGAAAGATGGGAAAATGTTGTAGCTAACGATGGACAATACTTTGAATAATATACATTGTACCGTTGTTTCTAAATAAATGCTCAAAAACCGAAAAAAAAACCTTTAAAATTAATTCCAACCCCCAATACATCATCACGCTGATCGCCTGAAAATGAAATGTTTTTCGAAGAAAGACTCTTGAATGCACATCTTTTACCAAAATGGAAAATTAAGATAATTGCGAAGCGTGGAAAAAAAGTGCAAAAAAATTGACAATATTTTTGACCATATTGTTGCGTGTTAAACCAAGAAAAATGTTCCAAAGAAGCTCATTTTGGTAAAAGATGTGTAGAATTATAATAGGAACAGATTAAAATAAATTTTCATTAGTCAATTAGTTTGTTTTCAGTAGTGCAGCCAGTTTTGAAAAAGTATGTTTCAAGAAAAATCGTGCTACTCTGGCGCACCAGGTTTTCAGCGCTGTAGAATCTGTATTATAAGCGGAATTGATTTATTGAAGGATAATTGAACAATAATCAATCTAAAAAAGTTTAATTTTAAAATAATTGCTGTTTAAATACTGATTTAAAATAATTTTATGCAAGCAGTTATTGCTAAAGCTTAGTATGCTGCAGGAACAAAAATTTTTAGGCATTTAATTCTACACTTAAAATTTTGGTATAAAATCAACACAACACATACTTACCATAAAGTGTTTGTTGAATGTGTTGAATGTCAAATTTCCACGCCAATTCAATGTACGGCCATATAAACGGCCACGCCAATTCAATGCACGGCAGCGAAATTTTTACATTTTAACTCTCCAATCATGGTTGTGAACTTGGCTGCATTGAACAATTTTTTCGGTTCAACAGCGTACTAATCAGAAAAAAAAAATTTCGCTACCTTTGCGCTATCAAAAATGCGATGCATTTCTTACGGAAGATTTTTTCGCTTCTACAGCATACTAAGCTTAAACCGAAAATATTTATTTGTGCATGTATTACAAAAACTATGTTATAAATTACTGAAGATATATGATTGGTCAAATTTTTTGTTTGGTTTTTATTTTTTGTTTCTGTTGAATTGGTACAAATTGTGCTTTTTTGTTATATCAATTTAATACAGAGTATATAGTATGAAAGAATAGAAGTGAATGTGTTGCAATTTTTGGCAAAAAAAAAATAATGAAATAAAAACTTCTTGAATTTCGGGACAATCCCCGATCTCGGGATTGTATTTTAAGTTCCCGAATATCCCGGGATCGAAAAAACTCCAAAAATTTGCCATCCCTAGACCTCACCTTTTACGCCTTTTTTCAACTAACGCAAATTTAGTTATTTAAATACGTTTTACTGTAAAAAATATTGTCCAATTTAATTTTAGAAAATTTCTATTATTTTGACACCAAAAACATTCATATGTCTTGAAAATTGGAGAAATTTTTAGTGCAACGACTTTTTCATAAAGCATCGTTACCTAAGAATGAGAAAATAATGACATGAAAATCAAAGTTCGGTCTTTCGATGCAAATATCTCCTCTGCTCATAAATATATTTTTTACAATTGTTTTTTCGTTCAAATGTTCAATATGAGTACTTTACAAAAATAGTTTGAACTGTACCGTTAGGTCAGTGCATATATTTTTTTTTATGATTTTTTTCAAAAAAGGTCCAAAATACTGACTTTTCACTCAAAACACGACTCAAAAATTGTTTTTGTTGTAAAAATCAAATCAAGTAAAAAATGAACATCTGACTACCTTTCATAGGACATAGCATTTATTTGCAAATATTCTTCCAGTTAAGCGCAAAAATTATTTTACTGATTTTTTCATCAAACAACAAGCACCCTTTGTTTTTTTTGGGTGCTATTTTTTTAAACTATTTTTTTCCAGAATGTTGTTTTTATATTTTTTTGAAAACGTCAAGTCTCAGAAATAATTTATGTAAAAAAATTACCCCAATATCTCTTTCCAATCAAAATTTATGACTAAAAAAACTATTTTTTCATACCTGTAGTAATAAGACTCATTTTCTGTTTGTTTGTTTGTTTGGCCTTTATACAAATCAAAACGGCTCAACGGATTTTGCTCAAACTATGCATACATATTAAGTGCATTCTAGATTAAATTGTTATTTACTTAGTTTTTGCCACGCCTTCTCCGAAATTTTTCAGCTTACGGTAATTTTGTTATTACTAGTAAGCCCGTGTGGCGTTAAAATGCCAAAATCAAGCATACCTAGATTTTATTTTAAGCTATTGAATAGATTTTGAACTGATTAAAATTTAAATGAAATTAATTTTGGCATTTCTGCAATATAAGCGGTATTGCCCTCGCAACGACGATTATCAATTAGCTTTGGAATTAGAGGTCGCACAGCTTCCGAATTCGATATTCGAACAAAATTTACAAGTACTGTTTCACTGATTTATGGGTGTTGGACAAGGGGGCGTGGAACCTCCCATACAACCCAAATATGAGAAATTGAATAGTTTTTGAGTTAAAGGTCGCACAGTCACGGTATTCAGTATTCGACCACAATTTACACAAACAGTTTAACTGATAATATTTGATGGGCGTTTGAAAACGGGGGCGTGGCATCAAAGCGCTGGATTTCAGATAGTGGTATATATTTAACTTGTCATGACACATGACTTAAAAACCACTATGTACTACATATAATAACTTAAAACTTAATAATAATTTTCGCACAGATCTCGCAATAGCTTGCACTGGTCTATACCAGGGGTCGGCAACCTTTTGAGTCGAAGAGTTAAAAATTACAATTTACACAATTTGAAAGTTTTCAAAGAGCCACAAAATTTTTTCTTTTCAACAATTAAAAAATTAATTACTTTTTTTTAAAAAGTGACACGGAAAAATGGGTTGCTAGACACCTTAAAAAATTCTAAACAAATATAAGCTCTTAACTTTAATGGGAAGATGCTCCGCACCGCCGTTTTTTTTTTTCTCAGTCCAATAGAAAAAAATTCATACCTCACCATTAATTGATTGTTCATAAAAATGTTTTCCAAGAATTTTGTAGGAAATTAATGCTCTACAGAAAAGGTATCCCATAATTTTTCCGTAAATCTGATATTGAATGATATTTTTGTTTATGAATTTTATAACTCGACAATAAATGACTATTATAAAATGAGCAATACAAATTTTTGTAGGAAATTAATAGCTCTATCAAAATGGTATCAGATGTGTTGGCGATTAAATTAAGCGTTCAAAAGGTATTCATCATCAAACTTTCATATGTACTGATTTTAAGAGTTTTTGATTAGATAATAATTCAACAAATCATTCAAATGGTGAGGCTTATGAAAAAATATGGGATACCTTTTTTGTAGAGCATCAAACTTTCTACAAAATTCTTGGAAAACATTTTTCCAAGGCTTATGAAAAAATATGGGATACCTTTTTTGTAGAGCATCAAACTTTCTACAAAATTCTTGGAAAACATTTTTCTGTACAATCAATTAATGATGAGGTACGAATTTTTTTCTATTGGACTGAGAAAAAAAACTGCGGTGCGGAGCATCTTCCCATTAAAGTTAAGAGCTCATATTTGGTGAGAATTTTTTCAAAGTGGCTAGCAACCCATTTTTCCGTGTCACTTTAAAAAAATAATAATTGATTTTTTTGACCCACTCTAATATATATAGCATTATTAGATAATTACTTATTATTTAAGTAAAAAGTTAAAACAATTAAACATTTACTAACAACACTAACTTCTATTTTAATAACGAACAATTGAGCAAACAAATTCAATGGTAGCACGGCTTTGCATGGTTATTCAAGTAGAAAATTTAAACTTTACTAAACAATGTAACTTGTACTTAAAATAAAAAAAAATCATAGATTTGAGCAAACAAAATCAATGGAGTCGTTGGCTTTGCATGGTTTTAGAAAGTTTGGATAAATTTGGCTCATAACTTGTTGTTTTAAGTTTCAAACACGACTTTAAATTTTCATTTTTTAGCTGGCTTCTTACTTTACTATTAATTATATCCAAGCAAGAGAACGCTTGGGAATCTGGGGGCGATGTAACAATGTAACATGTCTGACTGTCTCAACCTGGCGAGGCCAGCATAATCTCTGTGAAATCGCCTCAAGTCGACTCAAACCTCCACGTGGTGTTTCCTGGGCAACGTCAAAACTGACAACCGTTAGTTTGGCGGCTAATCTGAGCAGCGGGCCTCCCTAGGCTTAAAATAGGTTGTGCGTCGGGTTTGAAGCCCACCCGTAAAAACCAATTTCAATGAAAACAACTAAGATAAGAAGAAAACTGATCCCCAACTCTGATCACGACCTCCGCAAACGAAAAACTGATAACGATTTACGGATATGCACCTGGAATGTCCGAACCCTTAATTGGGAAGGTGCCTCTATCCAACCGACTGATGTCTTGGAAAGATACAAAGCTGATATCACTGCTATCCAAGAAATGCGATGGAAGGGACAGGGTTGCATTCGGCATGCACCCTGTGATATCTACTACAGCGGCCATGCGGTGAAGCACGAGTTTGGATGCGGATTTGTAGTTGGCAAGAGACTACGGCCCCACGTAATGCGATTCACACCTGTGAACGAACGACTTGCCATAATCTGCATCAAGGTTAACTTTTTCAACATAAGCCTAATATGTGCGCACGATCCGACAGAAGACAAGGACGATGAGATCAAGGAAATTTTCTACGAGCGCCTTGAAAATGCTTACGAGCGCTGCCCCCGTCACGACGTAAAAATCGTGCTTGGTGACTTCAACGCTAAGGTGGGCAAGGAAAATATTTTTGGTCCAACAGTCGGAAAGTTCAGCCTCCACGACAACACCTCCGATAACGGAATGAGGCTGATTGACTTCGCCGCAGCACGAAACATGGTCGTAAGTAGCACTAGATTCAAGCATCTCAATATTCATAAAGCCACCTGGATGTCCCCTGATCAAAAAACCAAGAATCAAATTGATCACGTTTTGATCAACGGAAGGCACTCTTCCAGTGTATTGGATGTACGCACGATCCGTGGTGCAAACATTGACTCGGGTCACTATCTTGTTGCAGCCAAGATCCGAACACGTCTATGCGCAGCTACGAATACACGCAACCCTACACAGAGAAAGCTAGACGTCGACAAGCTGCAATCGAAACAGACAGCCGATGCTTTCGCCACTCGACTCTCACTCCTGCTTCAAAGCACTCCTCTAATCGATGATATATGCGCGCAGCGGACACACATTTCCAACTCCATGCGTGCGGCTGCTGAAGAGGTGATTGGCTACCAACGCCCCAGTGGTACGACCAGTGGTACGAAACCAGTGGTACGACCAGGAGTGTCGCGACGCCACTGCAGAGAAAGCAAAGAAGTAAAATATAGGGAAATGGTGTTGCTTACACATACACTGTACGTGAACTGTCGCACCATTCGTAAATTGTGTGAGCGAGAAAGAGTGTGTTTTTTGACATTTTTGAGAACCCTGGCATCTGATTGGAAGACTCCTCAGCAAAATAGTTGAAAATCATTTGATTTTAAGCATTTTTCACTGCTTAAAAAGCAACAAAATTAAAGAAAAAAACCACTAAAACAAATGCAATATGAGTTGTGCGGTTAAGAATTGTAATAGTTCCCGAAAACTTAAAAACAATGCGCATTCGTTCCACAGGTAAATATGTCCATACAGTTTAAATTCTTTTAACAAAAGTGCTTTATTTAGTTTCTAACGATATTTTTTTAACTTATTTGTGTTAGAAATGTATATATTTCTTATTAAAAATGGTTTAAAAATGCAATTTAGACCCCGTTGATTTTCCGCCAGTTTGATCAAACCACATCTGTCAAAACACAAACACTGCTTCAGGGGCGCAGTCATTTTTCGCAGTTGAATGCATGTTTGGGGCGCTCTTGTTTTCAGCATAGTGAATCAGATTTAGTACCTGTTTGTTAAATTTTTCTGATTTTTACACAACAACTAGGCAGAAACACCCAAAAAAATAAGGATTTTAAAAAATTAACCTAATATAATTTGTAATTAAAGTTGAAGTTTAGAATTTATAGGCCTTCAAATAAAGAAAAATTACCTAAAAACCTTGCAGTTTTTCTAGTTTTTCAACAAAACTAAGATTTATGGGTATTAAAACAAATGTAATGTGCGTATCTATTCAACGAGGTGGCAAATTTAGAATTCCATAAGAATTCATTAAGATATAATGTTTTTATAATAAGAATTTGTCTGAAAGACTAGTGGTTTCTCTTTTACGAAAGCAATACATTAAAAAGAGAATTATTAAAATTCAGAACTGCTGTAGACAGATAAGCCTGTGTTGTACTTACTGAGGTTTGTAAACCCTAAGCAGCATCCGAAGGCCTACTTTTGATACATTTATTTTTTTTTATTAAATTTGGAAAAACCTCGCGATTTTAAGTAAAAAAAAGGGTTGTTTCTTAAATGCATGTATTTTTATGTTTGATATCTTGTTGAATAGATACTTGTATTATCTCTCTTTGATACCCATAAAGTTTAATATTGTTGGAAAACTTAAAAAATCAGCTAAATTTTTAGTCCACTTTTTCCAACGTTGGATGCCTATAACTTCTAAGCCAATTGCGAGCGATCAAAAATTTTTTAAATAATTAGAGTTGTTGCTATTCTTGAAATGTTTCTAAAATTTTAATGCATAAGAACAAACTTTAACAGTTTGGGCCTTCTTTTACGATACAACCGAATACGGCCCTTTGTGATTGTTTCTGTATTTGTGTGAACCAACACCAATATAGAAAATACCACACTTTTCTGCTATTACACCACTTCCTTATATTTTACTTCTTTGAGAGAAAGACCCCGCCTACAAAGCCACTCTGCAGTCGGTTGTAACGCGCGCTGCTAAGGAGCGATACAAAGAAAAGAGGAGGGAAGAGAGACATATTATCAGGCGGAAAAAAATAGAGGCAGAAAAGTGCGAGCAGGAGAAGATTGAGATGCATGGTGACAGGAATGAGGCGGAAACCCCAATTTTGGATGACAGCGTTGAGGTTCCGCTGCCCGACTATGATGAAGTTCTGACAGCTATAGCTCGGCTTAAAAATAACAAAGCCGCAGGAGCTGATGGCTTACCTGCTGAGCTGTTTAAGAACGGAGGCGAAGCTCTACTTAAATGCATTCACGAGCTTCTATGCAGAATATGGTCGGAAGAATGCATTCCGAACGATTGGAATCTCAGTGTGCTCTGCCCAATCCACAAGAAAGGCGATCCCACTATCTGTGCCAATTACCGTGGGATAAGCCTTCTTAATATCGCATATAAGGTCCTGTCGATCGTTTTATGGGAAAGATTGAAGCCCATTGTAAACGAACTGATCGGACCTTATCAGTGTGGCTTCAGACCTGGAAAGTCCACCATCGACCAGATTTTCACGCTACGACAAATCTTGGAGAAGACTCAAGAAAAACAAGTCGACACCCACCATCTTTTTGTCGACTACAAAGCCGCCTTCGACAGCCCAATAAGGAAGCACCTGTTTCACCATGTCTGAATTTGGTATTCCTGCAAAACTAATACGACTTTGCAGGATGACACTGAGTAACTCCTGCAGAGCAGTTAAAATCGGGAAGGACTTCTCCCCACCATTTATTACCAAACGAGGTTTCAGACAAGGTGATTCCTTATCGTGCGACTTTTTCAACCTAATGATGGAAAAGATCATCCGAGCTGCTGATTCACGTTTTGATGAGACGTAGTGGCACAATATTCTACAAGAGTGTTATGTTGCTTGAGTATTCTGATGCCATCGATATCATTGGCCATAATACGCGCGAAGTCAGTGCAGCATTTTCCAGATTAGAAAGAGAGTCAAGTCGAATGGGTCTGGCAGTGAATGCAGATAAGACGAAATACTTAGTATCAACAAACAAACAGTCCCAGCGTCTTGGAACCCACGTTACCGTTGACAATACCTCATTCGAGTTCGTGAAGAACTTCGTTTATCTAGGATCCAGCATTAACTCTACCAACGACATCAGCATTGAGATCAAGAGAAGAATAACTCTTGCCAACAGGTGTTACTTTGCTCAGTAGGCAATTAAGAAGCAGAGCCCTCTCTCGACGAACGAAAATCACGCTCCATAAATCGCTCATCATGCCCGTCCTACTTTACGCATCACAACCTGGACGCTGAGCAGTTTAGATGAAAAGACTTTAGGAGCATTCGAGAGAAAGATTCTACGTAAGATCTACGGACCAATTTGCGTCAATGGCGAGTACCGAATACGGTGGAATGATGAACTGTATGAGCTGTACGCTGACATTGACATAGTCAAGCGCATTAAAATCGAGTGGCTTCGCTGGCTTGGTCATGTTCAGCGCATGAAAGACGATGCTCCAGTGAAGAAAACATTCGATTCGGTACCCAGCGGCGGTCAACGCAGAAGAGGACGACCGCATCTTCGTTGGAAAGACCAAGTAGAGGACAACCTGACGAATTCCAACTGGCGCCAGCAAGCGAAAGACAGAAATGGCTGGCGCAAATTCTTAGATGAGGCCAAGACCGACATACGGTTGTAGCGCCAACTAAGTAAGTAAGTAAGTAAGAGAACGCTTGCTCGCACGAATATGTTGATCCAAAGATAGTCATCACTCCAAATGCCAACTTCTTCACGTCACTGTAGCAATCTGGAAGACTATTGTATGCATCGAATATAAGTGCTTTAACTCGCAGCATTTCTTTGAAAGCTGTCCACTTTTGTTGTATTACGTGCATACATTTCTGGACCTTCCGACTTTTCCAACTTGCTTCTCAACTCTGTAAATTTTCCACTCCACAAAGGTTTACTTTTTAAATCGATCAATTGCACTTCTAGAGATCCAGTATCAACTCCAAATGGCTCAATGTCGATTTCGTTACTATTTGTGTTGAGAGGATTTACTATGAATGCTAGAGTGGTTTTGTTGGTTTTGAATTGCTCAAATCTGTCATCAAATTCATCTTCAATTTTTTTATAACTTTACTGAAGTAATTCGTATCAACAGTTGCACTGGCTTTGTCGCAATATTTCTGTAGAAATTGAAAATGAAGTTATTTAGCGCTTTGAATATCTTCTGCAAAAAGAATTAATTTCTCTTCAAAACAAACCAATTTATCTACCAAAACATAGGCTGGGTTTCCCTTTCTTTGAAATTTTAGATTTAGCTCATTTAATTTCGCTGTTTTTTTGTTTTGTTTCTGTTTTTGACAATTCTTATTGACTTGAAAAAAGTAGTTCGGTATCTAATTTGGAAAAAAATATGTCTAATATATATTTTAAAAATATAATACCTATTATTTTACCTGCCTTTCTTCGGTTTTTTATTATTATTATAAATATATATGTACATTAAGATGCGTCAATAAAAAAGTTACCATTGCCACCAACTAAAAGTGAACCTTGATCTATTTTATGACGAATCCCAAAATATTTTGGCTGTCATGATAATCGCCAGTGAGCTAATCCATCTTCAAATAACCTCCAAAAATTATGTTTTTCGTACAAATTTTTCCTGGCGTGGTTGTTAAAAAGACAATCGGTCAGAAATAATTGTACTGAAAAAGTTCTTCCAAACTGCATCAAAAAGTTTTAAATTTTTTGAATTGGGTTAAAGATAATGGTGCTTTTCGTGTATTTTTTAAAAATTAATTTAAATAAATTTTAAATAACTTCATTAATTCTAATGCAATCCTCACTATCAAGAATCGTTAGAAAAATTTTGAGTGCTAGCACTGATTCCTGATTCAGAATTGTTTAAGTTGATGCATATAAAAGCTGAAATATTTATTTCAAAATAAACACCTACTAAAAAAATATTGCAAGAAATTAAAAAATTTAATAGAAGCAAAGAAGTTATTTGAATTTTGAAAGTTTTTGTATGGAAATAAAATATTATCAAAAGTATGCATGAAAACCAGCATAATTTTTAATCCGATTGCAAAAATTTTAAATTTTTATGCAGATTGAAATACATTTTTTTAGCCTATAATTTCTGATTGTTTATTTTTTTACAACTATTACACCAGCCAATATATTTAGAAAAAAACATGATTTTTAGAGGTTATTCCAAAATGGTTTAGCTCACTGGCGGTACTCGTGAAAGCCAAAATATTTTAGGAATCGTCATAAAATAGATCGAGGTTTATTTTCAGTCGGTGGCATCGATAACTTTCTTTTTCTTTGGAGGTCGAGGCACCTTAATGTAGCCAAAGCCACAGCCAAAGCACTGGTGAAGACTCCAAATTGTCTTGCGTCGAAAGCGAATTAAAACCTACATAGAAACATCCGACGACGGCGTCATTCAAGAGCTTCCGACGGACTGACGACAGTAACGACGCGTGTCGCGGGTGAGGATGCGGTGAAAAGCGAGTAAAAGTGGCTGAGAGATAGAATCGGTGCCTAATCCTCGTTAATCGATTCAGAACGATTTTTATGATTTTTTTTTTATAAAAAAATATAAATAAACTGGCCATTTCAGCCCTTGGAAGAGGACTTTGACCTAGCTTCTATTGACCAATTGTGTTGTGCGTGTTGTTAAATGTTTTATCACAAATGACCGAGAACTGGACCTACATGTTTTATGCCGACTCCGAACGGCTTATGTTCTCAAGAAGCTTTACATGGCAATTTCTACTCTCTGAGGTTTGCCATTGTCTGCAGAGAGGTGACGACCGAACAGAAAAATTAATTCAATTGAAAAAACTTTCTGTCTGAGCTGGAGTTGAACCCGGGCTACCGCAGTTCTTTAGCTTAGGGGCCACGCACTCTACCCACTAGGCTACGACCGCCACTTATTTGATAAAAAAAATAGTATTTGCGTATCGAACTTAAGAGCCGCAGCTTCACATCCAAAGAGCCTAAGTGGCATGTGGCTCGCGAGCCGCAGGTTGCCGACCCCTGGTCTATACTGCTCTTATTGCATTTTTTTAAGTGTTTCAGGGGGCCCGTATGTTGTAACCCCCCCGGGCCCGAACTTAGCCCTCTACGGACCTGGATATACACACATACTCACATACGCCACCCAGTAAAAAATATGCGATCGCTCCCATGAGGAGCAATAATAGAGCGCTCTTTTGCTGTTTTATGGGATCAAAAAGTTGCCAATTTGTATATCGATTCGTTTTTTTTTTTTTGTTAGTTCAGTTGAATTTGTTATAACAGAAATGAATAGCGAAAATAAGTTAATATTAATTTAATTTAAATTCGTTTTGAAAAAATAGCTGATTCCGTAATGCTCATATTACACTATGTCCGTTTGCTCGGCGTAAATCTCAAAGATTTTTTACGGAACATTCTATTTGAATCGCTTTGACTGCAGCCAAATCAAGTTAACGAAACTTGACGAAAAGCTGGCTTAAGGCCTGACTATAATATCCACAAGCTGGCATACGCTAATGCCAAAAACTAAACGAAAAGCCAGCCGGCTATACTCAAAATCAAAAATGCCCATAATTGCCATATACTGACTTTGAGAAATTCCACAAAGTAGTTTGTATTTATTTGTGCATATATGTGAGATTTTTTCAAAATAAATATGCAAAATAATATAATTGATTAAAAACTAAAATAACCAAGCGCACTCTTTGCTATTTGGCTTTCAATATAGTCAAATAAACAATTGTTTGACATTTTCCTATGCTGTGGGCGACTCGAATACAGCCAATGAAAGTCAACGAAACTGTGGCAATTCCAATTATGGGTATGCTCATATATTTACATGGGCGCGCTTTTATTTTGACAGATCCGTCTGCCAGCATGTGGCTATAATAGTCAAGCCTTTAAGCAATTATGTTTTGTACGCATCATTTGTATAAAATTTTACATTAGCTGCAGCCAGCTCAAACCTATTATGTTTGGGCCTTAAAGGTGCCCCCAGACTTTATATTTCATACAAATGACATGTCAAAAAATTTCATAAAAAAATGATCAAACTGACATTTTGTACCGATAGAAAACATACGAAATTAGAGACCGTTCTTATTCAAAAATTTACAGACGCAAATACAAACGACATTTCAAAACCAGAGCTTCATAAGTTCCACACTATCTGTAGCTGAAAACCATTCGTAATTTTTGAGGGTCATATGTATGAAACATATAGTGCAGAGGCTCTTTAAGTCTTTAGAAATCGTATTTTTTAGCAAATTTTTAACAAAACTGTTTTATTAAAATTGCAAATAATTCAAAATAAACATGTTTGTTAAACCGTTACCTAGCAAAACTTCTCTCAAACAAAATCTCAATAGTTCTAAACAGATTGATTGCAAATTTTTTTAGTATAATAGATACCAAATAATTGAAAGTGATGTTATCATTAACTTGATTTTTTTGGAAAAGTGCCTTACCCCACTTTCAAAATAAACGGGTCATTTTGAAAAAGTTAAAAAAGCTAAATTCAAATTAAAAGAGGCACAAAGTTAAATGCTAAATTCGAAGCTAAACTCTTTTTAAAAAATGCTCAAAGGCCTCTGCCCACTTTCGGCACGTAACGAAACGATTGTAAAACAGCTTCGAAAAGGCAACGTTATGTTCTATGCACACTAAACGAAACGGCAACAAAACAATTAGCGCAGAATTTTCTAATACGGAATTAGCTTTGCTATTAGATGAAGAAGATGTATAAAACTAATAAAATCATATATTTTGGATTAATCTTATGCTTTAAAAACGACCTATCCATGTCGAATTTTTACTTTGCACAATAAACTGTTGGAATCCTTTGTAATTTTTGTCAACATTAGTGAGCATGTGTGTAGTGTTATCTTATTATTACATTTTAATATTGTTTCAATTGTATGTAAAACACTTTGTTTTAAAACCACTTAGTTTTTAAGTTCTTTTTGTATTTTTTAGAATTAAGTTTTCATATTTTAAAATGTATAAAAATATTTCAAAATTTTTCATTAGCTAATAAATTATTCAATCAAACGTACGAACTTTATTATATTTCTCGTGGAAATATTAAATTTCCACAATTGGCGATCCTGCTCGATCCTGCGTTCCTGTTTTCAATCATATTGGAAAACATATTGTTATCAATAACAAAAAGAATTACTGCAGAACCATCATCTCTGCTACAACTTCTCAACCAGAAACAACAAAACCAGCTAACGACCTCTTTAATGACTGCGTAGCACAGCGAACACGCTCAAAAAACAGTCTCATCCGAAGAGCCCAGCACAAGTCGTCACAGCAGCAGCAGCAGCTCATACGTTCTCACCTACTCGTCGTCACACGCTCACCTAAGCACCAATACTAGTGTACCGTCAAGCAGCTATCGCACTAATACAGCCACAAACGCTCCAACAACAACCAAAACGCAGCAGACACGGTCACTGCGTACAACAAAAGCAGCAGCGTAAACAACTAAATAACAACAACAGCAGCCGTAACAACAACAACAACCACAACCGCAACGAAAAGAGCAACAACAACAACAACGTCGGCAGCAACAACAACAACATCTACAACAACAGCATTAATAAAAGCAACAACATTAACAACGCAAGCAGCGACGCCAACACAAGCAGCGACGCCGACGCAAACAGCAACGCCGACGCAGGCAGCAACGCCAACGCAGTCAGCAACGTCGAAACAAACAGCGACGCCAACGCAAGCAGCGACGCCAACACAGACAGCGACGCCAACGCAAGCAGCGACGCCAACACAGGCAGCGACGCCAACGCAAGCAGCGACGCCAACACAAGCAGCGACGCCGACGCAAGCAGCAACGCCGACGCAGGCAGCAACGCCGACGCAGGCAGCAACGCCGACGCAGGCAGCAACGCCGACGCAGGCAGCAACGCCGACGCAGGCAGCAACGCCGACGCAGGCAGCAACGCCGACGCAGGCAGCAACGCCGACGCAGGCAGCAACGCCGACGCAGGCAGCGACGCCGACGCAGGCAACAACGCCGACGCAGGCAGCAACGCCAAGACAGGCAACGACGCCGACGCAGACAGCGACGCTGAAGTAAGCAGCGCCACCGACGCAAGCAGCGACGCCAAAGCAAGCAGTGACGCCAGAAACAAGCAGCGACGTCAGTAAATCAGCGACTAAGGATTGGTATTTATTTATATACACTACACAATTAGCTTTTTAGCGGATGTAAAACGATAAGCCGGCGCTTATCGTTTCACAACCGTAGGCACTACACTGCACGCTAGGCACACTTCAATTTTATTAATATTATTTTAAGAAATTTATTTGTAATAAAGCTAGTATTTTTTTTTAAAAAACAATACAATGCAACGTACTCCTACTCGGTTATCCACCTCAGGAGACGGAGATAACCATTTAATTAATTTTGAGCCTCCTTTATTGAACCCTTTCGATGATTCATCATCTAACATTGAAGTTCATGCAACGTCAGTCAAACTCCCACAGTTCTGGACTGATAGTCCTGATGCATGGTTTATTCATGCAGAATTCCAATTTCGATCTAAAGGGATTACCACTGACCAAACAAAGTATGAATATCTTGTGACTGCACTTCCACAAGAAGTCATAGTTACGGTATTAGATTTCATACAACAACCACCTTCAACCAACTTGTATGAAGGTTTGAAGAAAGTTCTGATAAATAGACATACTTTAAGTGAGAACAAACGGTTCGATAAGATGCTATCTGACACTGAGATGGGTGACCAAAAACCATCTCAATTTTACAGATCCTTGCTTCTTTTAGCTGGTTCAACAGTCAACAAAGACTTAGTTTATAAGCTTTGGTTACGTAAACTACCTAAAAGTCTGAACATTGCTTTGACAGGATCTGGTCATAAGGAATTAGATGAGTTGTTATTACTCGCTGATAACTTGTGGGAGGTATTAGCAGAATCTGAGGTATCTGCAATCAAGAATAACTTTAATGTATCGAAACACATCTCTAATTCTAATGAGATAGCAAATATTACTAAACATTTTGCAGAACAAACATCTAAAATTTTTGAATGTTTTCAAAAACTCTCGCTTGATGTTGATGAACTTAAGAATCAACGTTTCAGTCGTCCAATTTCCAGAAGATTTAGTTCCAGAGGAACTTCAAGACGTCGATCGTCTTATAGGTCCTCTTCAGGTCAACGACCTTCCAATTGGGTATGTAAGTACCATTTCAGATTCGGTAAAAACGCACGTAAATGTGAACAACCATGTGCATTTGTTCAAAACGACAACTTTTCACCACACAACATAACACAACACAATTCAACAAACTAAAAGACTCTGTTGTCGCGACGACTGATAATAGACCCGTCATACATACACGTCGTCTTTTTGTATTTGACCCCTCTAGTAAATTAAATTTTCTTATTGACAGTGGAGCAGAGGTATCAGTTCTACCTTCCTCAAAATTCAAAATTTCAAACAAAAAATCAGATTTGGTATTACAAGCTGCTAATGGCACAGCAATCTCTACATTTGGAAAAAAATTATTGACACTTAATTTAAATTTACGACGTGAATTACCATTTTCATTTATTATAGCTGACATCTCCAAACCTATTATAGGTGCAGATTTCTTGACAAAATATGGCCTTCTTATTGACCTTAAACACAAACGTCTCGTTGACCCTTTAACTAATTTATCTGTCAATACAATTTCAGCATTTTCTGAAACATCTTTACCTAAATTATTTACTATAGATAACAAGTATACACAATTACTCAAAAAATTTCCTTCTTTAATAACAGAACCCGATTACACAGCACCAATTAAACATCACACTGTACATCACATTGTCACTGAAGGACAATTACCTTACACAAGACCACGACGTCTAGACTTGCCAAAGTTAAAAGTAGCTAAACAAGAATTTCAGTTCTTAGTTACTTCTGGTATTTGTAGACCGTCAAATTCTCAAACATCCTCTCCATTACACCTAGTACCTAAACGCGAGCCCAATGATTGGAGACCATGTGGCGACTACAGAAGACTTAACACAATTACAGTACCTGACCGATATCCATTACCACACATACATGATTTTTCTTTAAATTTACACAATACATGCATTTACTCAAAACTCGATTTAGTCAGAGCATATCATCAAATACCAATGGCACCTAACGACATACACAAGACAGCAATCACTACACCTTTTGGGATGTTCGAGTTCCTCCGTATGCCATTTGGCTTGAGGAACTCAGCCCAGACATTCCAGAGGTTCATTAATGAAGTGCTACATGGACTAGATTTTATTTTCGTATACTTAGATGACATCTTGATTGCTAGTGAGACAGAAACACAACATTTCGAACATTTAACGCAAGTTTTTAGAAGACTCAATGATTACGGTTTAAACATAAAACCTAACAAATGTGTATTCGGAGTTGATAACATTGACTTTCTTAGCTACAACATATCTAAACACGGAATACGTCCGTCACAAGAACGTGTTAAATGCATTCAAGATTATCCACAACCGGTAACAGTCAAACACATGCAAAAATTTATAGGTATGACAAATTACTACCACAGGTGCATTCCTAAACTCGCACACATGCTTGAATCCATTTATGACATGGTAACAACAGCTTCGAAAACTAAAAGCAAACATTTACAGTGGACAGACACTACTTTACATGCATTTACAACAATCAAAGACAGTTTTGCCACGCAAACACTTATTAACCATGTTAATAGTAAGGCACAACTGTCGATTGCTGTAGATGCATCCATTACCGCAATAGGTGGCGTTTTACAACAAGAACATAACAATAAACTTGAGCCTATAGCTTTCTTCTCTAAGAAACTTTCACCTGCTGAAACGAAATATAGTACATTTGACAGAGAATTACTTGCGATTTACTTAACTATTAAACATTTTCGACACTTCCTGGAAGGTAACATTTTTACAGTTTTCACAGATCACAAACCTTTAGTTAATGCATTATCTTCTAAAACCGAACGTAGTCCTAGACAAACACGACACCTTGAATACATAGCACAATTCACTAACACAATATTACACATTAAGGGTACAGACAACTCAGTAGCAGATACACTTTCAAGATGCGAGGTAACAGAAGTTAGAACACCCGACCTTGATCTCAAACAATTACATCAGGAACAAATCATTGACACAGAACTCAAGAGCATAACAGACAAAACAACTTACAAGTTTGAACAAGTTGATATTCCGTTTTTAAACATAAAAATTTGGTGTGAAAATTCTACAAATAATACAAGACCATACATTCCCCAAACACTACGGAAAAGAGTTTTTGATCAAATACATAACATTTCACATCCAGGAACTAGAGGTACTAGACGACTAATCACACAACGATATTTTTGGCCTAACATGAACACACAAATAAACAAATGGACTCAAGAATGTATTAGATGTCAAAAATCTAAGGTACATAGACACACTAAAACACTACCTCACAAGATAAACATTCCGAGCGGTCGTTTTGAACATATTCATATTGACTTGGTTGGCCCATTACCGATTTCAAATGGTTACCGATATTTGTTTACCATAATTGACAGGAACACACGTTGGCCTGAGGTTTATCCTCTTAAAGATACAAGGGCTAATATTATTGTTGACACGTTCCAAAGAGAGTTTATATCACGCTTTGGGGTTCCTCTGGAAATTACTTCTGATCGAGGACCTCAGTTTACATCAACTACATTCAAAAATTTTATTACCAAATTTGGTTGCAAACACATCAAAACTTCAGCTTATCACCCACAAGCTAATGGGATGATAGAACGTTTCCATCGTCAACTCAAAGCTTCTCTTATAGCGAGCAATAACCAAAACAATTGGTACTCAGAATTACCACTAGTTCTATTAGGGCTAAGATCCACGTTTAAAGAAGATGTTAAAGCATCCCCTGCTGAAATGGTTTATGGTCAAACACTCAGATTGCCAAGTCAGTTAGTCATTCCTAGTGAGCAAAAATTCAGTCCATCAGAAACTTTGTTCAAACTTAAAGATATTGTTGCTAATAATCAATCACATATTTCACATCATAATCAGAATTTTAAACAATTTGTGCCAGAATCACTCAAAACTTGTGAGTTTGTATTTGTTCGCAATGACACTATTAAAAAACCACTTCAAGAGCCATACGACGGACCATTCAAAGTATTAGAAAAGTCTCCAAAATTTTTTAAAATTCTTAAAAACAAAAATATTATAACGGTTAATATTGATCGAATTAAGCCAGCTTTTGTTAACATTAATGTTTCAAAAACACTTTTTAATGCAAATAAATCAGCTAAGACAGTTCATTTTAATTTATTAGCAAACACTGTAAGACTAATACCGAATTCTTTGGAGGGGGAATAATGTAGTGTTATCTTATTATTACATTTTTAATATTGTTTCAATTGTATGTAAAACACTTTGTTTTAAAACCACTTAGTTTTTAAGTTATTTTTGTATTTTTTAGAATTAAGTTTTCATATTTTAAATGTATAAAAATATTTCAAAATTTTTCAGATCTAATAAATTATTCAATCAAACGTACGAACTTTATTATATTTCTCGTGGAAATATTAAATTTCCACATGTGTACATAAAGGCTTGATTACCCAAGCGTAACGTGAGGTGGCGCAGCGGGATGTAGCGTAGTGCGACGTTGCCTCGAGGATAAGCGATTACTGAAATCGTAATCCAACGTAGTGCAGGCGCCGTAGTGCAGGGCACTCATTTTATTATAGTTGGCTTATTTAGTTCTCCTCGTCAACAAAAGATTGCATCCTTTCTTATATAGTATTTAAATTTACAAAAATGTAAAGTTAAACATATTTTTTCACTTGTCGAACTGTCAAAAATCGTAACGTTGCGTAGAAATCTATTTTCTACAGACTTCTACGCTGCGTCACGCCACGTTACGATTTCGGTAACGACTTGTACACATTTATCATTAAGCAGATTTTAGCTTGACAATTGGCAACGTCGCGCTACGTTACCTTACGCTTGGGTAATCCAGCCTTAAGAACGCATGGTAGTTATATTTTGTAGTTTCGTGTCGTTTCATTACGTGCTGCAAGTGGGTACAGACCTTAATATAGCCTCAAAAAGGCTAAAGGCGAGCTTACACATTTCACTCAAAACGATGATAGTGAACGTTGAACGATGACAGTGAATCAATTTTTAATTTACATTAAAGGTCTGCAGCGAACCATCCGTTTTACTTGTACAAACAGATATAACAAGTAAAAACCTGATAATATTGGTACAAATACAACAAGGAGTAGAACAGAACATATGCTAATATGCTGTGGAATGAGCAGAGAGCTTATCATCTTTTTCTCTGGCTCTCATTATAGTGTAAGCTTTTTTTCTCTTTATCTGTTCCACTAAGGGCCAATTTTTCAGTGCAAGTTTAACTCTGTTTCTCGGTTAAACTAAGTTTAAACCAAGAAATAAGTTTTTCAGTGAATATTAACCAAAGTTTAAACTAAGGTTAACCGCTCATTATTCATTGGTTAAACTTTTGCTAATTTTTCGTTCAATTTTGACAAATGATTTGTTTACATCATTTATACAAAAAAATAAATTCACACTAAGCAAAGCTGTAATTACTGAGGACGGTTTCGGTCTTCTTTCTGTTTGTAGGCGCAGCGACGATTTGTTGATTGTTTCTAACAAAAATTCAATTTCCTTAATGAAAAAGTTGCAGGTTCTTCTTTTACTCATTTTGTTTTTTTATTGAGACTTCAGATTTTACATACATTTATTTGAATTTTAATGACGTTTAATGGTGCTGCCATATCAATAAATACAAAAATGCTGGTTACTTAACCAAGCACTGAAAAAGTGATTGGTGGTTAAACTCTGGTTAACTTTAACTTACGATTAACGAAACTCCTGTTAACTGGGGTTTAAGCCAGCACTGAAAAATTGGCCCTAAGTGGAGTATCTTTTTTAAATGGATATATCCATTCAATATGGATATTCCAGATCGTTCTCTTTGTATTGATGTTGTGTTTTTCCATTTATATTCTACTAAAAGAAAGTAATGGTGAGTGTCTTTCTGTGAATAGACTTTTTCGTATTTTTAGCAAATTTAAAACATAAAAAAGTACTTAAATGCATTGTACTTATAAAAAATGTTTCTTTTTTGTTGTTTATTTCGCTCTTTATTCTTTATGCTTGCTACGTCATATACTCCATATGTTCCAAATAAAGATAACAGTATTATCGATATATCTGTTTGTTCTGTATGTGCTCAAACTAGTATTTTTGATACTTGGTAATTTCACTCTCTCATACCTATTCCATTGTTATCTAAAAGAGAAATATTCCATGCATACACAGAAAATAATATTGTTCGTAAATTTTACGAATACTGTTCGTACAGTTGAATACGTTCATTTTTAGGAATTCAACCCTGCACATTTAACGTACCGAACGTTAGCTGCACAAAACTGCATTCACTAATAACATTCGTCAAGTTTTGTTCACACGGACAACGAAGCAATACGTACATCGAACGTATTTCTGATTTTAGACATTGAAATAGACATTTTTTACATAGTAACGTATGTAAACGTACATATAACGAATAACTGTAACGTATCCTTACGTACTCACAACGCATTACATTGACACACACGTACGAATTAATAACGTTGTACGAATGAGAATTTATACGTACAGTTTGTTACAAATTAACGTAAGGATACGTACAGATATCGTTGAATGTATACGTACTTGTACGTTTAAGATACGTATTACGTCCAAGCGTTGCGTTTATGAAAAATTGCAAACAATTTTGTACGTACAAGTACGTATTGACAACGAATAACAATTAAGTGCTGCGTTACATTGAACGCACTTGTACGTACATACAAATACCGAGCGCGTGAAATCTGTTGCTGAGTTCAAATTACTTTGTGTTTGTACAGCGTCGGTAAAGCACATGCGTCGGTAAAGTGTGATTTGCAGCCACCAAGTAATTTCTTAATAAAATTATATTATTTAAAATTTATAATATTTAAACAAGTTTATTTAAAAATTATATCTTCAAAATGTTTTGTTTTTTTGTGCCAAGAACGTTTTAGTGAAGTTAATTTATTAGTTGTTCATTTAAAGAAAAAACATCAACTGCACACTAATAGTTCATTTCGATGCTATATTAAAGAATGCGCTCTTCTATTTAAAAATTTGTCAAGCTATAAAAAACATTTGGTTCGAAAACATGGCGTAAATGACAAAAAAAATCTTTTTAACTTGGTAGTAACTTATGACTAATAATATTTACTTTGTTTAATTTAAGATGCTGCAGCTGTGAAATTATTGTGGTCAATGCATGCATATTTAATACCTACCCAAAAAATAGCCCAAAAGGACAACAACGGGAAAAAAGTCTTAATTAAATACACAGTCAAGAGCTCACAGGAATCATTTCTATTTGTTGGGAGCAGTGTGCAAGAACTCGATGACCACATTGCATTTTTGAATACAAAACCTGGAGGAAGCATTCAACGTTTTTTACTTGCTGTTGGTGATAAAAACTTTAAGTGTTTTCAAAGCTTTTATGTTTATCTTGAAGGAGTATAATTTTCCTTTCACAACTTTTTAAGAGCATTAGATATATGCTTTAAAGCATTTCATCTTTTTAACTTGGAATATCCTCCACCTTGCATCCAGTTTTGGCATTTTGTGGCCAAGCATTTTTATAAATTTGAAAGAAAAAATCTAAAAAATTAAATGCCAAATACAACTTAAATATAAATATATATTTTTATTAGTATGTTTACTCACATTTGTTTTATTTTAATTTACAGGATTTCAAATTTGATGTACAGCGGATCTCTGGATACGGAATGCAAATCAGGTGGGACTCCATGTTAGTTCCAGACTCATTTGCATCGTGCCCACAGACTGATACGTACGTAAAATTAACATATGGTATACGTTTAAATTTCGTATATACGTGTTCTGAACGTGCAGCGTACGTAAATAAAACGTATGCTGTAAAAGTTCCATAAATACGTATTTTAAACGTATGCTGTACGTTAAAATGTTCGTGAATACGTATTTTTAACGTATGCTGTACGTAAAATGTTCGTTAGTACGTATTTTGAACGCGTGGTGTACGTAAAATTCCGTTAAGGCCGCTTTACATTGTCCTACTGTGTGTTACCACATGTGAGATAGAAAGTCTAATTGAATTTCATCATGCTGTCATTTTTAATTTTTGTATGAAGAAATTAATTTTTCGCTTTTAGACTATCTCACAGAGTCGCACCGCATTTTTATACTTTACACTATACTAAAACGTGAAAATTTGAGTAATGAATCGGTTTTTAATCAATTTAAAGCCCCTACAAAGTTCAATAAGCTGTAAAACTGCTTCCTTCTGTTATTCCATTTGAAAATACATTACGAGCTTAAAATTTTCTCACCTAAATAATAAATTTCAAGTAAGTTTATGGTAAAATGCATCTCTGGTGGGATAGAATGTGTGATGAAATTAGAAACAAACCAAAAAATAAAATGTGGTACGACATGCCAAAAAAATCAGAACACACATTGCTTTCCGTTGTTTACACCATCTCACTTTCTATCACACATGAAAATTTTGACATGTGTTAACACACAGTGGGATAATGTAAAGCGGCCTTTAATACGCATTATGAACGTATGCTGTACGTAAACATTTCATAAATGCGTATTTTGAGTGTACGTTGTACGTAACATTTTCGTAAATACGTATTTTTAACGTATACCGCACGTAAAATGTTCGTAAATACGTATTTTGAACGCGTTTGAACGAGTTTCGTTTATACGTATTCTGAACGTAAGATAAACGTAAACATTTCGTAAATACGTATTTTTAAAGTATGATGTAGTACGTAAAATATTCGTAAATACGTTAGCAAAACGAACATAGTACGCAAAACTAACGTATGGTGTACATCATAAAAAGGAGCAGCGCACTTAATAAATTTGTAAATGCGTATGCTAAACGAACAGCGTACGTAAAAAAGTCCCTAAATACGATTTTGTAAATACGTATTCTGAACGAATTGTGTACGTACGAGCAATGTATGGAATATGTTACCGAAAAAATATTCTAAACGAACAAGATCATACAGACAACGAATAGCGTTCGTAGCTGTGTTTGTACAATTTTTAGCTATACGTACATCGGGCATAAAATAAACGTATGTGTATACGTTAAACCAACGTTTTCTTACATGGGACCAATTTCAACGAACGCGTTTGTTGCCTAAACGAACTTATTCGCTGTCATTACGTCCTTTTTTGGTTCAGTGTACTCAATGCTTAGAGAGCGAAACAGATACAAGTAGATATAAGAAAAAATAACAACACACAACTGGTGTACTTGGATGGTTCTTTGCAGAGCTTTAATTTACATTATTCAAAGTGTAAACTTTTAAATTTGATGGATGATTCGGTGTTGAATGTCAAAATATATTCGCTGGCTGATTAATTTTATTGACGTTTAAAAAAATTAAATAAAAGGTATTCAGCAATTAAATAAAAAAATATATAAACTTTCTACTTGAAATTATGTTAACACCTTTCAATTGTGTTTCAGTACGAATGACACATCAGTTCGGTTTGCTTTCACTTTCATCAAAAGTAGAAAGACCTTCTACTTCTTTCACTGTTCAATGTGGATGACAATCACCTTCATTTTAAATATGAAACTCAATTTACATTTTACAAATCAAATGATTCATCCAAAGTGAACGATGATAGTGAATCGTATAAACTAGCCTTAACATGCAGGCAGTTGTAATAAATTCTTAAATTCGTACCCACATATGCTCTGTTTGCTATTCTGTCTGCTCGACTGTCTGAACTTTATTGAAAACTGTCCTCTGGACTTTTGCTCGGACAGTAGAATGACATTTTGTATGGACACACACAATTTTATTTATTTATTTATTTGTTAACGTCTATGGACAATATCCTTACAGACTAAGCAACATAATTTAAAAATAATACAATAAAGATTAAAACTAGTTTTTATTTAACAACAGTGTAATAGTGGTTTTAAAAGCAACTTTGGGCATAGAAAAATCGAGTAAGTTATTATTATAGATACTATTTAAAGCTATAAGAGCTCTATTAATTGGCTCATTAGTGGCATAATTAGTTCTATGACAACTAATGTAAAAATAATTCGAGCTTCGTAAAGACTTTTGCGGAATATTAAACGATATTAATTTAAGTAAGTTTTCACAAATAACATTTCCATTAATCAGATCATAAATAAACATGATACTATGCAGTAGTCTTCTATCTTCGAGAGATGAAAGACCAATAAGCAACCGACGTGTCCTATATGAGGGAAGAGGTTCAGGAAAACTAAAAGAGCGCAAAGCAAATTTTAAGAATCTTTTTTGAACTTTTTCCAGTCTAGCAATATGTATCGAGTAAAAAGGACCCCAAATAAATGAGGCGTATTCAAGGCTAGATCTAACAAGGGAAGTATATAATGTTTTTAGTGTGTAAGGGTCAACAAACCCAACACTGTTTCGCCTAAGAAACGCTAAAAGTGAATATGCTTTGGGGATAATTCTATTTAAGTGAGGGCTAAAAGTTAAGCTAGAATCAAAAATTACTCCAAGGTCACGAATTTCTGATAATCTGGCTAACTTAGTGTTATCAAAATTATAATCAAAAATAGTTGGTGAGTGGAGCTTGTAATAAGAGACAACATAACATTTTCCGAGGTTAAGAGATAATTTGTTTTGTTTAAACCAGGAAAAGACATTATCAAGATCAGACTGGAGACGAGAAGCGTCACAATCACTTTTAACTTTAAGGAAAACCTTAAGATCATCCAACATCATTAATGAAGATAACAAAAAGTAATGGTCCAAGGATGCTACCTTGTGGAACCCCAGACACTGCTAAAAATGGCGAAGATTTTGCATTGTCAATGACAACATAAGAAACCTTATTTGAGAGGTATGAACTCAACCAAGATAGAAAAATTGAATGAAAACCAATTTTGGCTAGCTTGAGCAATAAAATATCGTGTGACAACCTGTCAAAAGCCTTAGAGATGTCAGAGTAAACGACATCAAGTTGGTGCCGATCTTCAAAAGAAGAGATGCAGTAATTTGTGAAGACACTCAGGTTAGTTGTAGTTGACCTGCCAGATACGAATCCATGTTGGTTTGGACAAATTGAGTTTTTTATAGCAAAGTACATTTTATCTTTAACAATTTTTTCAAAAAGCTTTGAAACGTTAGTCAACTTTGAGATCGGTCTATAGTTTAACAATTTTGACAACAAAGACGTGTTCTCCCCTGTCTCAAGATGTATTTATGAAGGTGGAAGAAGTAGGTGACGTCTATCAAATCGGCACCGTAACAATGTCAAAATTTTTGTGCAAGTGATGCCACTTTCTATTATTTTCTTTATTGTGGGACAAATTCTTTGAGTGGGAGTTTTGAAGTCGGGAGAGAAGATAATGTTACGGAACATCACAAGCAGTCAAATTTTAGATGTTTTTATAGTAATAAAGTTAAGCAATGTAGATTGGTGGCCTTTTATTTTATTAAGTATACATATATTAATATTTTTATTCCAAAAACATATGTTTTCCTTGCTCCAAGTACTATGGCAGGTCGCACAGTTTTCGGCATATTTTCTTTTTTTTCCATCACAATATTGGCACACTTCACAAAAAATTATAAAATAAAAATAACACGCTTTTTTTCCTCAAACCAATAGGATAAAGTATTAAAACATAGGATTTTTCATTGGATTTTTGTTCAAAATATGGCAATATTGATTTTTTCTAAATTTTGGCATTGCTACGGTGCGGATTTGATAGACGTCACCTACTTCTGCCACCTTCATATATACATCTTGCACTGTCTTAACAGTACTGTCGAGTGTGTATGGTTTGTACTCACCTACTTTGAATTCAGCCCTGTTTTTAATACAGAGGTTTTTTGAAGCATACTTTTAGGAACTCATATTTAAACTATTCAAAGTAACGGAAATTAATGCAACGCAATGTGCCGTTATTTGTGTTTCCAACTTTAATCAATTCGCATCATTTTGCGTTGTGAGGCTAATTAATTTTCGATTAGACACTTTCTTTAATAAATAATAACGTGCTATAATTTAACAAAAAGTAAAAAGTTACTTATACCTACTCTAGGTCTTATTACACTTTAAAATATAAGAAAATGACTCTTTTGCCTGATGCTATTTGCAACAAGTGTTGCAAGCCGGCCACCATGATGTGCCAACGCTGCCATGAGACATATTGCAGCGCCGACTGCCAGATTTTAGATTGGAAGGAGCACAAAAGCAAATGCTATCAAATGCCGTAAGTTAAATGTTCCCCCCTAATGCAAGGACATTAATTTTGTGCATATAACTAACATTTTTTGTAAATTATAGTAATTTGGTACCCATACGCAAAGCCCTACCACGTTGCAATGGCACGCCGAACACAACGTTTAACGAATCTTACCAGTCACAACCCGTTGGTGGTCAAATTACTATGCGTCATCCTCACAATCGTTCTCAGGACTTAAACCGTCGCAACAGAAATGATAGCGGCAGCGATGTTGGAGGCCCACGTGCTATGTCGCGCAATCCACAGACAAATAGCCTTAAAGATTCATTTGAACACAAACCATCGGTACTACTGGGAGACATGGACTTCACGTTGAAGCCAAAAACTGCAACCAAGCAGGAGGCGGTTGAGCCTGATTGCTCCAGAGGTGCCATACCAAAAGGCACTGTAACTGCAGAAGCTGCACCTTGGATGTCTCCTTTCTTGCCACCTGAGGGTAAATACTTTGATGCTGTTGTACAGTGGCTGGAAGTTGAGCAAAGTCCAGCCATTATCTGGGTAACCGAGTGCAAGTACGATGAGCCTTTAAACAAACTTTTGCTAGAGATCAATCGCAATATCAACCAGTCAACACCATGTCCCATTGATGAAATACAAGTTGGCTCACTCTTGGCAGCACCACTCGAGGATATCTATTATCGTGCCGAGGTGCTTGAGATCAAAAATGCCGCCAAGCTTGCAACAGTGCGACTCATTGACTACGGTAACCAGCTGCAAGTACAGTACGCACAGCTGCGATCATGCATTCCAATCATGCGCAATCTTAACGCCTACGCAATTCGTGTTCAACTGCCGAAAGAAAGTCCACAAAAGTTGCTAAAAATCGAAGAAATCCTCAGCATGCGTGTGCTGAAGGTTAAAACTGAGCCCCGCATATTCTATGTAGAACTTAAACCAGCTGCGATTCCGCTGGAATTGTCCATGGAAATGTTGGCTTGTAAACCAGAAATGTTGCTGCGCAAAGTATTCTGTGGTGGTCAACATGCTTTGCTTCAATTTGCCAGCTTCAAGGATTTTAATGCTGATATGAATGAGCAGCTGCGTATAGAGAATAGCAATGTTTTGGTTGAATCACCTACAGAGGGTTCTTTTGTGGCCGCACGCACATCGCAAGGTTGGCGTCGTGCATCTCTTCTTGGACATTGTGAAGAAAGTAAGAGCTATCTTGTCTATCTTATCGATGAGGGACGTGTGGGCATGTGCAAACAACTGAAAAAGATACCAGATGCCTTCATAGCATTGCCCATGTGCAACATATCTATAACCGTTGCATCGTCCCAAACACTACTGGATGAGCCGAGGCTGTTGAAGGCTGGCAGGTTGACACTATGTATTCTGGGTTCCGCAACACCGCCACGCAAAAATGTACAATCCTTGCCATGCGCACTATTTGCAAATGAAGAGAAAATAACCGATGTTGTGGTCAGCACTTTTGTTGGCAACCTAGATGATTTGGGGGTCAAGTGTTGGACGGAACGTATTGTTGATGGTGGACATGTTTATATCACTCATGTTATGACGCAGGCTGAGGTCTGTATTTCATCCAGCTCTGGTAAAGAATATCCAAAATTGTTCACCTCTTTGGCGCGTAAGTGTTCACCATTCAATACAAAAGATGACATCTTACAGGATGATATTGTTTTGGCCGGCTTAGATGGCGGAAACAGCTTCTTTAGAGCTAAGGTTTGTAAATTACTACGATTTTTTGTGAGAGACGATTTTTCAATATGTTTCATTTCTTTCCATATATTTCAATTGCAGATTCTATCTCAAGGTCTGAACAGTACTTTTAAAGTGCTTAATATTGATACCGGCAGTCTTTACGAAGTTTCACGCGATCTCATACGTAAGCCCAATTTATTCGTGCGGTCTTGTCCCGTTTATATGAAGCGCGTCAAACTCATTTATGTGGATAAAATACCAACTCCCATCGTTAACAACAAAGCCATTGTTACACTTATACATTGCAAAGAAAACGGCGTTGAATTTATTGTACGACATGATGCCAACGATCATGAGGTTGTCGATTTACAAATGAAAACTGATGAACAGCAGTCGTTAAGCAAACAACTATTGCCTTTGCTGTTTGAGAAAAGCACAACTGCTAAAGCAGCTTGTCCAAGCTCAATTGGCGAATCATCTAGTGCTTTAACATCTTCCCTGAGTGGCTGTGCATCGGCTGATGACACACCATTGCCACCTACACCGCCTGATACGCCAATTATTAAAGTTGCGCCTGTAGAATTAAGGGGGGCTTCGCAACCGATGAAAATTGCTGCTGCTCTCGAGAGTTCAACGATTCCATTGCCTAATTTGGATATTCAACAAATCAAAGATGAAGCTGCTGCTAAAATGTATACACTAGAAGATTTGGAAATCATTGAAATTCCAAATGGCGATAATTTGCCGCTCACAGTCTTGGATGCTTCTACCATAGGCAAAGGTTATATAACGGCATGTGACTTCAGTAACAAGGAGAGTTTACAACTTATGGAGGCTAATTTGAACAAAGTTAAAAAACATGGCAAGTGTCCACATTTGCAAAAGAACTACGAGCCAAAGTAAGTTTTTTAGAGCAGCTATTTTCTATGGCCTAGCAATGATTTTGTTTTTCTTTTACCATCTCTGCAGATTAAACGAAATTTGTTTAACACTTTTCAAAGAAGATGGGGATTGGTATCGTGCCCTCTGCATGAATATTTCGAAGGATGGTAAATATCATATAATGTTTCTGGACTATGGCAACATGTGTGTGGTGACAAAAGATGAAATTCTGCCCATAACAAAGGATCTTATGTTTCCTTCAAATGCAAATTTATGCCTTATAGATGGTAAACAGTTCATTTATTCCACACCTTTTCTCATTTATTAGACTTTCTCGTTCTTTAGACTTACCGCAAAATTTAACAAAGCAACAAATGCTAAGCTTCCTCGATAAAACCTTATCAAATCCCATTATAAATTGCAAGGTTACGAAACTGGAAGACGATACATACCGCATCAAAATACATGACTTGGAAAAATATTTTGGTTAATATAGGAATTTCTTCATTTTTCACAAATAATTTTGTGTCAATAACGCCCTGGTGGCGTTTTTTTCTGTAACCTTGTTTGACTTTTATCTTTTATTTTTCATTGCCATCACTGTACCAATTATTTTTTTTATTTGCTGTACTCTTTTATAATAAAATGAAGTTTTTTTTTTAATTTCATATATTTGGAAATGTATTTCTTCAAAATTTCATTCATTTGGAAATGGTTATCGTTCAGAAAATAGTTTAATTTGTTTATATATAAAAATAGGGATATAATATTAGTAACAAGATAAAAAGAGTAGAACAATATGTTCTATAAGCAATATAAGTTTTTGTTTATTTTAACTGCTGTGACACAATTACTTTAATAGGGCTATTCACAATCCGGTGCAAATAGTCTTGCATCAATACAATATTGATGCATTGGTATCAACATTTGCAAATAAAGAAATGAATTAATTGTGCCTTAAAGCTTTTATTTAAACAAAATTTTCAGTAGAAAATAAATTTGCTTTTCATCAATCAGCTGTGAATTTCATGTTTTGCAAGAAGTGTTGGAGTAAACTGAAAAAGACCCTTCACAATTGATAGGAAATTTTTACAATTGCACAAATTCGCAATCTCAAATACACAAGTTTGTAAATTGCCGTTTTATTTACTGTACGTATGTAATACTGAATTGTAAACTGATAGTGAAAAAAAGAACTGATATAGAAAATAAAAAATAAATTAAACGGCAGAAACCCAATAGAAAATATAGTGAGATTAAAACCATTTTATATTACACCCAAAATGCTGTTGAGCTGTTTTTGGACATTAAATTTATTGAAGAAAAATTTCCATTAGAAAATAATTTTGCTTTCCATCAATCAGCTGTGATTGATCTGTCAATCAGTCCAATCATGAAACATTTTCTAACGGGAGTTGCAAAAGGGAGTTTCCATTTTTAGATAAAGGCCCTTATTATGAGTTGCTTTCGACGTTCGATCTTTGCTGGTTATCGAACAACGAGTATCGAACTTTAAATTCTTATTCAGCCCTATCATGAATAATTTTTCACGCGGAATCGAAAAAGGGAATTTTTAGTTTTAAGATAAAGCTCAAGAACCTTTTGGAAATTTTTATTGCAAATTTCTTGATAAACCGTTTATGAACAAATTTGCATAAAAAATTTCCAAAAGGTTTTTGAGCTTTATCTTAAAACTAAAAATTCCCTTTTTCGATTCCGATTGATAAACCGTTTATGAACAAATTTGCATAAAAAATTTCCAAAAGGTTTTTGAGCTTTATCTTAAAACTAAAAATTCCCTTTTTCGATTCCGCGTGAAAAATTATTCATGATAAGCCTGATTATGAGCAGTGCAACCCTATCGAAATATTCGTTGTTCATCGAATTTTCAGTCGAATAGAATTTTGCTTTCGATACGACGCTTGATGTAATTGTTAAAAATGTAAGTATTATGATCAGATATACTACCGTGAACAAACCAAATTAACGAAATTCAGAATAGCGCTACCCTTTGTCGATAGCACATTATAATACCAAATGCAAATTCGTTCGATCAGGCCATTCGACTACAGTCTAACTGTGGGTTTATACCGCCTGAACGAGCGAAAGAAACCTCGTTCGTTCGCTCGGCTTAAACACTTTGCCCAAATGAACAAAGTTCGTTATAAATTTATCGCGAACGATGTTTGCCCGCTGTAAACAGTAAATTAGGGCGAACGAACGAAGATTCCTTCGTTCGCTCTGATCGAACAACCTTCGATCTTTTTGGGCGAATCCAGTGTTGCGCTATGTTTAAAAACAGAAAAGTAGCAAAGAGGAGTAGATTAAGAGAATAAATTATAAAAAGTACCAAAATATTTAGTAATTTAAGTTTTATGTTTTTTAAAGTGTTCTGTTAATTTTCGCTGCAATATAATTGTTTTGTGTTGGCCCTCTACAAAGGGCCTCTTAAAGTTTTTTAAGCGAAAAAACCTATTTTTAAAGTTTAATTTTAAAGCTACTGTTTATTTGAAGTAATTTTTTTGAAATAATAACTTTATAACTTTTAATGAAAATTTTCGAGTTTATGGATAGCAAATATTATTTAATATAGCGGGAATCCGCAATAGAGCTTGTTCAACTAAAATAAAAAAATATTTTAGGTTCTGCTGAATATTTATACTCTTCGTTTTAAAACTAATTGCATTTGAACTTGAAAGAGATAGCAAATTCATTGCACTGATATAGACAATTATGTCTTAGAAAGGGGGGAGGCCTTTTTGGTAAAGGGCCACCGGAATGCCTTGTTTTACCATGTTTGTAGTCAACAATGTCCACATCATTTTTCAGTACTGATCGCATCATGGATTTTTCAGAAGGGAAACGAGGGAAGCGAAAGTTTTTATTAGGAAAACTAGAAATGTTGCCAATTTTATTTTATTTAACAACAATTTTATAATATTCAATAACGTCACAACTAAAAACAAAGCAGTTTTTTAAAGGGGAAGCATACAAGTTTTGAGCAGGCGAAGGAAATGAATTCACCACTTTTAAAATACGGCCACATCGAGAAGAATTTTATCCTTAAACCGCGTTCATATTTCGAGCTAAAGCTGGAGCTGCTGCTGGAAAACGTTTCATGTATATTCATATGTTAAAAGAAATGGTTTAAGCGAAATTTGACTTTTAAAGAAACAATTTGATGTATCTAAGTGGAGGTTTTTGTTAACATTTCTTAATTATAATAAAATAATAATAAAAAAGAGAAGAAGTTGCAATTAAGTATTCTATTGTGAAAGCTATGTCCACAAGCAATGTGTTGAATGTTTATATGAACAAGAGTTCGCCAGTTGTCAAAATACGACGTTTTCGCAAACTCTCTCTGCTGATTTGTTTTATTAATTAATTAATTAATGTCATGTTTTTCATAAAAATTTTATTATCAAAATCGGTTGAGAAACACGGGAGAAAATGGTACCGAGTTGTTTCGCCTAGCTATTTATATGTAGGTTAGGAAATGTCTTAAAGTGGTTTGAAATAATTAAAAAATTTTTACTCAGCTATTTTTTGAAGCTGGAGAATATAGTAAAAAATAAAAAAACATTTAAAAAATTAATTTTCATCATAAAAAATCATGGGGGTAGATGGTAGCTCATGATTTTCGATGAAAGAAACTGTTGAAAAATTAGGCAATTTTTGCAAATAAATTATATTTAATATGAAAGAGTGGGGAAAAAGGAATTTGGAATTTTTAAAAAATTGCAACAAAAACAACTTTTGGCCTATTTTTTGAGCAAAATTTTACATTTTAAAGGTTATTTGAAAACAATATAAAACATTTAAATTGATGAGGAAACGGCAAATCTTTTCTATTTAATTTTCTATCCAAAGCCATTTAATTGAACTTTCAGACAAAGAAAATTTGGTGAAAATTGATTGGAAAATGGCTAAGATATTGCATGCAAAGTCAAAACTTTAAATTTCAATAGTTTTTTTCTTATTCTGAGGTGATGGAAATGCCTCAAGGAAATGCGTTGTACTGAAAAATCTACAGTTTTCGAGATATCGCTATAATTTTGATGTTGTACTAACGAGAAATTTTAACATACTATCTGTAAATTAACTTCAGACGAAACTTTCAGACCAAAAAAGCTTTCGCATACCGTGATTTTTCTCAAACAATGACTTTTCATACAAAAATACGTTGTACTGCGAAAAGCTACAGTTTTCGAGATATCGGATTTGTTCGGCGTAGCGCAATATTGCGCACGCAATGCATCGTTATTGCTTTTCTGCACTGCACATGCACTGCAACTCTGTTGCGATGCTTTGCCAATGCGTAGTAAAATAGTTTTGTACAACGCCCAATTTAGAAAAGAAAAAATTCTAAAATTTTGCGAAAAATGTGTTTTAAAAACTTTTTTACACCATGTTCTTCCATCTTTTATAGTTTAGGTTCTGTGGTACCACAACGGACCAAGTATATGGCAAGTGTATTTTTTTTAAAGATCAAAGTACCAAGGCATGCGCCTTATACAAACAAGGTTTGTTCTTTGACCTGAAAGGAAAAGGATAGATTTATTTAGAGGAATTGATTGGAACCATATGTGAACTATTGATTATGGTAATGGATATGGTAACTATACACCACCCTTACCTATAGTTTAGGTTTTATTAAGAAATATTCTTTAAATGCGCATATTTCAGATCAAGGCCAAAATAAATATTCGGTGCACTCCTCTCTACTATAATTCATTTAAAAATTCTCGAAATCGGTTGAGAAACACGGAAGAAAATGGTACCAAACTTTTTCGCCTACGCCTATTTATATATAGATATGTCAGAAAATATTTCATTTCTAAAAGAAAACAATTTTTTTTCCAACGATAAGGTAAAAATATCTTGGTTAAAATATGCTTTTTTTTAATCCTGTTTATTTAAATACTACTTTTCAAAATCCAATTTTTTAAAAACATCGTCAAAAATTTATATAGTTCACATGGACATTTAATTAAAGTACTCTAAATTTTAATAAAATGTTCGTTTTTTAGCAATTACGACAACTTTTAACACCAAATTTAGTTAATTTTCGAATTTTTTAAAAAACCTTTTAACGTTTAGTATTTTTTTGCTACAAATGGTTGAAAGAATAAAAAGTTTAAAGGGGCAAACTGTTTATTGTGACTGTATACAGAGATGAACATGCAATAAAAAACATGATGTTTAGTTAAAATAGTTTAAAAATGTTTTTTATAATATACGGAAAGTTGTCTACATTTTTCTTCTTGATAGAAAAGCAGAGATAAAAGTAATTACATTAGTGTTGAATACATATTTGATAAAATATAATTTTCTCAAAGATAATAAAACTGGTATTGGAAAGCATTTGATTTTCTTTTGCAAGAAATAGTATATCGGTAGATTGTGTCACAACAGTTTACATACTTTTTTGCTAACGTCAAAATTTTGAATTTTAAGAAATTAAGTAGCCTTAATGAACTTATTAACTTTTTGGGTGGCGGCTTACAATCTAGTTAAAAAAATATAATGTAATAAAAATATGCATACATCAATCATCTGAGCTGAGGCTAATGGTCCAATTATGTACGCGTAACGCAACGCAAGGAGGCCGTGCCAAGTGTCACGTAAATTTCCGTTGTATGGGCTTTGTGCGTATCTGGTTATGCACTACGTAGCGAAGCTTAGAACAGTATAGATGAAAACAGAATCTTATCTCACAACCTTAAGATAAACGTATAACAAATAAAAAGTTCAATTTCATTTTGAACTTACGTCGCTCTAGGGTCTTGTGACAGCCAGTGTTGTCACTCTAGCACAATCGTGGTAGATCGACCACTTTTTTGGATGCTACACTATTTAAAATTTTCAAGTGACAACACTGGTGATGGCTGCATTTTCATGCAACAGTTTATGTGCGATAAATTTGCTGATAAATTGTGTCTTTTGACCCACAATTCTTTTTTTGTTGTCTTTTTTTTTTTGTAGTGCGGTAAATTTCCTAATAAATATAATTTGCCGCCAATTAAAAACATATCTGTGGTCAGAAGGAATAACGTCTAAACTAAAAGTATCGTAAAAAATTATATTTTAATTGCACGAACTACGATACATTTTTTGATATATATGAACCGTTACAAACAAAATATGTACAGACAAGTGATGATCAATTCTGGGCAAAAAATGGATATCTGCATACTTCCAAAAATTGGCAATAAAGTAAATTCCATATCGCTTTTTTACGATATTTTGAGTATAGTCATTATTCCTTGTGACCACAGATATTACTTCTTGTAAACAAAAGAGTTGAAGTTTTTTAAATAGATGTACGTCTGCATAATCAAAAGAGTTGAAGTTTTTTAAGTAGAAGTACGTCTGCATAATCAACAATAAATTATCTGCGTGCAATCCGCCATTTGCTACGGTCACCTTGCGTTGCGTTACGCGAACATAATTGGACCATAAGGATCTTAAGGTATTGAAATAATTTCGTATTATAATATTCATTATAATTAATTCACCATCATTATTAATTATGAGTAGCAGCGTTACGTTGATTTGCAGTTGCTTTAGTTAAGTTATATTAAACCATCGCTCTGCATTTTCTTGATTAACCATGCAAGTTCAACTATGATTATTTGATCGTCGACACTCTTGACTTTGTCAATTTTAGATGCAACGTTAAGCGGAATACGATTTTGTAGATATTTCAAAAGTTCTTCATTTATATCAGTTGGTAAGCCTAAAAAACAAAAGTTCGAAAGTAAAAGTAATGACCTTTTTAATAAAATTTAAAAAATTTTTATAAATACCATCGATTAAACACATATTAGTGGTGCAATCTTGCTTTAAGTCTAGGGGATAGGGCCGTATATCGGATGAGCCGACAGTGTGTTCATTAGTATAGTCAATGTAGACCACTGTGTATCGATCATTTGTTATTCCTGTCACCTTGGCACGATACCAATCACCTTCAAATTTAGCAATACAGTATTCGTGCAAACTGTTAACGAAATAATTTAAGATAAACAGTTATAAATTGTAATTAATTGTGTGCATTACCGTGGTTTATACGGCTTTTTAGTGTCTTCAAAAACAGACAAATATTTCTGAACTTCAGCAAATGTCAGGACTTCATTGCGAGTAACGCAAGCAAAATAACCCAGCTCCAAACATGAATTGTCTACAACAACAATATCGATATTCCGTGCGTTTTCAGCAAGCGTGATGCGTGTCTTAAAGGGCTGTAAATTAAAAAAAATTAGTTGTTAATTAAGTATTTAATTAGAGCTCCTCAAAGACTACACATAATTGAAAGAAGAAAGTGTGAATCCCAACTATGTCCAAAACAAGATCTCTAATAAATATTATCAATACATCAATGCATCCTGGTTCACGCACCATGGTGCTTGAATCACGTTCAAAATTCCACCTCAAATACGTAAGAAAGTCAGTGCGTGCATATGAATGAAGGTAGATCGGTTATATATTTTTGTACAATTGTTGTGTCCTTGAATATTATATATCATATATCACTGGAAGTGTATTGCACGAACGGAAATTTATCTATTTAATTCAATACACAATTCTATAATTCTGGTCCCAAGCAAGATGTCCACAATTATAGACCGATTAGTAAAATTTGATGTGTTCCTAAAATCTTCGAAAAAATCCTTTCTAATAAATTATTCTTTTGCTTTAAAAATCTAAACTCTTAATCAACATGGCCTTTTATCAGAGAGGTACATTAAACACTAATTTAAACAATTTTTGCTAAAGTATTTAGGATCCTGCGTGCCCACCGGAATTATAAACCATGGTTGCGAATGAAATAGTTTGAGCTATTAAAAGTTCAATAATTGACGAAACCGGCCCGGTTCTGTCCGAAAAACCGGGTTGTTTTTGTTATTTATATATTTAAAATAATAAAAATAATTAATTTGGAATTTGGAATATGTAAAATTTGGTGGAGAATATGAATCTAGACTTTGAATCACCGAATCATTTAATCCGGTGCCACCAAACTCACTGAAAGCTAATATTTTAAATTTTGTTCATACTATTTTTTTCATGCCTATTATTAGATCCTGATGATTTTTTAAAACGTTTTTATACAGTACTAGCAACCCTCCGCGGCTTTGCTCGCGATGTGGAAACAATTTATTTTTATTTTTGTTGTAACAGTGAGTAACGTAAATAACAAGTTTAATTGTTTTTGAAAAATTTCAGATATTATTTCGATTCCATTCTCATTAAAATAATAGTGAAATGAAAGCTGCAACAACCAAAACTATAAGAAACATGGCACAAAGTAAATGTCAAAAGAATAGCCCACCATTAAACAATAGTCGATAAGGAATAGTCGCCAAGTCGACTTAAGACAGAACTGAACTGTAGCTGTGCTTCTCACTTAAAGAACTACATATAAACAAACACAATCTGGAGCTTCTAGCATGACCTTAGTCAAAGTTATGACACAAAAACAAAACAACCTTTCATAGAACTCATATGGCATTAAAATGAAATATTAACCAAAAACTTAAAACCTTGATTGCCTTGATAAGGCGCTTGATTGCCTTGTAAAGGTTCGCATTGGATACTTTTTCGGTATTCCTCTCGGTCCTAGGATTCTGACTATCTATTCTTAAGATAACCCACAATTAATAATATTGTGAAAATTTGTGAAGAAGATTTTAATAAACTTGAATTGGTTAAGGCAGGACCATAGGCACTGGTCTGTTATTAATAAGGAATATAACGAATATCGAAAATTAAATGTAAATGGAACTCTCACCTAAGTAACTCGTGGCGCATAGATCCTTGTGTTTACAACTACCAAAAAAAATTTAACTTCTAGAAAATGTTCGCGTTGACTCGGATCCAAAAACTTTCTACATTTTCCAGTACACATAAAACTAAAATAATCTCTTTTTTTGCACATGTCCTTCATCGTATCTGCATTACAATAGTTTTTTATTATTTCAAAAAGGAAGCTTGGTTAAGCTTTTCTTTTCTATGAACAAATCATTTTTGAATAATCGCAGGAGATACCTATTCTGTATTAGCTTGGTATTGCTAATAAAAACAAAAAATTAAAAGAAGGTAAAATTAATAATATATTAGTGGTATTGTGGGAATTTGTGATAATTTTAATAAACTTGAATTTTAATAACTACAACTTAACAATGATCTCACACATCTCCTTTCCAATCCCACTACTAACAACATAAAAAGTTAATACTTTTCTTAAAGCAATCAAACATATACTATCTTATCTAAACAAAAAACGGAAAGAAAAACAAAAAAAAATTTAAATCACTATACTAATTTGATCTGGAAAAAAGAGAACAAAACATGTAAGATGAACCTTTAAGTTATTAATACTTATTAGTTTATTCTAGCTTTAAGTCTAGCTTAAGGCCTAAGTAGCCATAGCTTCTAATTAACTTTAAATTTTAATTTTCTGTTAATATATTAATAATAATAATAATAATAACAACGACTATCATTACATGAATGTAGATCCAACTCAAACCTAAATAACTCGTAGCGTTTCAGTCCTTCGGTTCACAAGGCGTGTCTTCAAATTAGATGCACAAAAATGTGTTTCATCATCAGAAGAATTCCATTTTGAGTCTGGCAAATTAAAATCGGCCAACAAAATAATGTCGTCATTACCGTCAATAAGTTCGATATTAGCAGAGCAGGGAATATTAATAAAGGAACTAACACAGGAGTTCCTTGTAGCTAATAGGACACCACCACCAACTGCAGAATTATTGTCAGCGTGTCTGTCCTTCCTATGCACTTGAAAACTATTTCAAACACTTCTAAATCAGTAATTCATCCATTCAACCAAGTTTCAGTTAACGCGATATCTTCAGAAAAATTCTGAGTTGACAAAAAAATGTCCCGCGTCTTTGAACGCAATCCCCTTACATTTTGATATTAAAGTGAAAGTCTATTTAGTTTTTTTTTTTGGTCTCACTGGCGATATTATTCGTCCTTCTAGACCTATGTTTAGGCTTAAACTCAGAAACGAAGACATTATAAGTCCACAACAGAGACCTGCAGCGATGAACTGCAACTGCTTTTACACTCAGTACCAAAGATAACAAGATAGGAAACTTCTGTGGGGAACCCGAAAAGTGGTGAAGTAAAACACACGTACGAAAAAAATTCGTTCACCACGAATTTCTTAGCCCTTATCTGAATATGTTTTAGCTCAACTGTCAATTTGCTAAAATAGTGAGGTGAATAAGTCAGTTGCTAATTATGTTACTTAAATTTTCCAATACGTTTGTTTTTGATTGGCTTCAAAACGAAAATAAAAATATGTAAAAAGCTTTACTTCATGTTAAATACAATCCTATACATAAAAAACACATTAGGGCTATTCCCGATTACGGGCAAATAGCGTGGCATCGTGGCATTTGCAAAATATGATGGCAAATATTTTCAACACAACAACAAAATGTACATATTTGCATTTGCCCGACTGTGTCAAATTTGCAACACTAAAATCCCATTGCATACAGTCGAGCATGGGCAACTCTTATATGCCAATCAATCAGCTGTCACATTTTAACCAAACGCCGCTTATAAAACACAATTAACAGACTCTGTTCACATGGAACTCACTTTGATAAATAATACATTTTGATAAATAATAATGAAAAACACCACAAATACTGTTCGTGTTGTTTTTTTCCTCCAAAACAGCTGTGAGTTGCAACAGTGTTCTAAAACGTGTGCTCACAGTTGATGGCAAATATTTGGTAGGGCATACATTTGCAAAGCTATTTGCCCGTAACTGGGAATAGCCCTATTATTTTCTTCCGAAAGGTCTCTATCCAGCTCTCAAGTAATTACTCAAGAAAAAAGTTACTTAAGTTTCTTGAGTGTAAAAAAGTAGTAGACAAGTAATTTTGACGGCGAGAGTTTTGACAGTTCCAGCATTGTATCACTTTGTATTGAAAATTTAGGCTGATTTGTTTTCATCAAACATTGAAATAAATTTGTTGCAATAAATATTGAAATAATTCATTAAATGAGTAATGGCTGAATTGCAAAGGTAAGTAATAGAGAAAAGCGTTTGTTTACATTTTATTACATTTTGTTTACATGTTGGCAGACCGCTTCTTCCGGATAGCTTTCGACCGCTTCTCGGAAGACATCTGCCCCTCAAAATTGACTGCCTCTTCTTCTCCCTCCGTAGAAATGTTCATGTGCATGTCTAAAATATTCTTTTATTAATTTTAAATCAATTAATCAATGATATCAATAAAATTATTTACCTTTGAATGTTGGTTGCCAAAATTTTACTTGAAGTAATAATATAACTTGCATATATTTCTTGACATTCACAGTGTTACCGTTGTCACTTTTCAATGAAAAAAAAGAAGTAAGAACAGAAAATTTTTCTTACGAGCTGGATTCTCTTTCAAGTAATTTTGACAAGGAAAAATTACTTTTCGATTACTTTTCAGATTTATGTATGAAAATAAGCTTTACTTGAGAGCTGGAAACAGGCCTGAAAAGTGCAAATTATTGCATGGAGTGATAGGGTTAACAATGGCAGCTGTGTTAATTTATGAATGAAATAAATCGTAGTGTTGCCAACTTTTAATTTTTAGGCTAATTTTTAAATTGGACATGTCAACTTTGGAAAAAACAACATGTCAACTTTGGAAAAAACAACATGAGATATCGGTTAAGTAATGTCGCGGTCAGTTTAGCCACCAAATCAAAATTTTTAAATATATTCATCTTTATTTTGTTTTGTTATATTTTTCTCTTTGCTGTAAACTTTTTTAATTTAAGTTGCTTAACATTTGTATGTAACACTTCAATAAATCGTTTCTATTTGATATTAGCACGGTTTGGTCGAACTTTTTGTTGACCTATTTAAAAAAGAATGTCCCACATAATATTATATATAAGTTTACTGTGAAAACATTTCGAAATTGTTTATATTAACTTACTTTATGGCCCACGCTAATTTCTTATTCCTTTTTTCTTATTTATTTTGGTATCAATGTCTGAGTTCACACAAGAAACAAATGCTTGAATGAATCTAAATTTGTTTTTGTTTTTCCAGCTAAAAAAATTAACTCTCTGTAAGATCGAAAATTAACTTCGAACGTAATCAAAAGTTTGATGATGCTAGTGACCTGGTTATGCTAGGCAAACATGCCAAATATTTTTTTTACAGCAAACAAAAATTTTTGGCGTGAGAGCGAAAAAATGAGCAGGAGAAAAAGTTCATTTCTCATTTTATTCGTAAAACACTAACAACAAAATCAGTTCACCAAACATGCTTGCCTAGCATAACCAGGGCATAAGACCTGAATCATTCAGTCAAAGGCAGTAAAAGATAACAAGACAAAGTTATGATCATTTGCTTCTCTTGTGAACTCAGCCAATGATGCCAAAAAAATCAACAGCTACTGCAACGTTGAAAATGTATTTCCATATTGGTTTGTGTACATGCTTAGCGGTGGTTCCAGAGAGTATAAATTATATAGAGGTCCCAGTTCGACTTCGAATGCTATTTCACTCAAGTTTCGTTATACAAGCGTCCGGAGAATAGAAAAACAAAACAAAAATAATTGTGCTTTGCGTCAGCGTTCGTTTTGACGCTGCCTATACTTTTTTATAGGTGAGCATGGAACATCTGCTGAGGCAAAAGCACAATTATTTTTGTTTTGTTTTTCTATTTTCCGAACGCTTGTACAACGAAACTTGAGTGAACCTCGAACTGACATCTCTATATAATTTATACTCTCTGGTGGTTCCTTTATCTGGCAGACTAAATGCCCAAGAATGATGAATACAAAGATTGCGCCGAAGACAAGAAAATGAGTACAACAAAATTGTCGTTCTGCGCATGTACGTCATACTATCAATGCTGTTTTAGAGAGCGCTCACTTTGCATACGATTTCTATACAGAAATGAAAATTGCATACATTTTAGTTTGTATAGTTAAAATAAAAGAAGTAAAAGCAATTTATTGGAATGAGAAGAAGGTACATTTATTAAGTACTCCTTTGCAAACATTATTTTTACTATTATTTTATTACAGCCGCAGCTTAAGTAAGCAGCTTAGTAAAAAATAAAAATTTGTCTGAGAAACCAACTTTAGTGAGCATTATTTTTCGACTTGGATTTTATAAAAAATGTTTATTAAGAGTTTAATTGGTGTAGTTTAAACATTCCCAGATATTTTATTTGCATTAATTTACCTGTGAATTGAAAGGACAAATAAATGATAGTTCCAAGTTATTAAATAATGAAACAAATTTTGTTAAGTTAATATATTTTTGTGTTTTTGTTTTCGTTAGTGTGCATTTTCTACAATTTCTTTGTTTCATTTTTGTATTTATTGCAAACATCAGGTTTCTGAAAAATATTTGTTTGCTACTGTTACCACAATTAGCAGCTGCACACTTCATTTTTTAAATTTTAAATTAAAAACTCGCAAATATACTTCGATATAGACACAATTAAGTTAAACACAATCGATCGCAGTACGTTTCTCAAAGAAATAAAATATTGTGACGTAGTCAACCGAACAGCTGGTTGTCAAACTCGGTTAGCAGAAGTAACGGACCTGCGCAAAGCGTAATCTCTTATTCTATCATTCTTGCTAAATGCCATAGATGTATATGTTTGTCTCTTTTACCTTCGCTTAGCATTTTATTCGAATTCCCGCAAATCGGGAAAATCCTGGTTGGCATACCTGGTGCTAAAGAAGTTAATCTTAAAAACATATTTATGCTTGGGATGCAAAGTAAAATTATGCCTTAATTTTTTTAACACATTTTAAACACTTATGTTGTAAAACATTTGATAACATTAAGCATTACTTAAATAATATATAATTTTAAGTAGTTGCATAACTGCCAAATTAATATTTTACGCAAATAATTTATCAATAATGGTTTCGTGATCAAAACATTAAAACTTATTAAAAACTTATTATTTTATAATATTATCTTAGAGAAACATTTTGATTTTATTAATTAAAGCAATCACTGTTTCAGAAATGTACATAGATTTTCTTCTTCGTAAATGTTTAGTAAATTTTTCGTTAACTTTTTTTCACAAAAAGCACAGACATTTTGACATTTCACGATTACAGCTCCTCTAAAACAAGACAAGTTCGCAGCTGCAGATTTTATTTTTCGTAAAGGTTTATTAAATGTTTCTTTAACTTTTTTGTTTTAGTAAGAATGAAAGGTATTGGCTAAATATATTCTTAAAATGGTTGAGGCAAGGAAGAAAAATTATATAAAATTTGTTTTTAATTACTTAATTACATAATTACTGAACTACCTAATTACTTAATTACCCAATTAAACTACAATAGAAAAATGTGTAACGTCCGAAACGTACCGTCCGAACATATAAAACTGTTAACAGTGACTTTAAAACTACGATATTAAAGATGATGTTGGAATATTTTTAAACTTATTTAATATGCAATATTTTGTTCCTTTAGACTTTCGAGATGCGATGTTATAATTATTATAAATTATACTCATGAAGAGCTATTTAACCAGATACATCTTAATTAAATACTGTTGCGAAATTTATGAAAAAATTTATTAATAAAACAATGATAGCTGACAACTCTAAAAGTAAAATGCCGCAGTGGTGAAAATAAAAAGACACTGACAAATACAACAAGTGTGAAAATTTGCAAACTTTGTTTGACGATATGTAATAAAATAAGAGCTTGCATGTAATTATTTGAATGTTCAACGTATTCCTATATCACAACTTAAAGATTAAAAACACTCAATCCGTACATTATTTTTCTTGTTTGCAAACGAAGTTCCAGCAGAAAAAAGCAGAAAAAGAAGAATGTCGTTCCATTTTTAAATCTCACCATGAATAGCGGGGGTTTGTGTAGAATAGCGGGGGCTTGAGTAAAAGCAAATTTTTAAAAAATGTTGACAAATACAACAACTGAAGAAATTTCCAAACTTTAAAATCATATACAGACCAAAATAAAGGGACTTAATAATCAGTTTTGGTTGCAAACATCTTATTGCAACCTAACTTAAGTATTTATATACTAACAAACAGATTATATGCATTAATTTCAGGGGTTGCCAATTGATTTCTTTGTGAGCTTGCGGCCGATTAAGAACAAGAGTGCCACTCAGGGTTGATTTTTTCTATGCACAAATACATGCAAACATTTTTTGAGGTTATGTCAAGTGTAAAAGCTGACAGGCTTCTCTATATGTTGTGCATAAATAGCCTTTGTCTAATCCCGCCAATATTTGAAGTATAGCTTAGAATATTTACACCAAATGGACACACCAAATTGTTAAAATATCGTTAACAGGTTAATAAATAATTAATTTTTAAATTTGTAAGGGAGGTACCAGGCCCCTTTGTCCAATCCCGCCCATATTAGCAGTAAAGCTCAGAACGCGTACATTAAACTGACGTACCAAATTTTGTTCAAATACCTATAAGAGGAGCAGAAATAATGGATTTTAAATTCGTAATTTGTATGGGAGGTACCACGTTCATTTGTCCAATTGCGTCCATATTTGTAGTTGAACTTAGAAACTATGCACTAAACCCTTCATATTAAATTGTATTCCGATACCAACAACAGTAGGAGAAATAGTGGATTTTGAATTTGTAATTTGTATGGGAGGTACCACGCCCCTTTGTCCAATCCCGCCCATATTTGGAGTAAAGCTTGGAACGCATACATTAAACGGATGTACCAAATTTTGTTCAAATACCTATAATAGGAGCAGAAATATCGGATTTTTATTCTGCGATTTGTATGGGAGGTACCACGCCCCTTTGTCGAATTAAGTTTTTTTTCTATATAAACCATCTACTAAAAATATCGAATTGAATAAAAAAAAAATCAGCCTAATCGGTTCAGCCGTTCGCCCGTGATGGCATTTCATAGATGGACCGTTTTATTTTTATATATATAGATTAATGTTTGAATGTAAAAAGATAATTTTAGTTTAAAAAATAATAAGTTTAAAATCGCCGCTTACAATTTTTACTTTTAAAGCGTCGTTATTAATATTAACCTCTATTAATATTGTTATTTACAGGAAAAGAATCACTGTTTGTTGGCTGTAAACATTTTAGCATTGAATTGTAATTCAATACTTACTTACTTCATTAATTTCCATTTTTTTAAGTTAACTCTTACTTTATTTTTACTTTACTTATGCTTTCATTAGCAACTGATAATGACTTCTGCTTTCAGCATACGCAAGTATTTGCAGTATTTGCAGAACTATACAGTTTTTTTTTCATTTGCCGAGATAGCGACCGATAATTACTGTAATTGATGAGAGCAAGTTGCGTATGCATTTGATCCGAGAGAGAGAGAGTTAAAACATTACTTTTTCTTTGAGCAGCAAGCAACGGTTTTACGCTATTTCTTTGCTTAATTCTGCTACAAGTGATGTGCGTAGCTAAAAGTACTTGGTGGAATCAAAAAAGCAAATACATTTGTGCAGACCTTTAATGTTAACATAATATAATTATGTGTATTAACCACAGCGCACGAGCGGCAATCGTTATAATTATGCATTATTTTGAGTTACTGCCTTGTGTACCATTGCAGGTTGATTTCAACTTCGGCTAAGCAGTGACACAAAAGTAAACTTACGAACAGGAAATCGGCGAGCACACTGCATTTTTACTCAAGTGTTTGTAGATTACTTCAGTATGAATAGAGTAAATAGTTTTTATAAGGGCTGTTAACATAATTCAGGTTGTAGCATAACATGCTATCGAATTTTTATCTCAGTTTCTACCCGATTTATATAAAATTATGCCATTTGATAAATATTTTCAAGTATTAAGAATTTTTATATCTGATTTTTGAATCATTAGTACTAAAGAATGCGAAATTTTGTGTATTTTTAAAATACAGTGTATTTTTAATCCGAACATTTACAATTTTTTGATGCAATAATTTGTTACAGAGTATTTTTTTACATCTATTACACTATCAAGAAGGTGCGTTGAATGAATTTGAATGGTATTAACCCATTTGTACTCACTGCACTCGCTTCTACATCTTTCTACATACTCTTTCGTCTGTTTCACCACGCGCAGAGCTTTTTTTTTAATACAAGTCTATAAACAAGGCTACCATTTTTTCAGGAGGCAATGTTTTTGATTGAAGAGACTTTATTGTTAAAAAAATGTGTTTAAAAATTTGCGTTTTTATATTTTTCGATACAAAAAAAAAAACCAAAAAATATTATATTAAAATCGTATTTAAATGACCTAAAAACGAAAAATGCTCTTAAAATTAAAAATGTCCAAAAATGGCAGTAAAAAAACTTCCAAAATCGCTAAAAAATTACTAAAAAATGCCCTAAATCTAGTAAAAATTTCCAGAAAGTTAAAACTGATGAAAAATGAAAAAATATTACCTAAAATCTTTTCTTATTTGGAATTTAGAAAACATAAATTTCCGTTCTAAACAACCAGGAAATGTCTTGGAAACAGCAGAATAAAAAATGTCATGTCATCGAAATCCTAGCCCTGCTAATGACGAATTTAGACCTCAAAGAGAGCAGCAGACAATTTTTCAAAGAGCGTCCATATCGAAAATAACTCAAACATAACATTGACTTGAACAAAAGTTGTTGCTCTATCAAAGATCTGCATGCATACAAAATCTTATCAAAATCATCACTGAAAGGTGTTTTATACAAAAATGGCGTCTGACATAATTTTTAAAAAAACTAAATTTAATAAATATCTTTAAAAATATTCTAAACAAATTTTATTTCTCACTCAATTAAACTTTATAATTTATTTTAAAAAATAAATCAGCTCAATTGAACCATTAGTTTATGAGCTACAAGCTCTCAAAAGTCACGCAAAGTAAGAAAGAAGCGCTGTTTTTTTTTTATACATTAGTTGAGATTTATAACTTTTGTTTTGTTGCTTGTAAATTACCATGCTTATAATTGCATACCAGAAGTTGAAAAGACCCTGTGCTGGTTATCAAACCAACAACTCGAGCATGCATTATTTAGTCTTACGACACGCTCATACACAGTTGGCTTCAATGTTGCAAGTATGTTCGACACAGCAATCGCAGCGCTTGCGTAGTGCGGTCATACTCTCACTGTATTTGTTGAGGGTAGATCATAGAAATACCCACCAGGAAATGTGAGCATTCCCGGATGTTACCAGGAAACATTCCATGGAATGTAGGAAGCATTCCCCTTTGTTGCACACTCCATTGCTTTTTTAACATAGCATGTCATTAGAGGGAAACATTCCTCCCCGCTGTGTTAAAAAGTCATTCGGCCAGGATTCGAACCCGGGACCCCTGAGCGACAGTCGAGCGCGCTACCACTAGACTATCGAATTCTACAATAAGCGGCTAGAAAACAATGATTTAATATTTTCTATTGTCATTGCTTGACAATAAATAAAAGTTTCCACATGCATTCTTAAAGAAGCGGTTTGGAAACAATATAAATACAAAACTACCCTTAAGCTTCCAAAAGATGCGGTGGGGAAACAATATAAATACAAAACTACCCTTAAGCTTTCAAAAGATACGGTGGGGAATGTTTCTTTATCACTTTTAGATGGAAACCTTCCGATTTTTCCTGGAGGGAAGAGATAAGGAAGTGGTGTTCTGAAATAAAAGTGCGGCATTTTTCTTACTGGTGTATTTCACACTAATACAGAAACATTCACTCAGGGCCACATTCGGTTGTTGCGTACAGCTAGGCTCAGTTTTTTGATAGGAATTGCATATTAAAAAAGTTTTTCCAATGATGTTTTTAATAGAACACATTAATTTTAATTTGTTTATTGAAACAATTATATATAGGCATTTCCGCCAAAAGGTCTACCACGACTGAAAAATTAAATGTTACTTAAAATTCGTTTAAACCTCCACAATAGAGAAAAAATGTTTAAATTTATATTGTGAGAGTACTGAGAGCTGATCGCAATTTCAATTTAAAAAATGACAGCAAACATGATGAATGATAACAAAAGTTAAAAAATGGTGACAAAAGTTGAAAATACATAACGTATATCACGTAACGTATCATACTTTGGTTTGTATAAAAATAATTAAAAAAGATTTTTCAACGAAACAATTATGAATATGTAGCAATATTATTCCAGATTATATTAAAAAAACTTTCATAAAAAGCTAGTGCACGTCCAAGATGTGCGGAAATCTGAAAAGAAACACAAATATCTCTTAATATTGATTGAATATACTGAAAAAAGGGGCGCCCTTAAAATGGGTGTACGGGTGACGTACACTGTATGTGTGCGAAACACCATTTCCTTATTTTTTATTTCTATGGGGTAGATTGCAAGTAACAAAAATGCCATCGCTTGCAGATCTCTGGTCCACAAATTAGAGCTCAGAACAGTTGCAAACACTTCAGCAGCAACTGTGAGAATAAATGATGCGTGGGAAAGTTTATTGCCAATTTTTTTGCATGAGCGAAAGCAGTCTGACTTACTAATTGATTATGATTGACAAACGTCAATACATTGTCACTTGTTGTGTTGGGCTGAAGGCGTGAAATGAAAACCTTCTTTTTTCCCGACACCGCTCTTAAATTTAATTAACTATTGCGCTCATTAGATATAGCAATCTCATTTCTAACCGGGAGAGAAACAGAAGGAGAAGATATAGTATTAACTCTATTATTTATCCTCACTGGTTTAGTCGAGATCTGCTTCGTCTCAAAAATGCCTTTTTTTCGAAATATTTAAGTCTTTTTTAGATGAATTGATTTTCAATTCAGTCAATAATAAATTTAATCTTGATCGTATCTTAAATTTAATTTTTATCGATAAAGAATTTGTTGCAAATCTTGATTCAGCTCAATTTGAGGTGCCCATAATGTGCCCATAATTTTTTTTTAATTTTGCAACATGCAATAACAATAGAGTTAAGCTACTACAGCTTTTTCGCACTTTCTCCGCATTAGATCATCTTAAGAATTAGCCCAAATAACATTAAAATATCTCAATGATATCGATGAGTGGTCCAAAACAATCTAAAGTGAGAAAAATTTACCCACCATAATATGGGTTGAGCTCAGGGACAACACAAGACATAACAACTACTAACTATGCGTTTACATAGATCTAATCATACATTAGTTTTCAATCTACTTTTGAGTTGACCTTTCGATAAGTTAACATCAAAAAAGCTACAGTTGTTAACAAAGGTGCTCATGCGATGTAAAGGAGCAATAGCCATATAATTTGTTCTCCTAAAAGGGGTTTGTAAATTAAATTGTTAGCATTTCTACTGCTTCTACGGTTAGTGTTAAAATTTATAAGAGTAAGGAGTTCTAATGAATCGAATACACAAGTTGGTGTAAATGACTTGGTGTAAATAGACGATATCCGCAGATTTCCTTCGCTCATTTAAAGATTGAATTTTTAATAGTTTTAAACGATCCTCATAAGGAGGAAGGTTTAAAGTGTCAGTTCCACTTAAGCCCTTTAGAGCAAACCGAACAAAACGGTTTTGGATTCTCTCTATACGTTCAACTTGGGGACCAAACTTGACTTGCATACTCTAAGTGAGGTCACACAATTGCATAATACAGCGTTGTAGTTGTAATCATACTATTAAATTCTTTGGCCCAGCGTTTTATAAACCCGAGCATAGAAGATGCTTTTTTACAAATGTAATCAATATCAACGTTAAACGATAGCTTAGAATCCATGCATATACCAAGATCTTTGACAGCATCTACACGACTTAAAGCAGTATCTTTTATCTTATAATCAAATATTAAATTATTCCCGAAAAGGTCATATTGGCATTTATCTGGATTTAGAAACATATTATTTTCAGAACACCAAACTTCAAAAAATTTCAAATCAAAAGGATCTGAATTGTCTTTAGCATCTAGTGTTCTGTATATTTTCATATCATCTGCATAGATAAGTAGATGAGAGTGTTTGATGATGTGGGTTACATCATTAATGGCTAAAATAAACAGAAGTGGACCAAGGTGACTACCTTGAGGAACACCAGATTCAGCAAAAAATTCAGCAGACAATACGCCTCGAAATCGTATTTGATAAGATCACTGTCAGATACGATTGAATCTAGCTTACAAAAATTTGTGGAAAACCCATTAACTTTAGTTTAAAAAGAATTAAGTTGTGTGGCAGTTTATCAAATGCTTTACTAAAATCAGTGTAAATACAGTCGACCTGGTTACCTGACTGATAATGCTGGAATTTTGTGTCTTTTACTATCAAAAATCATCGTCATCTGTCTCATTTTCATATGATTATAATCGCGCTAATTAAAATGCCATTCAGGCCGGTCCTGAGGCATTTCAATGGGATGAGGTTTTCTCAGGGATGGAACTGGCAGAAATGTATGAATTTTTCGATCTATCATAAATGATTTGGTTAGAAGTTTTGTTCCAAGGAAGCATAAACGCACCTCTAATTATACGATCTGGTTCAACAAAAAGCTAGGCAATTTAAAGAATAGGATGAATAAAGCATATAAGAGGTTTAGAATCTGTAAGGACAATCAGGAACTAAATCTGGCTAATTTAAATTGTGCTAACGAATTCAATATTTTAAATAAATTTCTTTTTAAATCCCAATCTTATTAATTGAAGACAAACTTAAAGAGAATAGTAAATTTTTCAGGTGCTATATAAATATGAAGAGGAAACCTAGTGGCATTCCTAATTCTATGTTTTATAAGGACACTAGTTCTGAGGATACCCTTACCATTTGTAACTTTTTCGGGAATTATTTTAAATCCGTTTACTCGGTAGCACCTTCCACCTCTTATCTTACACCGGATCCTATTTCTCTTTTAAACTTAAGTAATTTCACTTTAGAGGAATCAGAGGTCGAAAGTTCACTTCTTAACATTAAATCAACATCGATGACTGGCCATGATGATATTGCTCCTATTTTGCTAAAAAGGTGTGCGACTTTAATTTCTCGCCCCCTTACTATTATATTCAATAAATCTCTGTCAAGTGGTTCCTTCTTGAACGAATGGAAAGTTTCCTATATTGTTCCTATTCACAAATCTAGTCTGAAGCAAAATGTCTGCAATTATAGGCCGATAAGTAAAATTTTATGTGTGCCTAAAATCTTTGAAAAAATAGTTTATGAAAAATTATCATTTTGTGTTCAAAATGTAATTTCTATTAATCAACATGGCTTCATATCAGGTAAATCAACTGCCACTAATTTAAGTATTTTTTGCTTTTTCACAAATAGATGTGATTTTTACTGATTTCGCTAGGGCGCTTGATAAAGTTAATCACGAAACCTTACTCCATAAACTTTCTGATCTAGGTTTTCTCTAGTCTGCATGCCTGGTTAAGATCTTACCTCCTTAATCGTTGGCAAATGGTCAAAATTAAAGATTGCTTGTCTTCCCCCATTCAGGTTTTGTCAGGTGTACCTCAAGTAAGTCATCTTGGTCCGCTTCTCTTCCTTCTCTTTATAAATGGCCTTCCACTAGTCATCAAACACTCTAGTTGTCTTCTTTTTGCCGATGACTTAAAACTATTTCGGGCAATTAAATCTAACAATGATTCCAATCTTCTTCAATTAGATCTAAACTCGGTCGCAAATTGGTGCTGCCTTAATAATCTTTCCCTTAATATTTCTAAATGCCAGTGTCCATCTTTTTCTAGGTCTGCCATCCCTATTGTCCAGAACTATTCAATAAATTCTACTTCTTTGGAAAGAGTGTTTTGTAAAAAGGACTTAGGAGTTCTTCTGGATTCTAAACTTGATTTTAGGAACCATATTGAACTAATTATTGCAAAAGCTAACTAAATGTTAGGATATCTGAAAAGAAATTCAACGGATTTCTCAGATCCCTTTACTCTTAAGACACTCTATTCATCTTTAGTGAGACCCGTACTATCAATTATACGTCAATAGACTAGAATCGGTTCAACGTAACTTCACTGGATACATGTGGTACAAATTAAACTGGAACCTACCCTCAGTGCCTCAATACGCTACTCGCTGTGCCTTAGTTAATCTTACTCCACTTTCTATTCGCCGCAAACTATTCTCTATCATGCTTATTAGGGATACTATTCATCACAATATCCAGTGCCCCGAACTTCTTTCTCAATTAGATTTTTATACTCTATATCGGTATCTCCGTTGCCAATTCCATTTTCGAGAGTCGTTTCATAGATCTAACTTTGCTCAAAATATGCCTATGTCTCGTTGTATTCATGAAACTAATAAAGTCCTAAGTACCTCAGACTTGTTTAATAATATCTCGAGAAAATCGTTTAAAGATAACCTCTTATTATGCATTATGGCTCGTGAGTCGTGATCTATTCTCTTTAGTTTTTGTTTTCAATTTAAAATTTGTTAGCAACTATCTAAAATGTATATATTAACTTTTAAACTTGAATTTAAAAATCTTTCTTGTAAATAATATAATATTTAAGTGTTTAAGTAAGAGTTATACTCTGATTGATGAAATAAATAAACAAATAAATTATTTGAGTCTCAGAAGAAGAGGCTGGAAGCGTTTGAGACAACGCAGTCGAAATATTTTCCGATGAAGACTTTTCATCAGAATATGCTTTTCATCATAGATGCTAGTACTGGGTGAGGTGATTACTTCGTTAAAAAATTAATTTTTGAAAAAACTCTCTGGTGAAAGAATCCTACACGAAGCACAATACCAGCGAAGACCTGATCGTGTTGATAATTAAAACATCAAGACACGACTTAGAGATCCCAGCACATGAATTATGGAACGCCCGCCCACATGGGCCAGAACAACTGACCATACGGTTCAGAATGTTTTGACTTTTGCAAAGCTCGTCTAAAGAACAAGCAGCAAAGTTTTCTACAGAAAAATATTCCACAGCAAAAGAATAAAATTAATGAATATGATGTGAGCAAATATAATGTCCACTAAGTGCTAATGGGTTAAAGTACTATGTTACAGTTTAAAAGCAACTGCAACAATTTCCTGTGCTTAGTTTATACAAATAAGCAAATAACGCACAAAGAGGAAAGCAAAAAGAGGAAAAAAACATATAAGAGCAGCTTAGCTATCAAATTATGCACAATATTTAAAACAGTGAACGAAAATTTACCGAACGATATTTTAATGTGCCTCACATGGCATGAATTTTCGTTCGGTTGCGTATATGTGTGTGGAAACAAACATAAACATTATTATTCTGTTACGTTCAACAGCATGGCACACAAACACATTGTTATAATGTATGCGCACAAACTACTGAACACATATACGGCACACGATATTTTCACGTAGGCTACTCTCTCTCATTTTGTGTCTCAGAATAGTGCCCTTGATACGTTGCACTTCTTCCAACTATAAAATTATAGTCTAACAAGCTTAGTAGGTCCAAAAATAAACAATACAAAATCCCACGTCACGGGATTCCGGAAAACAAAATTCCCAAAAGGGTAAAAATCCCACGAAAAATACGGTTAAGGAATTTTCGTCGAAAAATCACACTAAAAATCCCACGAAAAATAGAGTAAAGGGATTTTTTTGAATTTTTGAAAAACTGCCAACCTTGGCTGCTGTGCTTAGAAACAAATAAAATGGTTTTATTCTCTGCTTTCTCAGTCTCTCAAACAAGCTTCTTAAACGATTATTTAGTGTAGCTTATGGTACGGAATAATAATGTTTATGTTCAAGTATGCAAACTTGAATGTAACCGAATAATGAGCGCCGTAATGAATGCTACACAACATTAATGTTCAGTTCTCTCAAATCAACGCTTTAGTACTTTAACGAACGCAACGTTAGGTAAATTTTCGTTCACTGATTTACAATTATACACAACATAGTAGAAGTAGACAAGGTAGTGTTGGGGTGTCAAAACGAAGTTGACAACTCATACAAAATCTGCAACCAGTGAGAATGCAATGAAAAGCGAGAATTGGCAAAAATAGCAAAACGGCTGAGTTTAACAATTATGATCACTAAGAAAGAGAGCACATTCAGCCTTAACACTACCTTGTCTAGTTCTGCCATAATACACAATAAAACTAACAAAAATTAATTACACAGCTTGAACACAGTTAATAAAACATCATCTTATTAATAGGAAAATGTATTTTTTTAAACACAAATTAATAATAACACAGCATAAATGGAAATATATACAAAAAGATAAACAAAGATTGCATTAAAACAAACAACTGACATCGGCTAAGAGACGAGATCAACAACATTCTTAATTTACTTCAAGCAAAACCTCGACATCACAATTTCAGTTGGAAGCTCACCTTTAGATAGTATACATCTACTAGAGAAATTTACTGTGAAAACGTAACTTAAAAAATTAAAATTTTTTTTTTTATTTAATTTAAGTAAAACATTTTCGTATTGCTTTATTATATGACAATTTAAATAATTCGCATATGAGCTACTCATCGCAATAGTGGTCCAACCCAAGAATGATAGACACAAGATTACGACATACGTCACTGGAGCCAATTGCCATCTCTATGTTTTTCCTCATTAGCCATCTCTTTTTAGCCAATAGGAACACTTGGCTCCAATTACGTCACCTAGCGGTAACACATGCGGATGTCGTAATCTTGTTTCTTGTGTCACGATTGCGCTGAGAAGCTCATTTAAGAGTACTAAAATCTAAGCTGAAGCTTGGCTTACAAAGTCGGTACTAATTTTGTTAATATTTCGTTCAATTTAGCTTGTGGAGGCAAAGGACATTATTGATCCCAAGCTCATATCGGAAAGTTGACTTTTCGAACGGGAAGATTTTTGCATTTTCATTATAGAGAATAGTTACTCGCAGGAGAAATTGCTTCCAAACATTGCAATAATAACTGCTGAAGACAAGCGTATATTATAAACTTTTTTAAACATTTCAGGGGACCTTAGTTTAAGTTGGTTTTCTAATGCAGTCAGTAAATTTTTTAATGTTCAAGTCTTGAGGTTTAGATAGCGTTTCGAGGCAAGAAAAAAGTTAAAATTATATTATCCAGCCTAGCGATTCATTCATTTCAAAAATTTAATGATTTTTTCAAGTTTAAAGAATTTTACTTTGTGTAAATAAATATTATTAGTGCTTAATTTGTGAATATGTTGGAAATATCTGTGGTCACAAGGAATAACGACTAAACTCAAAGTATCGCAAAAAACGATATTTTATTTGCACGAACTACGACCCATTTTTTTGAAATATATGAACTGTTACCAAAAAAATATGTGCAGACATAAGTGATTATCAATTTTGGGCAAAAAATGGATATCTGCATACTTCCAAAAATTGGCAATAAAGTAAATTCCATATCGCTTTTTTACGATATTTTGAGTTTAGTCATTATTCCTTGTGACCACAGATATACGTGCTAATGCATTTTTAAGTTTATGACCGAAGCAAAAAATCATGGAATAAATCATCATAAACAATCACAGAATAACTGCATCTTTATGTATAACGAAACGAAGGCCGAACGTCGTGAGACAAACGAACAACAATATTTTTTGATATGGAAAAATGTATTGCTTACCGTTTCTCACACCACGTTCAGCCCTCGTTTCGATTTACATAAAGATTCAGTAAATCTCATAAATTTATGAAATATTTCAGTTTATATATATAATAATACAGTCGAATTTGGATATAGTGAACTAATTTTTCAAATTTTTCGCATTTTCGATTGTTTGCAATTGCGAGATTGAATTTTTTTTTAATTTATTTTTTTGCTGACCACTTCTTTTTGTGTACTTTTTTGCTTCCTCTTCTTTAAAATGTCAGTAACTATTCTGATCACTATTGGTTGTTTATTACTTAAAGCAGTCCGTGTAAAAAATAAAAATTTTCACTATTTCGGACTTTGTTATATCCAGATTTGAATGTGCTGGCTGCATTCAAAAGACACAAAATTTACTCAACGCGTTGAGTAAGTGATCAGAATCAGTTTCCGCTACTTTGTGTGCCTTCTGAACGCTATGTTAAATTTTCTTTCAACACAGTGGTTTCAGAAATTGTTATAATTTGGAGCAAAAAATAAAGAACATATATTAATAATATGAATTTGGACGAAATAATAATTGATATTTGTGTAGATGATGAAATAGATGATGTGGAAAACATTGTTTGTGCTGTTAGTAGCTTTAGTTAGAATTCCGTGTCTTAAAGAATTACAATGTATTAAATTTTAACAAATTTTTAACTGAATTTACCACTTTGCAGCTTATATGCACCTCTTCCGTATCTGTAATTTGATAAATGCAGTTCCCAAGCGTGTAGTCAAGTTTAACCTTTAGCTTTAAGCCCACTCATTTCTTCAATAATTATTATTAATTAATTAAATTTTTGTTCTTTGCTTTGTTTCACTTACTTTTGCGTTATTTTCCCTTTATTTTAAAGTAATCAATTCTTAGAACTGAACTGTCAAACTTTCTAGCTCAACACGTTGAGTAGCAATATCGGAAAAATAATTCGCGGCCAAAACAATCAACACGTGGAGCTAATCAGAAACTGATAAGTATGTTCAGCAAGCACATACTCAACGGTTGCGCCACAGATGAGTAAATTTTGTGTCTTTTGAACGCAACCATTGTATTGAAGTATTTACATACATTGTTTTAATAATATATTTATAATTCACATGAAAAAATTTAAGTTAATACATTGTACCCAATAAGAATATTGGTAACGTGGATACATTAATCTCCACAACAAGCAAAAATTTTCTCACCAAGTTAGAACATAGTGAGAACTTCAATCGACTCTATTCGCATATTTTAGCTTCCAGACACACTTCGCCTATCGAATTCCTACGAAAGTAGAATTGAAACAAGCGAGACGACCCTACAAGAAATAGCTAACCAAAACTCTAACACAATCACATACATTTTTCTGTTTACAACCACATTCGCATACTCATTTCAGTGTCAAAAATTGTGAAACAGGGAAAAATATGAACATTTTAGCAAGTGCATGTGAAAGAAAGAGAAGGTATCATTATTAAAAATCATGTCCAATTTTTGCATATCCGCCATTGTAGTTTACCATTCCTGGTTTCGCTAACAAAAACCAAGTTCTGCAATAAAAAAATTAAATATCTTTAAATTGCTTACTGTTGGAACGCTGCTACCCATCAAAGAAGGATGAGCCAATAAGCACGCTTGCCAATATCAAGAATGCAGTGAGCATTTCAACATTCGCCACATCTAATTCCACTCCCAAAGTCGTCGGCACAGAAGTGGCTCGCAGTAGCAGCAACAACAGTAAGAAGAACAACAACAACAATAAAAAATGTTATAATAAATTAAAACCATTTGTTTCAAGACACCAACGAATTGCATGCATTTTTATTTTTTAAGAGGTACGTTAGATAAAACTGATTTTTACGTTATATCTAACGGTTACATATAACTGAGTTTTCGGTTAGATTTATCTGGTGAGATTTGGTTACCTATAACCTGTATTTATGTTAACCTTAACTAGAGAGAGAGCGAGACGGCTATATTTCAATGGTATTGGAAATTGATACGTGTGAAAAAGGGATGCCAGATCACACGTATACACGAGTTTCGGTTAATTTCTTCCCGAGGCTCTTCCTAGCATAACCGAAACTTGGTATGAAGAGGTAACCGATATTTCAGTTTAGAAAAACCGTTTTTGCTTAGTTAAATAACCGATAGTCTTCTTTTAGGGGAGTCACCGATTTTTCTCATTTTGTTTCAGAGTGCAAGTGAGAATAATGTCAAAGTGAGAAAATCTGGTGAGAACTGCTGTGAGAAAAGTTACTATTGTAACTATTAGGAATATCTCGATATATTTAAATAATTTGTAGAACGAGAGATTAAAACAAACTGTTTTATTTAAAGACAAATTCAGAAGTGAAAAATATTGATAACAAGTTTTTCACAAAATTAATAAAACAAAACTATTGCTTCGATTTTTAATTCAACACCTTTCTCAATCGTGTAAACCAAGATAAGTGCGAAAATCTGAAAAATTCTTGATATTCAAAAACTTCGTAAATATATCTGCAAGTTGTTTTTAGTCTGAATGGTAACAATCTTGATACGTCCATTGCAACATTGTCCCTTATGAAGTGATGTTTTATATCAATGTGCTTTGCAAGTTTACTTTCAAAGTTGTTAGCCATCACGATACATCCCCTACTGTCTTCGTAAATAGTTACAGGTTCTTCATGCATTTCAGAAGGGTTCTGTAGATATCTACTCATATATACAATAGAAAAACAAATATCTAGTGCTTATCATTATGTACATAAGAGATCCAAGAAGATCATGGTACGGCTTATCCGAAATTATGTTGTCGCTGTTTTCAGTAATTTGCAGTCCTTTCTCTATTGGACTCTTTACGGAATTGCAATCTAACATACCAATTTTTTAAAGGATTTTTCAATAATGGCATCTTGAGATAACTTAATACATCCATCGCTAAACTCAAGCTTTATACCCAATAAAAGTTTAAGAACCTCGGTGAAAGATTTCCAGATTAGCTATCGTTGATTTCTTGCTACCAACATTCAGTAAATCATCTAGGTACATGATGATAATCAACACATCTTCTCGTTATTCATCAAACTTGGTGTAGAGACAATAATCACGATTTGATCGTTTAAATCCAAGTAACTCAAAAACTTTATTGAACTTGTCGTTCCAGCATCGTGGGGCTTGCTTAAGCCCACAAAGCGATTTAAACAATCTATTTGCTGTTCCCTTTTTTGCTTTAATGCCATCAGGAGTTGTCAAGTAAATTTCTTCATTTAAATCTCCGTGTAGGAAAGCAGTTTTGACGTCCATTTGGTGGAAATAATACTTTCTGTACATTCTAACAGCCTATTCGCAAAGCCTATGAAATAAGGCTCAAAAGTTTGCTTAGTTTAATTTTTATTGGGCTTTATTTAATTTTTCTATTTTGGGCGTTATTTCATTATGAAACAAAACCCAAAAATAGAAAACTTAAATAAAGCCAAAAAATTGTTCATACAAATTTCGTTATTTCATATGAAATAAGACCAACTATTTGGGGCATAATTTATTTTTCTATTTGTTGGCTTTGTTTCATATATTTTTTTAAAACATATTTTGTTTCCAAAAATGGTTTTGGTCTTATTTCAATTTCGGTTTGGGCGTTATTTTTTTTTTTGCTTTATTTCATTTTTTATTTTGGACGTTATTTCATCGGGCGTTATTTCCCTGAATCAAATAAAACGATTTCTTCGATCTTCAACAGTTACAGAACCGAGCTACAGATCATATAAAGGCCATTTAAAACAAAAATCATAAAAAAGTGTCAGTAGCTTAGCGTCCGGTCTGAGAGGTTTATGATTCTTTTGTAAACTTTAAGAGTTAATACAATGTAAAGCATCTTGTACATAAACATAACTAAAGGTTCGCATGGTTTATTCAGGGTTGTTGCGAAATCCGTTTCGGAATTGCTTTGTTATCGGAATAGCAAAACGATTCCGGTATTAAATGGTGTTGTGAATTCTGATCGGTTTTTACTCTTTTCGAACATAAACGAACGTTTTTTCGAACGTAAAGAAAAAAAAGTGTATAAAATGAGTTTTGATGTGTTGGCCATTTTATTTCTAGAGCTTCCACGTAGAGCGTCCGCGTAAGAACAATCTTTGTATTTAATCAAAACACGGAGATATACTTGGACTTTTTGCAGATTTGTGACCCAATATCGCTTAAGCCAGGATTCATTCACTTTGGTGTTAGAAACTATTAAATCTCATGTGCCTTCGTCTTCAATTCCTTTTGTGCTTTTTTTAGCTTTTTAGATTTTTAGCAGAAGTCTCACCCAGGAGAATATAATTTTGTGTTTTATTTCTGTGTTTTTCATCAAATAAAAATAGTATTATAAATATTATCATTTATCATCGAAATTATTTAATTTACTGACATTTTTTTTAAGTTTTCAGCCGCAATAAATAAAACTAGTAAGCCCGTGTGGCGTTAAAACGCCAAAATCAAACATACCTACATTTTTTTTAAGCTATTGAATAGATTGTGAACTGATCAAAATTTAAATGAAATTAATTTTGGCCTTTTTGCAATATACGCGGTATTGCACACGCAACGACGATATAATGTTAGCATATTTAATTTCATGACCAAATTTATTATAAATATACAGGAGTAAGAATATTTTTTGATTTCCAGTTGAAAAATGCTTGAACAAAAATGTTTCATTACCAGTTTCCAATTTCTTATTAAATTTTTGTATAAATTTTTAAAAATTAAAAATTTTTGCGACCAACAGTTGAGAAAAATTTTTTTCAACTGTAAGAAATCATTCCAGTATCACTTTGATATTGAAAATATCAATTCATAGTTTTAGCTGTGAAATTATTAAAGATTATTCGTCAGTATAACAGTTTCATAGCCCGATAGGTGGCGGGCGCTAAATACCTCACATATTTTTAGGCATATGCTGAAATTAAGAAGAGAAAAAGCAACCAACAGCAATTATATGCTAACTTTTACGCCCTATAACTTAAAAAATATAAATTTTTAAGAAATAAAAAGTCCTGTTTGCAAATCTACAGGTCTAAACCTACCAAACCATACTAAATTAATTTTGATTGGACTTGTACTTAAAAAGCCTTACGCCGGACAAAATTTTCGTTTGCGTAATATGTATTAGATGTTTAACATTCCACTAGTGAATAGCTGGCTGGTTTGTTTTCGAATATCAAACCGATAATTACGGTTTCTGCAACTCCTCAAACCGATGCAAATTCCAATTCGAACTAAAAACTGGAATGTATGACACCTTCCCCAAATTTCTACCGGAATCAAAACCGATTCCAGCGATTAACGGATTCCACAACAACTCTGATTATACTATTTTCCATACACACTTTGAACTCTACACAAAAGCCGGTGCCATGTATATTCAAACCAGTCGTGGATATCTTTTTAATATATTTGGTGTAGTATTACATACAGTTGCGGTCAAAATAAAAGCAGTGCTCTTATATTCAGACATGTTTGGATAAATAATACTAGTCTACAAGTTTTGGAAAACCCATTATCATTCCTATATGTACTTTAAAATTTTCAAGATACGTGGTGTTTTACGTTTCTGCCACGTGAATAGTATTATTGATCTAGAATTTAAACTACTCACCATAAAGTAAAAAATAATATTTTGTATTTTATAAAAAATATCAACTTTTCCATTAATATATCAAACAATTTCATGTCATGTGCTGTAGCGGAGCTAAAATTTTCAGATTATCCAACGAAATATCAACAAATTTTGTATCTTTTATTTTAACGGAGCTGTTTTCATCCAAAGTTAGAATTTAGAAAAAACTGTTAAGTTTATGTTTACATGAAAAACAGACATTTTAAATTTTGACGATTACAGCTCCGCTAAAACAAAAGATACAAAATTTGTTGATATTTCATTGGATAATCTCATAATTTTAGCTCCGCTACAGCACATGACACGATAGTGGTTGATATATTGATGGAAAAGTTGATAATTATTCTAAAATACAAAATATTATTTTTTATATTATGGTTAGTAGTTTAGATTCTAAATCAGTTAAACTAAACACGTTCCAAAAACGTAGATATATTGAAAATATACACGCATATGTATTTACTCGCATAATTTTTTACTTACCCAATCCAGTATTCTTACAAAGAGTCATTATTATCCTCATTGCAATTAATAGTCAACCTTAATAAAAAAAAAATCCTATTATCTAATTTCAAACCTTGTTTGTTGCAATTCTGCTTAATAATATCATCTCTTTAATATGTTGTATCAAACTTTACCGGATTCATTACTGGTTCAATATAAGAAGATGATGAAACCTCTGGTTTTGGCTGTGGCAACGATGATTGGCTTGCACTATTTTCCCTGAGCGATTGCTGTTTCCTTTTTAATGCAAGTGTTCGCTCAGATACAGGCGCACTACTAGCGGCATTGTCACTGTTTTTGGCGATTGCGCCCGTTGATGTAGCATCATTTTTTCGGGATTGATTACCTTCCACGAAAACGTCCATCTTAGTTCCAAATTGTGTTATTTGATCATTTAGCAATTCGTCGCTCTGCCAATGGCGCAAGTTGAAATAACCGCCACGACCTTCATCTTCCTTGCTGTATTGCAACTTAAACTCACAATCCTCGAACTGTGACAGGAAGTTCAGCAGTTTGTCGTTAAGTGCATAATTCTCGACGTTCTTAAGCTGAATCTGCATGGTGTGCTGCTGTAATTTTAAAATTTCCTCTGAAATTTCACGCAGTTCAGACAGCTGTCGCACAGCCGTTGAGCCATTATCCAAGAAGAGCACACGAATGCCCGAGTTGCCTCGTGCACCCAAAATTTGTACCCGATACATAACACCATTCGGATCCAAGTGAGTGATGGCATACGAGTTTGACTGCGGCAGCTGAGTTAAAGGTGGCGCTTTTTTGCCGTAGGAATCAACAGCTCTGGCCACACGCATAAAACCATCAAGTTCATTTGCAGCTAACGAACGTATATAACATCGATTAGGCGAGCGGAAACCTGTAAGCAATACTCGGCTGTTATGTTTAGGAATTGGAGACGATGGTGGCGGAATTTGGCTTGCAGCATGACTTTTTTGCGTTGCATTTGGTTGTTGTTGTTGCTGACGAGTTTGATTGCTGTTATTGAATTCCACAGCTGAGGTACCTTTTGCGATATTATCATTTGGGATATCGAGAACTGACATGGTCGGCTCCACATGTTTGGGAATATTAACACCAGCGCGGACCAAAGTTCTGAAAGAATACTTATTTAAACATGTTTGTATGAAAATAAGTTTGAGTTTAGTACGGCATGGGGAAGCAAATGTAGCGATGTCCTGGCCAATCCTTGCGTTGACATTCCGGTGAGCAATAGAAGTCGCCACAACGTTGGCATACACACACAGCATTACGTGTGCATACCACACATTCGCCATTTTGTACGGAACTAATGGAGGCTGTATCGTTCCCGTTATGGTGCTGAAAACGAATTTTTACAGGAAGTGCATAGGAAAGGCAACAAAACCTAAATTACCTGCTGTGGATTCAATGAAGCTGATCCACTAGAAGTATTGAAGCCATGCCGCTTTACGTCCCTCTGGTTCCTAAACTTATTGTTGCTGGAATCATGTGAATAAAGATATATATTGATGCAAGCACTTAAGGGCAATAATCTACCTTTGATGCATTTTCAAGGATTTTTATTTATATTGTATAAATACAAAGATTTGAATACTGTATAAAGTAAATTTAAGACACCAAATAAATAAAAGGTGCTAGCAAAAACCTTGATTAATTTAGTGATGGTAGCTATCGAAAAAAAATATTCGAATTGTTCGATAGTTCAAAATCAGTAAGGGGCATGTCACACTTAGCGGACACGGACAAATATGTTGTTTTCAAGGGCAAAAGAAGCTCTTTAGGCCTTTTCCACACTTGGTCAACGCAACTCCAACTCAAGTTGCTAGCCTGTGTATTTATACCGGAACCTTCAGATTAAGCAACTTGCACGCAACAAGTTCTCGACACGTTCTCAACCTGTTCAACGCAACGCGGCTTTCCACAATTTTCATCGGCGACGTGTTGCATCAGTTTGTTTGTTTTGTGAATTCAAGTATTTGTAGTGCAGTAGGCTTTATATTAATCAAGGTGAATAAGCCAATTAATTAGTTCCTAATAGAATCTAAAAGAAGAAGAAATAGTTTGCAAGATGAATGAGCAAGTGTTAAATATTAAATTAGTGCAAGAAGTTGAAAACATGAGTTATTATATAATAACAATTATTATATGTTGCATGACTTTTGAAGCAAGTCTGAAAGCATTCGGTTTATAGTTGCATTGCTTTTCAACTTTTTCGTTGTTGCGTTGAAGTTGTGTTGGAATTGCGTTGACCAAGTGTGGAAAAGGCCTTAATTTCCAGATTTTTGCTTTACCCGCGAAAACAACAAATTTGTCCATGTCCGCGCAAGTGTGACATGCGCCTAAGCTCAAACGACAGTCGGTCCAACATGTTGGATGAAAATCAAAAATTTTAATTATTTTTGGCGATCGTTCAACATGTTGGACGTGTGAATGTATAGTGATCCAGCGTGGTGCATTTTTAATTATAACGTCCGTCAGCGAGTGAACAACAACGAAGCGAAAAAATTAGAGAAAAATAAGTGGAAAACCGATCGAAACCATAAATTTTGGATATATTTAATTAAAGTTTCTCTGATATATGTAATATTACTGCTCTATTGAAAGATTATCTAAGATTTGTTAGCTCTTAGGCGGATTTTTTTTTGCTTCAGAGTTTTCCATTAATGATGTTTTTTACAAGTTGTATCGTACGAACGCTCAATAAAATTGTCTCGTTAGTTTCCCATCCGACTTATCGTACAACATGTCGTCCAATATGTTGGACCATGCGAAAGCCCCTATTGGCGGCGTTCACATGATCCTACATGCTGCATGTATCGATACAGTCAGTCGGCTGTATCGATCGTTCGAACGGGCAAATACGAGGCTTGTCTATAGAAATAAAAAATAAGGAAATAGTGTTCTACTCACACACACTAAACTTGTGTAGAAGGATTTTTCAATTGAGGAAGCGAGATAGAGCGATTGTTAGAGATAACAATAATAGAAATACACAAAATAAAGCATTAAAATTATTTTTGTCTTTTTGACAAAGTTTACTTTTTAGTACACAGTTTTTTGTTTACTTTAGATGTATTGTTAATGTTTTAAAAAATAACAGGTACTGCCAAATCTACATGTTGTCTACACGAAATTTTTTAGCTTAATGAGGTTTGATAGCGTATGTGACCGTTTGGCCGCTAAGGGTGATGTTATGGTGGTCGTCATATAATCCCTGGTCATGTCACTTTTTACTCTCTTTTTTCGTTTGATGGGCTGTGTGACGAAAGTATGTTATGCTGGCGGTCATATGACGCCTAAGCACTAGTGCACTTTTCGCTACTTTTAGTATTTTTTCAACCAATGAGTGTTGCTATTAAGCAGGTTTCATTACTGCTTTCATACATTTCGTACTAAAAGTGTACTATTTTCGTGCCTAAACACAAATGTTGTGAATAATTCCGCAACGCAACACTATTTTGATCCCATGATTTCATATTTTTGTCGAATCATTTGGTGACCATGGTGGTGAAAATTTACTCTCTTGCTCTCGCTCTCATGATGAGCCCATGACCGCCACCGTAACATGGGACTAAGCAAAATTTACAGTTATTCACCCATCATGCTAGGGGGCATGTCACACTTAGCGGACACGGACAAATTTGTTATTATTTTCACGGGTAAAATAAAAATCTGGAAATTGAGAGAGCTTCTTTTACCCGTGAAAACTTCAAATTTGTTCGTGTCACGCAGGACACATGACATGACGTGTAGGCGTGACAACATGTAGGATCATGTAAGCCCCGCTAATGAATGAATAATTTATTTGATAGTAAAAATCGTACGATTGTTCCTTGTACTAGTTACTATATTTTAATTCGAATAAGTGAGTGAATTATGCTATGATTTAAATCATTCGATTTTTTACTAGTCTATTTTTTAAAAGTCAATAGCAGGGTTCACATGGTTATTTGGTTTTCACAAATACATTCATATGTTCCGATATTGTGTTAAACAAGGTTGGTTGTATATGTTTCTATTTCTTGCTCTTTTACGGTCAAAAATAAAGGGTGGTTAAATTTTAAGGGCAGATGTTGATTTTGAATAAGACACAAATTATTTAAGAAATTATTGTCATTTCTTTTTATTAATATAATATTGAAACAGTCACTCTTTCAGTCAGTACCAGCTGTACGAGCATGCACTGGTGTTTTCACATCTCCCACAGACCCGGTTTTCTCAAATTTTTGCACGATTTTTCCGATTGTACGCACAATTGGACGATTAAATTGACCGAAAAAATCACGAAGTGCACGATATGCATTTTGATTTGAACGTCCATTTTCATAATAAGCCTGAATAACTTTTACGCATTGCTCGATTGTGTATCTTTCCATGGTTCAAATTGACAGTCTGAAATTGAGAAATGTCAAATGAAATGCAAAAAAAAAAACTTCACGTTTAGGTGTGGTTCACATTCAACATCGGCCCTTAAAATTTAACCACCCTTTATATACTAAACGAGCAAAAAATAAATAAACAAACCAAAAAGTGAGCCGTGCAATATTAATATTATTCAAATATTAATCAAATTAAAAATTAAAAAACTTTTCTTTTCAAGAAACTAAAAATATTGCTGGGAAACTTTGGATTACCAAGGATATCAATTAAAAACATTTTCAAATATGCATGTACAAAATCCTGCTGCTATTGCTGGTGTTGATAAAAAACGTGTATTTTTATTATCGTGTGTGCTTTTGTTTTAATTTTTATAGTTGCAATTTATATGTCGTCGTCATTAAAGAAATTTATTCAAAAATTGTGTTTTAAAATTTAAGAAAAAAATCTAGGCTTGAGTTCTAGGGGCTGGGCATGATACATCTGATTGCGGGGAGAAGTGAGTAAGCTGCAAATGTAATTGGTGTGAGCAGTTCAGGTATACGTTTTTCTTATGGATAAAACATGGGTGGCAGACAGAGATGCCAAATCACACGTATGAGAACCAGAGAAGCAAGCCTTGTTAAACTTTCACCTACCGCAAGAACAAATGTAACAAGTTTTGTATGGATTCTTTAAGGGGAAATAACACGAAACGTGTTAGCGCTTGTGTTAACTAACACGTTAGCTAACAGTTACGTGTCTAGCTGGGAACAGTTAAGGCCCAACCAAAATAGACGTTTTGCTCCGTAACGAGTAAAAACGTAAGTGTTCGGTTATATACATATTAATGTTGTAATAAGATCCGAACTGCTAGCGTAGCAACTCGTCAACACCAGCTGTGCAGAGTGCGTTTTAATTTTATTTTCATCAATTTTTTTCAACTTCGCCACTATTTCACTCATTTTACACAAATCTTTATTAAAAATTACAAAATGCACAATATAAATAAATAATACTCGATTTTCTACTGATCAGCTGTTTCAGAAGAGTTGAGCAAATCGTTTCATTTTGGGTTAAATCCGTAAACATCAGTAACGAGTGCAGACGTTCGTCAAAATGCTATCTCGTTTCGTCTATTTTGGTTGGGCCTATACGCTTCTAGCTGGGCAAGTAGCTTGAACGGTTACATTTTCGTCAAATGAGGTGTTAAGAAGATATGTCAAGATAACATTACTATTGGGCCTATTCTGCAGAATCTTTTATGAAAAAATTTTGTTATTCTGTTATAATTTCCCATACAATTTTTTGAGCTGTCAAAAAATCTGTTGAGAGCAAAATTCGTTTCTGCATGACAATCTTTTATGATATCTGTTAATCAGGTAAACAGATAAATACCACTACAATTTATACTATGTTTCCATCTACTCGAAATCTTGCGATTATGAAAAAATGATTTAAAAGTGTTTTCATCTGGCATGTTATGACAGCTAGATTTCATTTGACAATTAAGACTTCATTTGATAAATTTAAGAATGAGCAAATCGTGAAGGAGCAATTGCTTTGTTGCATTTCTTCTGCCATTTCACGAGCTCTTTTATTTTTTCCCGAAAATTCCTACAAGCAATTGCTCCTCACTGAAGCTCCACGCTTTTTGATTTTCATATTTCCCTTGTTTTGCATTTTGCATTTTGCATTTTTCATTTTTGTTTCAAATAATTAATTAGTTGTCATTGTCAATATGAAAAATTTGACATAAGCTGAATAGTGCTGAATACTGATATAACTGTTCAGGGATTTGAAATTTTGTATTAGATTTTGTTGAAATCACAAGATTTTAAAATCTTAAACTTGTATAGAGAACTCTGTTGATTTCAATATGGACTTTACGAAATCTCACAAAATCTCAAGATTTCGATAAAATGGAAACATATGCCCCTATCACCGTCTGCGAATCGAACAAAAATTAAGTCGAATTCGCCAAGTTGGTATCACCGTCGGCGAATGTTTAAATTTAATTCGACTGAAACGTCAAAAACAGGCGAATGAAAAAACTTCGTGGTATCACTGTACACGAATTTCGCAGATGTCATTCGACTTAAGCGTCAAAAACAGACGAATAAAAATATTTGGTGACAAGCCGGGGAATGCGTTTGATTTATTTTTATTTTGCACATAAAAATGGAAAATTATAGAAAAAGGTATGTAAATTGAATTGTTTGTATTTTTTTGTGGTTTGTTTTTGATTTTAAAACATTTGTTTATTTTTAGTATTTTTAGTATGAAAACAACCAACAGCCGGCAGTTCGGCCATTGGGACCGACTGTGACCATATTGTGGTCACAAGCCTGCATATAAAGTGGTTAGAAATTTAAATCAATGTCATAATAGAGAACCTACGATCATTGCATTTATGCTGAAATATCCCTTTAGGTTTAAATAATGGTGTTTTGCCTTTGCTGTAGCTACAATGCCAATATGCGTGCCATCGACGCAACCGATAACTCCCGGGAATCCTGATTTTGCATAAAAAAAGTTCCGAGTCTGTTCTGTCATGGTTGCTCTTATCAATACAGGGCAAAGATTACGCTCAATAATCCCGACAACTTTGCTTAAAACTGTGGACACCGTTGCTTGCGCAAGACCCAATTCAAAATCGTTTCCAACTCTCTTTTGGTAACTACCCTCAGCAAAAAATCGTAGCGTATTCAAAATAGGAGGAATCGCAAAACTTCGAATTTACTGCAAAGGCTTCCTCGTTAAGCCTAAAATAAGATTGAAACCTTTAAGAGATTTAAATATTTCAATGAAGATCAACCGGGCATATAAAAATACTCACAGGTCGTCAGGAATCTCTAGCGGATTGGATTTATCCCTAATACTGCGTCGTAATCTGCACAATGTTTGTGTTTCCGCAGTTTCTCCAAAGAATAGCTCCGTGCTGCTTAACATCGCGGCTTAATTGAAATTTGAGTTTTGATGTTTCTAAGCGAATTATTATGTTATCTGCTTTGGCAGCACCGAATCTGAGGCGAATAAGTAGGTTCGCAAACAGTAGGGGTATTCACGATTCAGTGCACTTGCCTGTGCAGTTGAGGACTTGTGCACTTTACAAAAACAAATTGTATGTACGTCAAAAATCTGCACAAGTGCTTTTCTACTATTACCTTCAACTTGAGGACTTGAGCAGTTGTGCACTTATGTGCATTGAAAAATGTTGACAGCTTTGAAATGGTGATGGTGGTGTGTTCACGAAAACCTAACTGCACAACTGTACAAGTCCTCAACTGCACAGGCAAGTGCACTGAATCGTGAATACCCCTAGTGATACCACAAAAAGAAAAATTCGCCAAATGATTCGATTCGATTCGAGTGAAGCATTCGATTCGCAGACGAGTGAAGCATTCGATGGTGATAGGTGCAATAGTATAAACTCAGTTTAGAAATTTCAGTTTAGAAAAAGCGTTTTTTTTAGTTAAATAACAGAGTCTTTTTGTAGGGTAGTAGAACTAGACAAGGTAGTGTTAGGGCTGAATGTGTTTTCTTTCTTAGTGACCATAACTTTAAAATGAGTACTAAAGTTTTAGATGCTTTTAATGAGAATAACGATTTTTATTCGGGCCATAAAATTAATTTACAACTTTTTTCAACAAACGAAACAACAAACGAGAATAACAAAATGAAAACAAAGAAGTAATCAAAGTGCTGTCAAACACATCAAGTAACGTAGCAATTTTTTTTCTGGGGCAACAAATGCGAGAAAACACCCCTACTATTTACGCATTTCTTTTCAATAATAGTACTGAAAAATATATTTGCTTAAATTTATTTATAAATATATTTACAATGTTATTAATTTCATTTCAATAAACCAAGTTTTAATAAGAAAATGTCGCTATTTTTCATCGCTATAAATTATCTCCTTTAAATATATTGTCACTACGTTTTTATTTGACAAGCTCGAACTACGTCATAACAAAGATGGCGGACATGCGCAATTATTTATCTGTAGTTCTTTGTATCATGATGTCCAGTTGGCACAAGCAATACGTCTCTTAGAGGCATTTTGCGTTTACAATTACTTTCCAATTAAAATTACAGTAATCGTATTCTTTAAAATTAGCGATTACGATTACTGTAATTGTGTAATTACACAATTTAAAAAGTAACGACTTCTCTTGAAATATTCCTTGAGAAATATTTCATGAGATAAGCTGTGCGTGCATTTTTAAGAACTTTTCAAGCAAAAAATATTGAAAAAGCATTAAAAAGGTAAAAAAACATAAAATGGAATGGCTAATGAAAGAAATTATTTCACGAGATGAAGTGCCTACCTAAATATTACAGCATGAAATCTGGACACCATGAAATTCAATTTGACAGTTCGCATGCAATCAAATATTGTAAGTGGAGACAGTGTATTAGGGAAACAGAAATAAGTAAGGGTTCACAACCCAGCCCTTTCCCCTAAGTAAGCAGCCCAATTCTGAATGGTTTTTCCCGGGGAATCGGAAAAGGGAATTTTCATTTTTAAGATAGCAGATCACGATATCACACAATTTTTTTAACACTCATGACTTTTGGCGGGTGATGAACAAATTGGCATTAAAAATTTCCGAAAATGTTTTTGAACTTTATCTTAAACATGAAAACTCCCTTTTCCGATTCCCCGGGGAAAATCATTCAGAATTGGGCTGAATGTGTACACTAAGAGAAAACACATATTTTATTTAAATATAAAGAACAATATTATTATTATCGAAAACACTAAGTATTTATTTTCAATTGACACAAGTTCGAGGGTCTTTCGTCTAAGTCATCTCAGAATTTGAAAGCAAACTCCCTTAAAACTTTTATACACGTTCGCATATAATGTATATCTTACTTAATGTTAACATCAAGAATTAATTCAGCGATCAAATCATCCATTTGAACGGTACAGATGGAATCTTCAACTTTTTTCACTTTATTAATTCGGTGTAGGCTCTTGATGGTAAACCGCTGCTTCATAAATTCCGCAATCAACCTATTACCACTGATAGGCTCGAGACCTTAATGGAAACGACAAAATATATATATTAGGAAATAAGATTTGGAATAATTGAAGAATAAATACCATAAATTTTGCATAGAACTGTTACGCATGGTACGTTTAAATCATCGGGACAACGTCTTATCTTGTCGCATTTAATTTTTTCCTCAGCAGTTGAGTCTATGTTGACAATAGTATAGATTTTTTTGTAAATATTCAATATTTTAATGCGGCACCATTGTTTTCCAATTTGAGCCAGGCAATATTCATGAAGTCTATATTAGAAACTTTTAAAAAGAAGTATAGTTGTAAAATACACTTGACTATTTTTTACTCACAGTGGCTCATATATAATGCCATTATCTACATAATTGTTTAAGTAACCAGCAATTCGATCCAAATATTTTCCATTATTTCGGGCAATGCACCCAAACAATCCATATTCAATTCGGCTTTCATCTAGAACCGACACGCAGAAATTTTTGTCGTTCTCATCAAACTGTATTATCTCGAATGGCTTAAAGATATGGAATTGAAAATTAATCTCTTAAATAAAAAGGAAGCTCAATGATCTCATTTTTACCGGCTTCAAGACAGGACTAAGTAGCTTTCTCATGTTACTTTCATGAGGTGCCTTTACATTTGCTTTCAATTCTTGTTCTTTCTGCTTAGACGAGGCTCCCCTTTCTGCATTTTCGGTTATCTTAAACTCTGCATACACGTCAAAATTTGTTTGCTTGTTTGCAAATGATATAATACAAACATTTAAAACATTCTCAGAATGAATTTCTTCCAGAACAAATTCTCTATCTCCATTGTCTTCAGAATACACCAGTCTGAATTCTTTTTCGCAGAATGTCAACAGAAAGTTTTCGATTTCATCAGTTAAGATGTAGTTGGCTACTCCCTTGAGCTTTACAGCTACAGCCTGCTGTAGTATCCGAATAACATTGTCAGTTGCTTTACGTAAGTCTTTAATTTGTAGAGTCTTTACAAATCCCTTATCAATAAACAACACTCTTATGCCGTCCTCGCTCAATGCTGATAACACTTGAACCCGATTATATTGTCGTTCATAAAAAGCGATCGCATACGTATTAGATGCTGGTAGTTCTGTTATGTATTGTGCAGATGTTCCATAGTTATTTATTGTATTCATGCTTTTAAGAAACAGGTCATTGTCGGCTGGTTCCAATGAACGAACGTAGCAGACGTTAGGTCTACGAAAGCCGGTTACTCGTACAGTACTTTGATTTTTTGGTAAAGGGGCTACAGGCGGAGTAGTTCTAGACACAGCATTTAAAGGAACCAAAGACCTAAAAAAAACATAAGTAATAGGCGAAATAATTTGCATAACATTCCAAATTAGCATATCCTAATTAAAACTAAAACTAACTAATTAATCAGCTAGTGATGTTTTCTTTTCATGTTGAAAATGTTGCTGTTGTTTCTTTGAAAAAAAAATTCGTTAGAGCAATTAACTGTTCTAACCTGACCTAAAGCTCAATAAACGATTTTAAACTATCAAGCAACTAGAATTTGTATTTAAAATCAAGAATGATTTAAACTATCAAACATTTAGAATTTGTATTTGTAAATCATAGAAAATCAACATTAATATACAACTAAATAAATGGTACGCTTATATGAAACACACAATGCATAGTTTGCTGACAACGAAACGGTCCGCTTCAGTGCTTTTAAAAGTGCACACCGTTTTCAACCGAGCCGATTGGCTATCTGGGAAACGAAAAAACAATGACAAAAAACAACAACAAAAACGAAAAAACAACAACAACAAAAGCAGCACAAAAACGAACGACGTGATTTGCCCATATTACACGATGCTTTATTCGCACATTTGGGCAGGGGCTTCAAGATCTTATTTGGAGCTTCTGGACCGAATTCAACGTCGTGCGATATATTTGATAGGAGATGAAAGTATTTCATCCTCTCTCAACTCTCTTGAGCATCGACGTAATGTAGGTTGCCTAAGCATTCTGTATAGGTATTACCATGGGAAGTGTTCAAGGGAGATACATGGCCTGACGCCACCAGCTCGTGTGTTTCCCAGGTCCACTCGGGCAGCTGTCCAAGCCCACCCCTTTACCATAGCATCGGTGCCTAATAGAACCTCACATTACCGCGATAATTCGTTCTTTAGTCGCGCGGTTAAGTTGTGGAATAGTCTCCCTGCGAGCGTGTTTCCCGGCAGTTTTGAGCTGTGCAAATTCAAAACAAATCTTCACCGACACTACTCCATCTATCCACCCTCCAACTAACTATCACCCATCTTCCGAATCAACACAATGCTTACGCATTTATAGGTGGCATCCCCTGAGCGTTGGTTCAGTCTAAAAAAAAAAAAAAAAAAAATGCTCGTTTGCTCGGCGTGCACATGGCCGTGCAATATGGTCTTTGTTGTATTCTCCAAAATTTTGGACAGTTTCGCATTGGAAGCAACAACAAAATTATTTGCTCGCCGAGCAAACGAGCATCGTGTAATCAATTACGAACCAAACAAGCAAACACAACAACAACAACAACCTTAAAAACAGCATAAGCAGCTACTGCAGCTAAGCAGTTTGTCCATTTCTCATACGAATATATGAATTTTTCATCTTGTTGAATTTTGCTATTTTGTTAGATATTCGTTTTATTCCCACTAAAACTGATATTTTGGCATATTTTTTTTGTACAATGAATATTAAAGGCTGTAGGTTATACCCCCCCAAAGTGTCAAGTATCACTTTGAAAAATTTATGAAAAGAACCCCATACAAACCGCGCTGTAAGACGTAATTCTACGTTAAAAATCTCACGATCATTAAAAACTGCCACAAAAATACCATGCGTTTTAAAAATACCACCACAAATTCCATATGCATTTAAAGTTGCCACAAAAATCTCATTCGCATTAAAAAATACCACAATAAGTCCCATATGTCCCATACCACAAAGACACTTTGCTTACTAAAAAAGAAAAAAATTTAAGAGTATTACCAAACTCCCGCGCTAATTAAAAAATACCACCCTGAATTAAAAAATTTAATAGGAATTCCCAGAAACAAAAATTCCTAAGGGCAATTAAAAATTACCACGAATGGGATTTTTCCAACATAACTGGCAACGTTGCTACTAGCTCCTGATATTGTTGTTTTGGTTCTGCATGCGCTGCAAAGGGCCGTTTTTCACTCGGCAATTCTATGAGCAATAATTGCTTTCGCCGCAAGTAGTTTGTTGACTACTCGGGTTTAAAGGGGGGTTCGTAAACCCCCTCATGCGGGCGAATAATCCACAAACTGCTTGCGGCAAAGGCAAGTATTGCCGAGTGAAATGCGGGACAAAGAGATCTTGCTACTAGAGAAAGAGAATAATTGCTCTCGGAGCAATAATTGCTTTCGCCGCAAGCTCGAGAATTTTCGTGTGTGACGAGTGAAAAACGGAACATAGTAAGCAAAGTTCTGTCAATTTTCTGTGGACGATTCGGTTCATCCCCTCTAACGCTGCTCAACCGCTGTTATCATGCTCTTTTCTGTGCGTCGTTATTTTAGATTTGCTTGGTAATTGTCGTTGGTTCAGTTAGCTGAAATTTTTTTAGATGTTCTTAATTTGTACGTGGCGACCGTAGCCTAGTGGGTAGAGTGCTTGGCCCCTAAGCTAAAGAACCGCTGTAGCCCGGGTTCAATTCCAGCTCAGACAGAAAGTTTCTTCAGTTGAATTAACTTTTCTGTTCGGTCGTCACCTCTCTGCAGACAATGGCAAATCTCAAAGAGTAGAAATTGCCATGTAAAGCTTCTTGAGAACATAAGCCGTTCGGAGTCGGCATAAAACACGTAGGTTCAGTTCTAGGTCATTTGTGATCAAACATTTAATAACACGCACAACACAATTGATCAATAGAAGCTAGGTCAAAGTCCTTCCAAGGGCTGAAATGGCCAGTTTATTATTATATTATATTTCTTTATTTGTACTCGACATGAACAGCTGTATTTGACAACTAGCTCGCTTTTCTCTGCTTTCTACTTCATTCCTCTCCGAGTCGGCCCTACCTGGTTATTCTGCCATGAGTTGGAGTACGAATAAAACGAATGTTTATTTTCAGCATGTATGTATACTACTACGCAAATTTGCGCATGCGTTACTAAGCATGCGTTGTGCTTCAAAAACTACATTTATTTTTTAAATACCATAATAAATTCGAATTATTTTTATTATGCATTATATTCTTTCCATATTAAAAATTTATTTTGTTAACTACAATTTTAATTTCAAATTACTTTTATAATATACATATATGTATATGCTCTTTACTACAGGAAAAATAAATAATTCAAATTTACCCATATTTATTTCCACTAATTAAACATAACTTTGAATTACATTTAGTTTTAACCAACAAAACAAATGAAAAAGAACAAAAAATTAATCACCATAAATATCAAACGAAAATTTTTTAAAAAACAAAATAAATTTTTACATGAATTTAATTGTGATCTTGTTAGATCAGGTAAGTTTAAAGAAGAACAACAACAAATTTGTTTTTGAATTATTTTTATTTAGAAGATGAAATACTTTAAAAAAGTTTTGAAGAATGTACATGAAAAAACCAGAATTTTTCTCTATTACTGTATAAAAAGGAATTCTACGTCTATGCTTACGATACTATCGAAACTGTGTCTTTTTTGATAGCAATTGTATTTATTTATTTAAATCAAAATAATTATAAAAGGTTCGTGATGAAGAACTGTGTTAAGTATACTTCTTTAAATGACACTCGCGCTAAAAAAAAAGCCGAGTTAATAAATTGATAACTAATATTATTTTTCTTGAATTATAACAGTGTGCCTTTAATTCTTAAAGAAGAACATGTGAGAGTCCACCGCATTTAATTTGACCTCTCAAGGTCATCACAATTTTTTTAACTTATTTTTAGAGTTGAAGTGTTCGAATTTTGTTGTGCCGACATTAATTGCATTTTTACAGCCATTTGGCCTACTGGAAATGCAAAATAAAATTCACTTTTTTTCAATAGAATTTGACGTAAAATAAGGCTACTGTAATAAAATAAAATTACTTCATAAAAAATTGCATATTCAGCATTTCGATTAAATACAAATGTTGTAAAATTTACTACAGTTTTAGTAAAACTGTGGCAGAAAACGTTTTGCAGTTTTTTTAATTAATAAACTAAAAATACATTTAATTTTAATGTAAATGTATTTATTTTCTGTAGTTAAAAGATATGTTTTATTTTTTTTTGTTTTGATCTTGTTTTTAAGAAAATAAGCAAAGAAGACTTGAAATTGAATTCAACCATTTCCAAGTGCAGAAGCGTTCAGCAAGTTTAAAAGGGAACTTAAAAAAAAATCTTGCTTTCAAATCTTGCCCAATATAAAACAGGTCCTTTCACACGAGTGAAACTCACACATACACTAGAAACAAAGTGGAAACGCATTTGCACACTATTTTATACAACATAATGACGTTCTGGCACCACCCTAAAAATTACAGTGGCAGACAAAAGACTACAAACAGCATCGAATTTTTGATTTCTGCAAAACTTAAAAATCTTAATAAAAAACAAAGAATTTTGTTTCGGTAAAGATGATTATTAAATAGAAAAATTGCAACAAAAAATTTATTTTTACCAGCACAACAAAAATTAACAATATGGAAATCTTAACGCTGCAAAAGTCTACATACAAAGCGTTGTGCTCAGTTTTCCAAGACAATATTGATTAAAATTTTGCTTTAGAAACAGACTTACTCAACTTTCATTAGGTTGTGTTTCAAGTTCTGTTTTTACCGGTTATGCTCACATAATGGGAACCCAAAGCGAAAGTTTAACTATCATGCAAAACTTTCAAACAATCTGTTAACCATCATGCGAAATAAGATCAAATTTAGTAGAGCCGGAATAGACGAAGTATTAAATAAAATTAATTCAAATGCTGAGTTCCTAAATGCATTTATGCAATGCATGAGTGTTTTATTTTCAGTTGGTGCTAAGTTTATATACGAAAACTCTGGTTGATATTCTTAAAAATAGTATAGTTGCGCAGTTTTTGTTAATAAGCTTGGGACCAATTAAAAAAAAAATACACTGAGCTGAAGGAAAAAGCTACTTTTCTTTTAAAAAAACTTATATCTGAAAGAATTTGCAGACTCTAATTTTAAAAATAAATTAAATTCATACCCAAATATGACCTTTTGAAAACATATAGCCCGACTCTGAATAATTTTTTCAGGGGAATCGGAACAGGCAGTTTCAATTTTTAAGATAAAGGTCAAGAACATTTTGAAAATTTGTAATGCAAATTTGTTCACCAACCGTCAATATTAATGAGTGTTAACAAAAAAAATGTGATGTCTTTATCTGCCATCTTAAAAATGAAAATTCCCTCTTCAGAAAAATTATTCAGAATCGAGCTGTATATTTAATTTGAGATCAGACAACGCATCCAAAAGTTTATTTCCTTGATTATGTGAGTTTTTAATGTGTTCAGAAAAAAATGAAAATAGTAGAAACATTGAAAAAAATCGTTTAAGTGAAGAAGCATGCCTGTTTGAATCGCGGCGATTTTTAATAAGAATTTTTCGACTGCGGCGATTTCTTTATCCACCGTTTAACAGTTCCTAAATATTTCAAAAATTCTTATAAAAATATTTTATGGCTTTTAACTGTATTACTTTGTAAATGTTTTAAAAATTTCTCAAAACTCAATCGTTCATGGTATTATTTAAATTACTTCGTAAATACTCCTCCATCATATGACTTTTTTGTATGTGTTTGTTGTAATTTTTCGCTTTCAAAACAAAATTTGAAGCTCAAAAATAATAAATTTTACTAAGAATGGTCTCACCTGCTTTTCAGATAGTGACAATTTCATAAAAAAATATACAGCCCAATTCTGAATAATTTTCCCGGGAAATTGGAAAAGGGAGTTTTAATTTTTAAGAAAAAGATCATCAAAGACATTTTGGAAACTTTTTAATGCCAATATGTTCATCAACCGTCAATATTCATGAGTGTAAAAAGAAAACAATGAGATATCTTTATCTACTATCTTAAAAATAAAAACTACATTTTCCAATTCCCGGGAAAAATCATTCTTATTGATTATTTTTGAGCTCCAAATTTTGTTTTGAAAACAAAAAATGACAACAAACACACATATATATATATATTTTGTTCTCAATTATAAAATATGAATGTATGAATGTATGTGTATGAATCTATTTACGAAAGTCCGCACAGCTTTTTTTCAGAATTTGTATATGCTGTAGTGGAGAATAAGTCTTGAAATATATTAGGGCGGGTCAAATTCTGGCTCAGCGAAATTCGTAAAATACATGTAATTTCAAGACTTTTTCTCCACTACAGCATATACAAATTCTGAAAAAAAGCTGTGCGGACTTTCGTAAATAGATTCATACACATACATTCATACATTCATATTTTATAATTGAGAACAAAATCTATTTACGAAAGTCCGCACAGCTTTTTTTCAGAATTTGTATATGCTGTAGTGGAGAAAAAGTCTTGAAATTACATGTATTTTACGAATTTCGCTGAGCCAGACCTCCAAAAAATTCGTCCATACAAATTGACCCGCCCTAATATATATATATATATATATATATATATAATATATTAAGTAGTAAGTAGTAAGTATATATATATATATTAAAAATACTGGGTAACGTTGCTTTGCCAGAATGGGGATTTTAATCTTTTTGCAGAAGTTAAAAATTCGATGCTGTGTGTAGACTTTCGTCGGCAAGTGTAAAGGCAACATTTTCTGTGTAAAACATTGATACTAAACGAGGCAACATTTTCTGTGTAAAACGTTGATACTAAACGAGACGCCCATACAAGGGCGTCCGCAGAACTTTTTCTAGGGGGGGTTAAAGGTGTGCACATATATGAGAATGAACGTGAAATGTTACCTATGTAATTTTATTGTTTTAGATTTTCGGTGAAAATTTTGTGAACACTGCACGTTAATGCACTCCACATATGCAACATATTAGTAAAAACAATAGATGCACAACAGACGACAAATAGAAAAAATCTATTGTTAATCGTTAATCGCTGATCAGAGCTGCTTAAGGGCCATATAGACTGCACAGACTGTTTGCGCAAACAAGACTTTTTTTCTCGTCATAGCGACGACCATACACTTCACAGACTTTATTTTTCACATTTTTTCGCAGACTTTTAATTTCTATTAATATTTTCTTTTCTGCTTTCATTTTTATATATTTTCCTTCACAAAAAGTGATTCACAGCTTAGCTTATTCTATGCAGTGCATACTTTCAATTTTAGGGCTTTATAACAACGAAACTAACAGGAATAGAAAAAAAAAAATATAGTATCATTTAAAAGAACAAGATGTTTAGTTTAATAAATTAACTTAATTTATTGTAAAAGTATATATTAAGTTGGCTTAAAATTAAGAAACCAGAAAATACTGTTTAATTTTATATCACAGCTTATTTTATGCAGTCACTTGTCATTTATAAATTTTTCGTATTAATTAATGATATTTGATATTTTTATTATTTGGTATGATAGCCCTTGTTGTCCACAACAGATCTGAGGTGGTTTGGCATTGATTCGACCAGTTTTTAAGTGATAGTTGGCAAAATATTCGCCCACTTCGTTTTCAATATCTCTTTCAGATGGTTTTTGTTTGAAATTTGATGTTTTCGGATTTTATTTTCCAATAAAGACCACACATTTTCAATAACATTAAGGCCTGGCGACTGTGCTGGCGGCGTCATCAATTGTGGGCAGTTGTATATTAGCCTGGTTTGCACAATACCCGCTTTGTTCTTTCGATCGTCATCCTGGTAAAATCGGAAATTCAATTTTATACCCAGAACCTTTGCACTCTGCAACAAATTGTTCTTCAGGATCTGTAGGTACTTAGATTTGTCTATTGCTGTTTTAATAAACGACAACTTCCCAGTACCAGCAGCTGACATTCAGGCCCAAACCATGACGCTGCCACTGCCATGTTTCAGAGTTTGTTTTATGTTTTTTTTTTTGTTGACCTCGGTATTCGGTTTTCGCCACATATAGCACATACCATCTGAACCGAATAAATTGATATTCGATTTATCTGCAAAAATATTTGAATTCCAGTATTCTGGAGCCTTGGACATATGTTCTTTGTCGTAGTTGAGTCTGCATAATCTGTTTTTGGGGATAATAAACGGCTTGTTTCGTGTTACTCGGCCATGAAAGTTCTTTTTGCGCAAGACACGTCGAATAGTTTTAGCACTACTCTGTTTGCTCAGGTCAGTTTGATCTTCAAAAGCCATTTTCGGAGCTGAGAGTCTCGGATTAGCCTTTATCTTCCGTACAATATGACGCTCGTCGGTTGCATTAAAAATTTTGTTTGGTGCTTCTTTGCTCTTATTGTGCAATCGATTCTTATGAACGAAGCGCTCGTTGATTTTTTGCACTGTAGGGGAATTGCTATTAACCATTTCAGCCATTTTTCAATCCGAGCTGCTGTTTTTAAAATAGTATATAACCAATTCTCGTTGTTGTAGCGTTGTGCGCGCTCCTATTTTAAATAATCATAGAAGCAGACACTTGAAGCAATAAAATCCGACTAAAAAGCTAACACAAAGCAATTATAGAAATATAACGATGGCATAGCTAACGAAAGTACCGTTAGACAGCGCAGCATTATAGTACCGTAACAGAGAGAAGTGACTGCATAAAATAAGCTGCGAGATGAAATTAAGCAGTATTTTCTGTTCTCTTATTTTTTAAACATCTAAATATATGTTTGCGCAAACACTTGTTTGCGCAGACAATCTGTGTAGTCTATTTGGTACTTTATGCAAACGTATTAGAGGGTGTTGTAGCGCTACACAAAATTGCTGTATGACCAATGCGTATAAGTAGTTAACGAAATCGTAACAAAACGTGACAAAACTAAGATTTTTACCAAAATATTTAGATATTAGGACTCAGGCTTAGAACTTTTTATTTTTTAAAATTTTTTATGACTATATAACATATACACATTTAAAATAAATATTTATAAAATTTTTCCAGTCTAGGGGGGGCAAGTGCCCCCCTGCATCCCCCTGTGGACGCCTATGCGCCCATACACATTGCATCATGGCTTGAGTCATGGTGTAAGACATATATTACCATGGCTTGAGTAAAGATATCTAAAATAAATACATACGGCATTGCAAAGCACCAAAAGCGATGACTCTGCCAATCGTTTCTTTGGCATTCCTGTGAACAATAATACGATCCACAGCGGGCGCAGGAAAATCGAGGTTCCCTTTTGCATAGATTGCAAACCTAATGCACCAAGTAACAAGAGAATTTATTTATTACCTTATTACTTTGAAATATAATAAGATTTTACCTTTTGGTTTTGATGGTTACTTGTTTGTTGCCAATTATTTAATATCGATGGATATTGGAATATATCTGGTGGCTGATTTGAGCAGTTGAAAGGCAGGCGCAAGAAAGAATTGGATAAATGTTGGAGCGGTTGGCCAAGCATATTGATATTTGATCTAACCGAAAGATTTTTTTCGTTGGATTGTCTTTTTTCTTTGAAGCCTTTGTCTTTTTTCTTTGAAGCCATTGGCATTGATATTATTTTAATGTCACAGCTTACTACTTGATTGATACTAATTATAATTCTGGACAACACAAAGACCACCACTTACACAATGAAGTACATTTTTAAAATGATGAATCGGGAGTCCCCGCTCGGCACGATCCGACTTGCCATCCGACATGTCTGACGCCAAAATAGGGCTGTTCACATTTCAAACCGCTCATCAAATCATTTGTCAAATCGTTTGACCACAAAAGTGTTCAGACTCATCAAATTTTTCATCAAATTTCATTTAATCTTGAACACCGAAGTAAGCACATCGCGATGACGGAAAATTATTAATACCACTTGTTATTAAAATCGTATTGGAAGAAGAAGAAATTATTTTATAAATTATTATAAATTATTTGCAACAGTTATTTATTATTGTTTTGCTATTATTTTCTTCAGCCCCCTCGTTTGCATTGAGTTTCATCTTTATAATGAAGATGATTGTCATCTTCATTGAACAGTGAAAGAAGTAGAAGGTCTTCCTACTTTTGATGAAAGTGAAAGCAAACTGAACTGATGTGTCATTCGTTCTGAAACACATTTGAAAGGTGTTAACATTATTTCAAGCAGAAAGTTTGTATTTTTTTTTATTTAATTGCTGAATAGCTTTTATTTATTTAATGTTTTAAACGTCAATAAAATTAATCAGCCAACGAATATATTTGACATTCAACACCGAATCATCCATCAAATTTCAAATGTACACTTTGAATAATGTAAAATAAAAATTGATTCACTTTCATCGATCAACGTTCACTATCATCGTTTTGAGTGAAATGTGTAAATTCGCCTTAATGAGCGGTTTGAAATGTGAACAGCCCTATTAACGGATCAAATTTCTTTGAGCTTTTGAACAGCCCGACATGTACGACGACTTCATTTCATTGCAGGCTCTCAAACAAAACACATCGGCGTAATCGCTAAGCAATTTTTAGATGCCCTTATAATTGACCAGTAATTTTTCATACTTTAGAGAAATTTTAATTAATTATCCATATATCAATGTTTCTACCGTTGTTCATATTATTTTTGTATAATTTTCCGCTTCATTGCTCTTCACCCGCTGACGCTTTTAATGAAAAGCGGGGTTCACATGGTCCTACATCGAAAAATTTGATGAGTCTGAACACTTCTGTGGTCAAACGATTTGACAAATGATTATGAGAGGTTTGAAATGTGAACAGCCCTAATGTGAGGGCAACGAAAAAGGTCCTGTTACTTTATCGAACTACCCTACAAGAAATAGCTAACCAAAACTCTAACACAATCGCATACATTTTTCTGTTTACAACCGCATTCTCATACTCATTTCAGTGTCAAAAAATTCGCCACCTTTAATTCCACTCCCAAAGTTGTCGGCACAGAAGTGGCTAGCAGTAGCAGCAACAACAATAGCAATAACAACAAAAATAAAAAAATTTTGCAATAAATTTAAAACATTTGTTTCAAGACACCAACGAATTGCATGCATTTTTATTTTTTTAGAGGTACGTTATATAAAACCGATTTTTTCGTTATATCTAACGGTTATATGTAACTGAGTTTTCGGTTAGATTTATCTGGTGAGATTTAGTTACCTATAACCTGTATTTATGTTAACCTTAACTAGAGAGAGCTAGACGGCTATAATTCGATAATATTGGAAATTGCTTTGTGTGAGAATGCGATGCCAGATCACACGTATACACGAGTTTCAGTTACTTTCTTCCCGAGGCTCTTCCTAGCATAACCGAAACTTCGTATAAAGAGGTAACCGATATTTCAGTTTAGAATAACCATTTTTGCTTAGCAAAATAACCGATAGTCTTCTTGTAGGGATGTACGTCCATCATATAGTATCATTTGAGGGCTCCTTTTCGGATAGAATTCAGCCAATAGGGGGTTTCAGACGAACGTACTTGTACGCTGACATGTACGACGACAAACTAACGGGACTATTTTGTTGAGCTTTCAAACAATCGTACATGTGCGACTACTTTATTTCATTGCTGGCTCTCAAATAGAGCACATCGGCGTAATGGCTGAACAATTTTTTTGTAACCTTTAGCAGTCATTTGCCATATTTAGAGAATTGTTTATCAATTTTAATTAATTATAAACAATTATAAAATGTTTCAAACGTTCTTCGTATTAATTTTCTCTAATAGTTTTTCCGCTTCGTTGCTGTTCACCCGCTAACGCTTTTAATGAAATGAAAAAATGAAGAAGTCGGACCGACTTGCGTTCACATGGCCAACATGTCGGTCCGACCGACAGAAAAATCAAAAATTTTTGATTTTCGTCCGACATGTCGGTTCGACTGTCTCATTTGCTTTCGAATGATCGTACATGTCGTCGAGCATGCCCAAGTCATCGCACATGTACGATCGTCTGAAAGCCCCTAATGTTGCCATGTTGTTATGTTATGTTCATGTTCTTAATAGTGGGGTTCACCCATAGAAGTAAAATATAAGGAAGCGGTGTATTTGAAGTGGAATGAAGTATTTTACAAACACAGTGAAGTTGACACAAACACAAAAACATTCAAACAGGGCCGCATTCAATTATGTAGTAAATAAAGGCGTAAATTATTTTTTATTTTTTAGATGTATGCTTACTATGCAATTTTTATATACCACCGTTATATAATATGTTGCGTTACCAATTTTTTTACAGAGAAAAGCATTGCTAAAATAATGTAAAAGACATGAACTCAGAATGAGACTGAAACGACAAAAGTTACTTGGAATGATTTTTAAAAAATTCATTTCAAAAAACTATTTTTCATGAACTATTTAATTGATATTAAAATAACACAAAAACTAAACAACTAAAATACATACCAAATTAAACTCTTTCAAAATAAATAGTTTTGTGTAGTTTTTTCCGAACTGTGGGCTTTTAATTAGTTTTTTTTATATAAAAATACCTAGTTATAGCTTGTAACCTTAGGTTGCTAATCCACTTTAATTTCATGTCAAGTTTTCAAAGAAATTGTAAACAAATAAATAACTATTAAAGCTTATCCCAATATGAAAAAAAATAAGGCCCTTGCCACCCTAAATAATGAATGCGCTCATGAAGCAGAACTGGTGTTTTGACAGATGCTCTTCCTCAAAAATAGATTTTTTTTTTGCTCGGGAAGGGCTTATGTCAAATAACGACGCTCTATCTCTCTTCCTCAGCGACGAAAATTCCTTCTACACACGTATAGTGTGTGTGAGTATAACACCACTTCCTTATCTTTTATTTCTATGGGTTCACCTGGTCCGACATGTTGTCACGCATTGTAGAACAAGCCTAGGATTTGACCGTTCGAACGCTCGATACAGCCGTATGAAAACATGTTATCTTGAATTTGAAATCACACTTGTCGGATGGAAATCGGTTGGAATTCATTCTTTTTTAGCTGCCGAAGAGTTTGGCCGAAGAGAGAAAAATATTGGCCCATTATAATAGTCAAAATAAAAGTCGACTCTAAATTTAGTGTAAGCATTTTAGACAGTTTTTCAATATATGTTTTCAAAAAGCTAGCACTAAATTTAAAGTCGAATTTATTTTGACTATGATAATAGGCCATTGTTTTTAACATTTATTTTCATATTTTTCACTTTATAAATATATTCCAAGCCATCACGATTTTAGGTAAAGATAAAAAAATTCGCGTAAAAATATATCATTTGTTATGTTCGGCAGTTTTGCCGCGAATGTGCTCCTCTGAAAAATTTTCATCAAATGGTAAAATGCACTAAGTTGGATGGCCACGCACACAAGCGGAACTATATGTCGGACGTACTTAGCAAAAAGTAAAAAATTTTTGTCTTCCATCGGCCATATCCATCCGCCGTCAGTTGGACATGTAGTATCGTTTGAGGGTCCCTAATCAACTAGGGCGGAATACAAAGGGACGCTATCTAATTGGGTTTGAGGTTGAAAAAATAGGGGTATTCACGATGTGGTGTCTTTGCCTTTGTATTTTGTATTTTTGGTAAATTTGATATTTGTTGTAAATTTTGTAAAATTACAAAAACAAAATGCATAGTGTTTAAAATACAACCCTGAAGCAAAAATACAACGACGAAACCGTATTGTATTTTTTGTAAATTTCTTTGTGTATTTGATCAGCTGATCGCAAAAGCATTTTTTCTCAACAAAGAGGAAGCTACTAGCTGCGCTGTGGGTTTAATTAATAAAAATTAACATTATTTAGTGTTTCGCTTCTATTTTTTTATGTTTTTCTTCATGATTTCAATTTATATTTCCAAACAAAAGTACATATAAAAATTAGCTGAATGTTTGTTCACAATAAGTTGTAAATATTGTAAAATTTTTAAAATTTATCACATATTCACTATATTGTGAATACCCCCAATGTGTTGCTATTTACTTTACTACTATAAAGGTGCATACGTAGAAAAAATTTCGGGGGTTTTTAATTTTTTTTTTGCTTAGACTTATTCCAATTTTTTTATATAATATCAGTATGTATTTATTTTTTTGGCTAATGTATTTAAAATTTCTTCCGTGCTCACTTCCACATTTCTGTGAACATTTAAAAGAGCTAACCCATTGAGCCTTTCTTCTCCAGTTTTACTTCTCATGCATCGAGACGACGAAAACGAAGGTTTACTTGAAGCGATTAAATCCGGCAGCGTTGCACCAGTCTTCAGGATTTGGCTTGTTGATGGATGTATAACGTATGGACATATAAATGTTGCAGTTCGATTTGTCTGTTTCAAGCAATGCCTACAAATATGGGGTACAAAATATTGATCAAAATCAATTTATACACTGGAAAAATCATCACGTTTTTAAATTCAAAACAATGCCTTTAATATCAATGCTTGATTTTTCATACAAAATTTTAAAAAATGTTTCAAGCAATGTTTTAACCAATTTTTAACAATATGTTATAAAAAAAATTCCATTAAACCTATTTCGTCAAAGTAGGAACAAATGGTTTTCAATATGTCACCCATTTGACATTGAAGTGTAATATCAGTTGCACTGACCATCTCCGATTTGGCTAAAATTTTGTGCTTATATTAATTTATTGTTTAGAAAACCAAATCCGGAGTTCGAGGTTTTGAGATTTCTTTCGTGAACTCATAGCCATGTGAATGCTAAAATAGGATATATTTTGAGACAATGTAGCTCAGTCAATTTAAATGCGATTTTGCGACTGGAAATTTTATTTTGAGGGAAAAATATTAAACTTGACTATTATTATGAAATATTAAACTATGAAATGAAAGTGTGTTTTTTAAAGGTTCAGAAGTTTTCACGTTATGGCGTAAAAACTTTTTCAACGAATTCAACTAGCGTTGATATTTATTGTAAAAAGACTTTAATACTAAGAAACTTAAAAAAATTTTTACGCCGGTGTCAAGATTATTTATCGGAACTATATATCGGAATAAAATCAAAGTGCATATTAATAAGATTACGACAACCTTAACTAGTATTATAAGGTTTGGTTACAATTTTCCCCAGATATGGAGATCAAAAGCGTTGAAAATTACAGTATTTTTTATAAAGTCGCGCTAAGTTTTTCCTATTGGGTCAAACTTAATAATTCTAGTAAAGGTTGTAGCTACAAGTATCCTTATTAAAATGCACTTTGATTTTTTTTTTCGATAAATCGGGAACAAAATATCTTTACGCTGGCTGAAAATGACTGCTTTTTTAATGCCACCTATCGAGAAGAAGATGGAATTAAAAACAAACACAAAATTAATTTTTGGATATATTTTTATATTATTTACACTGAGAATAAAAACATACTTTAAATTAAAAAAAAAATTTAAATAGAAACTTAACGTTTTTCCGTTTCTACAAAACTAAACTAAAAATAAGCGTATTAGATTTTCAACTAAAAACTCATTTATTTTTTTTATAATTTTCTATTATTATTTATTTACAATAACAAAAAATACGTCACTATCTGAGTTTAAATTGAAAAATTATGTTCAGTAGAATTTTTGACAATAATTGCCAGATAATTGAGACCAAGCTGAGAAAAACACCGATTTTACACTTAATCGTGTGAAAATATTTCTCAAATTGGTTTTAAAAAATAATTAACATTAGATTAAATAAAAACTAGTTTATTACTTCAATGTTTAAAATATTTAAATATTTTAAACCGCTATAAATCCAAACTATATCGAATAGAGTTAAAATATGGTATTTGCGGGGTTCCGGGGGTCACTAATTACAAACATGACGTCAAAAACTCGAAAAATTAAAAAAATGGAATCGAAAAAATGGCGGTTCAACTTTATTGTTTTTATTTAAGAACGCTATTTTAAAATTTTGATTTAAAATATTTGTTTTCAATACTAAAGTTTTTATTTTACATTTTTTTTTTTAAACAAATGTTTTTAAATTGTGAATGTGTACTATAAACATTGTTTTGAAAAAAAAACTTTTGTTTTTAATTAAACTGTACAAACATTTGAGTTTAAGTTAAAAGATTTTTTCAAGCTCTTGTTAAAAAACAAATTCATTTATTATGAACAACCTTGCATTAAATTTGAACACATATTCTTCAGTGACTTTAAAAAAATTTTAAGTCTATATGCTATAGTCTTTTCACAATAAATGTTTTAAATTGAGTCTTTTGATTTGTTTCCATGTTGTGCTGAGTGTTTCTCTCGAAGCTCGTTAAAATTCTTTCATTTCGGGGGAAGGGGTTCTAACCCCTAAAACCTGCTATTTACTTTGCTATTTACCACATGTACTATGTATTAATAGATAATTGCAATTGCAAATGGTTGGTATTTAAATTAATGGAAAACAATCATCATGCACTTTCACCATGTTTTTCTTCTTATCAAATAAATTTTGGAAGGAATATAAGAAGGGTCTCACGTCAGCCAGCAATTATAGAGCAAATTTTGTGATTTTCTTTACGTTAAAATACAAAAAATAATTCCTAGGGAAAATAAAAAGCAACAGTTAATTTATATTGCAATTATAATTGAGCATTTAAAATATCTAGAAAATGTGATATAGTGAAGTATACTTGATTTAGATAAAAGCCAACTAAAAAAAAACAGAATAAAAGATTGACAGCTAAAATATTTTTAAAAATGGTATCGATGCGTTGCGAATACAAGGTTCATGCTCATAAAAAATCTGCTTTTTGCATATTCAAGCATAATTTTTCGAACTGCGTTCATGCTGGATATAATGCAGCTTTAGCTTTTATTTTTACCTTTCTGTGCAGCAGTCCAGGCTAATCGCTTTTCCTTTGATATTTTCTTGAATAAAAGAGATGTAAATGACTATAATTGCTATATTATAACTAAATATATAGAAATACACTCAAAAAAATACTGTAGTAAAATTTACTGCACTATGTGTATTTACTTCGTATATATATAGTTTTATTAATTTTTAAATACATATGTAGTTATTCAATATATTTTTACTGAATTTGCAATTAAGAAATTAATACTACACTAAGTAGTTGTTTACATACATTTATTTAAATAAAGAATATCTACATTATAATAAACTGCATAATATGTATTTGGTAGCAATTGTATTTATTTCAACTAAAATAATTATGAAAGGTTCGTGATGAAGGTATGTATACTTCTTAAAATGTATTTTTTTTAATTCAAAAATTCTTTTATTTTCTCATAATAAAAGCAATCTTTGTACTGTGGCGGAAAACGTTTTGCAGTTTTTTTAATTAATAAATGAAAAAAACATTTAACTTTAATGTAAATGTATTTATTTTCTGTAGTTAAAAATATGTAGTAAAAGTAAATAATTGAAATTAGTAAAAATAATTACATTTTTATTTGGACGGTGAGTTACTAATTTACATTTGTTTTAAATACATTTTTATTTATTTTTACTACAAGATTTTTTGGAGTGTATTTATAATAATTTTATTACGCATATTATGAAGACACTACTGCGACATGCGGCAATGTCTATATAATAACTTCAATATGAGCTCTAAAAATGCATATTAGAAACATTTTTACGTATTTCTTTTAAATGGTCTTGTAAACGCTTTATTAAGATATTATGGGTGTGTGTCAAAAGGAAACTTTTCAGTGTTGGTAGTATAGAAAATATCAAGTTGAATAAAATTTGTGTGTGTTGAAATAAAATTTTCTTTTTTGCTACTTGCAACTTATTTCGTAAACTTGTAATATTGTAAATCTAAAAAACTTAAAAAATAACAAAATAATAAAAATAAACGAAAGTGCTTGAGTTTGTGTGTGCGTGTGAGTGGGCTAATTATCTCCCGGTGCATCAGCAAGTGCAGCAAAGTTAAATTGGCTTTCTTTGCTGGCGAACGTTTTCTAAATGCCACTACCAGCAGCACAAGCAAGTGCAGTCGAAAATTTGTTGTTAGTCAACATTCTCAAAGTGCCAGCAGCAGCAGCACAAGCAAGTGCATCGCAATTTTTTTATTTTTATTATTTTGCTATTTTTCAAGTTTTTTAAGTTTACAATATTACAAGTTTACGAAAAAATTTCCAAGTACAAGCGCTCGAATTAAGTATGTCAGAAATTGGTTAGTTGTTTTTTTTTTTCTTTATTTTTGAGTGTGTCAAAAATTCGCTTTCGATTGTCAAAATGTGTAGTAGCCCCTGGGGCTAACACAAATTTTGAAAATTATATTCACCTCGCAAAAGCCAAAAACTGCTCTGCCAACTGTCAAAATTTGATCATCCGACTAAAAAGTTTCTGATTGACACAGCCTATAAAAGCAAAATTTTGCTATAAAGCATAGTATCTTGTTAATTAAATTACAGAGCTATTCTAAATACATCGCTGTTTTGTAAGCTGGAATTTGTATTTATAACTTCTCCTTGTGCTACTAGGGTACTTCATGGACTAATGCGCACCTTACACGGTCAATCATTTGACGTCAATCAGGTATATATGTTAGTAAATATTTGTTTGTATGCGTTACACAGACACGTTGATGGCTTGATTGATCAAAATCTAAATTTTTTAGATATTTTGCAATGCTGGTCAAGCGGCTGGATGTGTGTAAGGGCTTGATTGATCAATCTTTCGTCATTTTGTTTGCTTTCGTCGTGCAGGAAACATGACTGCAGGAAATAAAAAGAGCTGTAAATAATAAATTTAAGAAAGAGAGCACAGTCAGCGATGCAGCTTCCTCTATCCTTATACCATGGTACTTCGTACGTGAAGAAAAAAAGCGTGTCGAAAATGGTACGAAAGTACGGACTTGTGCAACATCGTACTTATTCTTACAACCATGTTCTTTTCCGGCATTTCGATTTATTGGAAAAAGTCTTAAAATCAACATTCTTGTTTGCATCTAGCATTTTGTATTCATAGCATGAAAATTAAAACAAATTAAAATGGCAAAACAAAGTAGATCACATAAAAACTTTTTAGAACAAATGGATTCATGGAATCCAATGCAAGACGACTTCACCAACTCTCAGTTTAATCAATACTCTAGCGGACCGGGTGCGGCGTTGGATCCAGAATTGCAGCCGTCAGAATTGGCAAAGTTTGAGAAAAATCAAAAATACTCGTCTAATAATAAGAACAATGGAGGAAACAAAAATACCGATGCTCCAATTCCTTACTTGGTTTTTAAAAATGTGCCAAAGGATATGACCACGAAGGCCTTACAAAACATCTGCTCAAGTTACGGAAAAGTTACCAGCGTACGCGACAGTTCCAAGAACGATCACTTTTTTGTCGATTGCGGAAGTATAGCGTAGGTTTAGATATCAATACTGCTTTTTGCATTTAGCTAATTTTGTAGATATTTTTCTTCAACTATAGTGACATGGAGGCAATTTATAGAAAGCTGGAAAACAATACTTATGGATTTCGACTTTTCATTGGTAAGCAGATAAAGGAAAAACAACAAAATTCAACAAGTGTGGAATCATCAAAGTTGACGCTACAAGTGCATAAATCCGGGAATGCAATTGATATGGGTAGCAGGTTAGCAAAACATTGTGTGCACAAAAACGATGCCTTAATTCTTTGATATTTTTAATATATCTTTTTTTCGTTTTTTAAAGAAACTATATTGCATCGTCAAAACAGCATCCTAGACCACACATTAAGGAGAAACCAATTGTAAGTTGTTCTGATTATAATTCAAGCACAAATTTACTGCAGCAAAATGATCCACATCGTCATTTTCTAATTGAGGAGGATACGCACAGGCTGGAGCGTGCAGGACTTATGAAGCCAAGTGTTGAGATGCAAACAAATGGCAAATACAAATATCACAATGGCTCCGCTTATATTGAGTGAGTTCAAAATAAAATGGCTTAGTTAAAAGTAAAAATTAATGATCAATTCATTGCATGCTTCTAGAATGCCAGAAAATACCAAAAAAAGCATTGCTGAGAAGAGCAAACAGTCTGTGGGACATTTTGATGCCTCAAGCGAAAGTTATAAGAATGTTGGAAATACAGAAAACAAGCAACTTAAATGTGGCCCCTGCTTGCATTGCCAAAAGACTTGTGACAGCGTTTGCGCACGTTGTTCTCAATATATTTGCAGTGTGCCGTGTCAGCGCAAATGTTGGCCATCACACCGTTATGTTTGTGGAAAGTCTGAGTAAGTCTAAGTTTTTTTCGATATACGTGTTGCAATTTTTTTGGTTTGCTTCCGATATTATTGCCTTAATTTTCAAAGAAGCACAATTAAAAGAGTCTTCGGAAAATGAGATCTTTTCAAGTAAAAATTTTAAACACAAAATTGTAAAACTACATATGAGCTGTTCAGAGCACAAGTGCGTAAGTCCATTTCTTAGGGAAATTGAGTTAAGTACGTAGAAGTGAAGAGGAAAATGTAACCTATTTATGAGTACGGGCTAGAAACTCCTAGCTTACGTTATCTCTGAACAAAATGCAATACTTTGTTATTGCTCTGGCAAATACCATTATTTATTCAGAGCACAAGTGGCGTAAGTCCATTTTTGGTAGTTTTGAGAAAATTGAACGTTTAGAAAAATTCTTAAATGAAGTCTAAGTATGAAGAACTCAGTTTTGCTTATAAGCTTGGTCAAGAGCATAATTGGAGCTATCCATATCGTAAAAAATAAACTAAATAATACACAAAAACGATGCAGAATATTGCATATTAGTAAAAACATTTGGAATTGCGCCACTGAAAATTATTTTAAATTTCTTGTTTCCGCTGTAGAAATCTAATAGGAGATATTTTTCAAAAACTTTTTGATGAGGAATGGCAGCATTTTTACCTAGAAGTTGGACAAAACCACCCCTTAGCGATTATTTGCATTATTAAGGGAGATATAAAATGAACGGACTTACGCCACTTGTCCTCTGAAAATTTTTAAAAATTTACCTTTTCCGCTGTAAAAATGTAATGGAAAATATTTTTAGGAATTTTTTGATGAGGAATGACAGCATTTTTACATAGAAGTTGGACAAAACTTTCCATAAGCGATTATATCCATTATTAAGGGAAATATAAAATGAATGGACTTACGCCACTTGTCCTCTGAAAATTTTTAAAAATTTCTCTTTTCCGTTGTAAAAATGTAATGGAAAATATTTTTAGGAATTTTTTGATGAGGAATGACAACATTTTTTCATAGAAGTTGGACAAAACTACCCATTAGCGATTATCTCCATTATTAAGGGAGATATAAAATGAATGGACTTACGCCACTTGTCCTCTGAAAATTTTTTAAAATTCCTCCTTTCCGCTGTAAAAATGTAATGGAAAATATTTTAAGAATTTTTACATAGAAGTTGGACAAAATCATCCCTTAGCGATTATCTTCATTATAAAGGGAGTTTTGATATATACCTTTTCGAAAATTTACCATTGCTCCAAATAACGATAACGATAAAAAAGATAACGATAACGATGAAAACTTATATTTGTAAAGATTTTTGATTACATTTTTTAATATATTAATAAATATTACATATTATTACATTCCTACTAAATTGAAACAATTGTGTTTATTTTCAGCTGTTTAATAAGACTTTAACTTTAATAAGAATAAATGCATTCTGGCCTCCTCAATTATTCAGAAAATCACAAAGGGATGTTTTAATCGCACTTCTGAAACTAAATTCTGTCAATCCTTACCAAAAAATCCTTAAAAATATAGTCCATTACATTTTAACAGTGGAAAAGGGTAATTTTAAAAATTTTCAGAGGACAAGTGGCGTAAGTCCATTAATTTTATATCTCCCTTAATAATGGAGATAATCGCTAATGGGTAGTTTTGTCCAACTTCTATGAAAAAATGCTGTCATTCCTCATCAAAAAATTCCTAAAAATATTTTTCATTACATTTTTACAGCGGAAAAGAGAAATTTTTAAATATTTTCAGAGGACAAGTGGCGTAAGTCCATTAATTTTATATCTCCCTTAATAATAAAGATAATCGCTAATGGGTAGTTTTGTCCAACTTCTATGAAAAAATGCTGTCATTCCTCATCAACAAATTTCTAAAAATATTTTCCATTACATTTTACAGCGGAAAAGAGAAATTTTTAAAAATTTTCAGAGGACAAGTGGCGAAAGTCCATTCATTTTATATCTCCCTTAATAATGAAAATAATCGCTAAGGGGTGGTTTTGTCCAACTTCTAGGTAAAAATGCTGCCATTCCTCATCAAAAAGTTTTTGAAAAAGATCTCCTATTAGATTTCTACAGCGGAAACAAGAAATTTAAAATAATTTTCAGTGGCGCAATTCCAAATTTTTTTACTAATATGCAATATTCTGCACCATTTTTATGTTCTATTTAGTTTATTTTGTACGATATGGATAGCTCCATTTATGCTCTTGACCTAGCTTATAAGCAAAACTGAGTTCTTTATACTTGGAATTTATTATAAGAATTTTTCTAAATGTTCAATTTTCTCAAAACTACCAGAAATGGACTTACGCCACTTGTGCTCTGAACAGCTCATATATATGAATTTTGATTAAAAAAAAAATGCTATAATAAATTTTAATATTAGCTGCGTTCCTTTCGCCTTAATATAATCGCGATAACAAATTTTCTCAAAGGAACGGCAAGAAAAACGACTCGTAGAGGGCAATACCGTTGCAGTCAAAATTAAATTCAAACAAGCAATCATGATACAATAACTATTAGGTGTCATTAGAACGTGTGTCGTTAAAAACTGTTGTATACTGTTATGGTAGCGATTCCTTAGTAAACGATGTTTTTCTCTAAATCTGTTTTACTCTAAACGTCAGAAAAATTGTAAATTATTTAATTTAATTATTAATATTATGCAATTATATAAATAATTTAAGTGCAATTGTTGGCTCCGCTGAATGCGTCTAACGTGCGTGGCACACGCGGCTTGTTTTGTTTTCTTTTGTTTAGCATTCGATGGAAGCAGCTCGTGAGAAAATAGGTAGCTGTCATGGCTACCTTATAGTCATTGTATCAAACAAACAAAATATTCATAAAATGAAATGACAACTCATAAAAATATACAGGTGCGGCACCTGTGTTTCAAATTTTTTAAAGGCTATATCACAATTTTATATGGATAGCAAATATAATCCTATTTGTTATAGGATTATTATTTTTGTTTTTGCTTTGCATGAAAAAAAAAATAATCTGGATTATTTTGGAGTGAATGGAACGCAGCTATTATTAACTACATTATTTGTTAACCGGTTTGATCTGGTACGAAATATTTCAAGTAATTCTTCTCCCGAAAACTTCTGCCCTTTTCTGAAACCTTCAACTATAATATGATGGAATAATTGACGAAAATCAAGTAGATTGTATGTGCAGAACATATAATAACTATAAAGTTCAGCTACTCTATCTTGTTCGCACTTCCTTAGCATTAGTCCATTTTAAGAACACTACCCAAAGACTGAAAAATGCCTAAAACATTGTCAAAATGTAAAAAATGATAAAAATTTAATCTTCACAGCATGAGTTTTGATCAGGAACAACACATAACAACTAACTGAACATGTTTTTAAATCAGTATTAGATACTTAAAATCTATGGTCACTTGCAATAACAGCCTAAGTCGAAATTCATGCTTTCGAGAAAAAATCAGTTTTATATACAGTATCTCAAGAATGAGTTCACACATTCAAAATAAATTCGACTTTTCAATTTGCTTACAAAAAAAAAAAAAAAAAAAAAACAACAAATTTTTAATGCTGCATAAAATGTTTTATTTTAAAATATTGGTTATTGGCAGTATTTTTAAAAGTTTCATTAAAAAAATGCAAGCATAAAGAAAATTATTTTTTATTTATTTATTTAATACAATGATGAGCCACTAGAATGGCCTAATTATTGTACAGGGAAAATTCAAATGGCAAAGAAAAACAAAACTAATTTAAGTAAATACACAACAAATCCAATATTCAATTCAATTATTCAATTAATACACTTAAATTTAACTAAAAGATAAAAAGAGAAAAAAAAAAAATCAAAGTAACAATATTTAAACTAAACCCGCCCTGCACGAAAATAAGGGTAAATACACAGTAACAAAAAGAAAATGAAACAAGCATTTCATTTTATTTTAACACAGCAGTAGCAACAAAAGAAAATAAGTGAGTAAAATTGGGTAACAAAATAAACAAAATTTTTTTTTTTTTAAAAGAAATTATTATTATTAGAATTTGCTTGCCAAAACGGCCATAAATTGACTAATAGTCAGCGATAAATTACGTTCCCGGTAAGGAAGAACTGTATTCCTGTAAATTATTTGAAATATGCAGCAAAAACAATTTCTTAGTTTTGTTAGTGTCAATGAAGTGGGCGGTTCAGTTATCTGCTTGTCAAAAGTCTGTATTGTCAAAATGCTGTAATTTTTTCAATATTTTTAAAATACTGTTTGTATAAAAACTTGTATATCAATATACTGTTTTTTAAAAATTTTGCTTTCAAAAAGTCTCTCCATTTACAGCATTTTAACTGTATTTTGGATACAAAATGGTGTTTTTAAGATTAAATTATTTGCCCTTGTACGGAGGGAAGTTGTTATTTTAGGCTTATTTACCTTATTTGTTCTTAGTTAATATATTGAAAAATTTTGGCATAAAGAATTTTTTAACAGATATATGTTAATGCAGATTTTATTTACTATGGCCACCTTTACCATCTCTCATACATTGAAGCTAATTTCTATCGAGTTATCTAGCTTTTACATATGATAACTACTCGGAATCTTTTGCTAGTATTCCAATATTGCTGTTTTAATTACTGTTCGTTTCTTTGGTTGCTTCTTCAAATGCACCCATTAATTTTCAATGAGTGCAAATCGCACCCAAACCATAATCGAAATTTTTCCAAATCTTACGGCCATCACTGTAAAACATCATGATTTTTGTCTAATCGCAGAATATGACGTCGTCCCCATACTCAGCAGGTTAAATAAGCATTGTAGCGAAAGAAAAACACTTTTTGATTTTTTGTACAGAAAGCACCGGCTTTTAACGAGCTTCTCTCGTTGAATATTTGTATCGCAATAAAGCCTGCCGAACCTAGGGGTTGTGGTAGACTTCCTCATTATTATTCGCTCTGCACGTTCAGTTAATTTAGGCTTAGAGCCACCTCTATACTTAAGTTCCAGTTTTTCTTCGTTTTCAGCTCAATTTAAATTATTATAGATTGTTTTCTGTGATACAAAAAATATTTTTGATAATTTTTGCACACTCTTTTCTATTAAACAATTGTTGTATATCAGCTGAATCATCTCAAATGATAGTCTTTTGCATGGCATTTATAAAAAACGATAGTAAAAAAATTTATGATAAAATTCACTTTTTCAACTTCTGATGTTCTCAAAGGAAAAATTAATCTCCAACTAACAAACTAACTATGAAAAAAATCGAACCAATGCCTAGATAATTGTACAAGCACCACATACGAAATCAAATAATATCTGTGAAAAGAGTTTCTTGACACTAACAAAACTAAGAAGAATTTATTTTTGCTGCATATTTCATATAATTTACTTGCATTTTTTTTTAATGAAACCTTTTAAAATACTGTAAATAACTAATATGTTAAAAGAAAACATTTTGTACAGCATATAAAAGTAGTGTTTTCTGGTAAGCAAATTGAAAAATCGAATTTTTCTTGAATTTATAAACTAATTTTTGACGTACGGTATCTGTAAATAAGAAATTCCACCTAAAGTGCCCATCTGCATGTCCTCACAGTTTTGAGTGATAAAACACAAACATTTGGTACTTCATCTTGTACATTTGGTGCTTCTTCATGGAAATGCCCAAAAATAGACCTAAATTGTAATTCCTGTAACCTGTCCTCGATCAGTATTAGTACTATATTGAGTCTTTAATTAAACGATATTACAAGATATATATATATATATGAACACTTTCTTATTTCCTAACTTAGCGTCTCTAATGTATGGCCAGCTTGATCTGTTACACTATCGAGTAAATTAATAAATCGACTGCCACTTGGCTTCAATATAATAACAGCATATTTTACTCCTGCTCAGTGAGTATTATTACATTTGCTTTTGACGATTGTCTTAAAATACAAGGGTGAAAGAGACGACAGCCTATACATGGCGAGACATATAAGTTAAAACTTTCGTTTATTTAAAAACTAAAAAATATATTTTCTGGTCAAACGACCTTTATTCATCGAGCAGCAAAATACAATTAATTTTTACAAAGATTCTTATTCTATATCTACCCTAAACGCTGCCACAGTCTCTGCCGCGGTCTCTGCCATCGTTGCTTATTGTTTTTTACTTGGACGGTTAAGTTGCTGACGTTGCGATCCCACGATATGCTTGGGAGCGGATGAGCTGCAGACATATCGTCAGCATAAATGTTATGAGCGTGTTGCACTCTACGCTTTGTAAGGAAGGTTATTAACTCCTCTCTCCTTAAATTCGGACGTCCTCGTTCGCTATCCATGATGTTGGAATGTCCTGAATGCCCACGGTCCTGTGGGCAGGAACTGGTGTTTCTGGTTTCGGATCATTATGTAAACCATCTTGAATTATAATCGTTTTTTTTATTATTACGATGCCAGCATTTAAGTATTAATATAAAAGTAGGAATTACTTATAGAGATGCAAATCCCATATTTATTGAAAAATTCCTTTTATTGCTGTCCTGAAGTAGAGTTATAAATTTTGTGTTATTCACGTGGAGTTGCTTCATCATTTCTAATGAAAGGACTTCTTTATTTTTATTAAATGTTGATGTAGGTTGAAGGATTGCGGGCAGTGGCTTACTGTTGGTAACTTCTTTTGCTAGATAAATTTGATCTTCGATTTGAATAGTTGTGTTGTGATGACGAATAACAAATGTTCCATGAAGATCTATGGTTTCGTTGCTGATAGTTAATTGACCGTCATATTGATTAAGTAGTATAAGTCCTGGCGAAATTTCTTCTATTATATAAATATATCTATAATATTATTATGTGAACAAATTGATAAGTTATTATAACTTTTACATCTTTCTTGGATTCCATATATTTTGCTCTTACATTGTAGTATGGAATTATACTTTATTTTATTAATCTTAGTGCCCTTTTTAATGGCTCTAATAGTTAATGTTTCACAATGATTTACTTCTACCATTGGTAGACTCACTATGTAAATAATTGCATTTTCTTTTGTTGCAATTTTTATATCGGCAAATTCTAATGCCTCATCTAAATAAGTGTATGGTATATTTTCTTTTTTTAAAATTTGTTCGGTTATATTGACTTCATTATTCGATAATACGTATGAATTTACAATGTTGGCTTTAGCCCAATGAATGGCATATGCTATATTAACAAGTTCTTCTTTTACAATTTCTAATTCATATTTTGTTTTTAGAATAAATTCGTTCTGAACGTCTTTATTAGACTTTAACATTTTGATAATTTCATTCGTTACATTTGTTAAATTGTTCATTCTTTCGACCGTCATTTTGTTTATTACTATTTGGTTATTATTATTTTCTAATACATTATTTAGCTTGTCTAATACTATATCATAGTCATGGCGGTCTGGATTTCCAGCGATTCATTTCCATGCACTTCCGATAAAGTCTAGAGATCTCTTATTCATATTTTTATTTATTTTTAATCTGTCTAAATAGCTTTTTATCTGTGAGGTAAGAAGGGATAGAATAGGATAAAAGGTATTTGTAGTGCTTATATGCAGTTTGATGGCCAAATCGAGTCTTTCAACCAGATCTGAATAATTGTTTAGGTCAATTAGGTGAATTTGTTTAAATGTTCCTGTCTGAATGTTGGCAGTCCCAGTATTTATTGTAACAAGTTGTGAGTTCGTGTAGTCCAGTATTTGCACATCCACCAAAGACGGCGATAACATCAGTCTGTAAAAAAGGAAAAATTAAATTGTCAAGTTATTAGTAGGTCGTGCAAAATATGCACATGAATTTCCTTTGATTACTAATTACGTCAGTTAATTTCTGATTTTACTTTTATGCACGATTCGTCCAGATTCTGTCCAAATTGTTGTGTTTCTGTCTTCCTTAACTATTTGTTTTTTGTATTGAGATGTTAGTTTTGATCCTAGTCTTTTGTTTATCCTGACATAGATAACGTCTCCTGTGTTATATTTCTTGATTGTCTGGCGTTTCTTGTTATGGTACTCTAAGTCGGCTTTTTGTTTTTCTTTTAGTCTTGTGATTCACACCAAAAAAGACTTCCACAGGTTTATTTCTTGTAGTGGAATGAATAGTTAAATTATATTCGTATATGGCTTTCATTAGCAGGTCGTAGAAAGAAGTATGATTTTTGTTTGTTTTTAAACATCTCATAATTTCAGACAAGGTCGAGTGAAATCTTTCAACTTGACCGTTAGCGGCGCTTGTGTATGGAGGTGTTGTGTAAATTTCTATGTTATATTGGTCTTTCAACAAAAAGGATATGGTGGTAGAATTAAGTGATTTCTCGCTGTCGATAACAACAGTTTTCGGTTCACCAAATGCTACTATTAATTCTCTTAGTGGTTCTTTAATATCTTCTACAGATTTTGATTTCAATATTTTGGCCTGCGCGTACTTGGAGAATTTATCTACAGCTGTGAGGACTTAATTCTTTTCTGTGGAATAAATGTCAATGTGTATGACCTCACCGGGATTTTTCGGAATAGGAGTTGCTTGCAATTCAGGTTTTTTTGGGTGTCTATCGTTTTTTGTACTCTACTGACTTTGCATTGTCTTACTATTTTCTCTATTTTTTCTTTCATCTTCGGAAAATAACAACGTTGAATGATTTGGTTTTTATTTTCCTGGCTATTTCTGTGAGCTCGTTTATTATTGTATCATCTTGCTCACCTTCAGTAGTTAAGTCGTTAACTAATGTTTGTGTGTACCTAATTCTGTATTTCCTGAAGTGTGCCGGGTAGAAAACTTGAATTTTTGCCATTATTTCTTCTAAGGTCAAAAGGCCATTAATTAAGCTTGGGTCTAAATATCTTTTGAATATATTAATTAAATCTTCTTCGGTGTAATCGGTCTGCTTAATGATGTGTCTATGGTTAGTGGGATGGGGTATCTCAAATTTATAACTATTTTCGTCATCAATTAATATGTGGAGTTGGTTTTTAAATACATTGACGGGGCATTCGACAGCAGGAATAAGATCGTGGCTAGAACTCTCATTGCTATGTTGCGTTATGGTTAATAAATTGACTTGGCTTACAATTGGTGATCTAGGCAGGGCATCGGCTACAACATTAGTTTTGCCGGGCTTATAAAATAAACTGTAGTTGTATTCTTCCAAGATGGCTTTCCATCTTTTCATCTTTGTGTTTGAATTTTTATTGATTAGGGCAAATGTGAGGGGTTGATGATCGGTAAATATTTTTATTTTTGCTGAACCGTAAAAATAGTTGCGTAAAGATTTTAGCTTATATGATAGCTAACATCTCTTTTTCGTTAGCCGCATAGTTCTCTTCGGTTTTACTAAGTGCTTTTGATATGAAGGATATTGGTCTATTGTTTTGTTCTAAGACTGCACCTAGTGCATAGTTAGATGCGCAGTTGTCAGGTGGAATTCCTTTGTGAAGTCTGGATAGGCTAGAATAATGTCTTCTGATATAAGGCTATTCTTAATTTTCTGAAATGATTCTAGTGTGTCCTTATCAAAGTTTATTGTTATTTTCTTAGACATATGTTTGGACGCTCGTCCGTCTTCCCCCTTAAGAGGTTTGTTAGAGGTTTTGCAAGGGCGGCAAAACCTTTTACAAAGCGTCGATAATAATTTGCAAGACCGAGGAAAGACCTCAAATCTTTAATAGGCTTTGGGATTGGAAACTGGGCTATGGCTTCGACTTTTTTAGGGTTTGTCTTGATACCGTCTGCAGCTTTTAAGAATCCTAGAAATTCAACTTGTTGCTTCAGAAATTCACACTTGTCTAATTGTACTTTCATTCGTGCGTTTTTTAAAGTATGGAATACTGTTTGAATGTTTTCGAAATGAGATTTTTCATCCTTGCTAAAGATGATGATATCATCTATATACACGTAGCATATCTTACCGATATGTTCGCGAAGGATGTCGTCTAGCGTTCTCTGGAAAATGGAGGGTGCGTTCTTTAGTCCGAAAGGTAAACGCGTGAATTCATATTTACCGTAATTGACGGAAAAAGCCGTCTTCTCAATATCGGATTCCTTGAGTGGAATCTGGTGGAAGCCGCTTTTTAAATAGTTTGTTATTGCCTAATTGTGAGATTACCTCATTTATGTCGGGTATAGGGTACCTATCAGAAACTGTCACCTCATTCAATTTTCGGTAATCGATTACCATTCTGTATTTCTTTTCCATTGAAGCATCTTGTTTCTTCGGTACGATCCATACCGGTGAATTGTATGGTGATCGTGATTTTCTAATTATTCCATCTTGTAGTAAATTTTTTATTTCTATTACGTCTTTGAGTGCCATAGGGTAAGGGTAATATTTGGAATAAACTGGTGTGTCGGTTGTTGTGCGAATCTCGCCTTGAACTCTATTAGTATATGTCAACTTTTCGTCCGGTTCAGAGAATTAATCTTTAAATTTGTTAGTGAGAGTAGTAATGTGTTGTTTTTGTGATTCTGTCATGTGCTCATTGCGTATGTCAATAGAATTAATCGACGGTGAAAGGTGTTGTTTTAAAGGAATTTTTCTTCAATTTCCGATTATCATGTAGTTATTTTTGGAGTGGATTACTGCGGAAAGCTCTTTGAGACTGTCATTTCCCAAAATAGCGTGAAATGACTTCAGTGTCGGTAAGAGGAAGAATTTAATCTTGCAATTATTCATGTTAAAAAGATTTGCTTCGACATAATCACCCCTATTGTGTAAGTCAACGTCGACACGTCGACGACGACACATTGCGAATTGGTATTGGCGTTGTCAATATTGATGTTTATCGATAACTTTTGTCACATTTTTGGTATTGGCTAACCATCATTGATGTCGGCGTCGACGTGAAACAGCACTAATTCTGTCGACACAGTTTTTGTAGGTGACAGGCACAACGACACATTCTTTTTAAACGCAAAAGCAGTTGCAGTTAAAGAATTTGTAAGTAAAATTAATTGTTTTCCTTGAATATGCTGTGAATTTACTAAATTTATGATAAAAAACATTTAGGAAATGGTGAAATTAACAAATTCAGGGCAGTTTGCGATGTTGGTTGCCGAAATGGCGAAAAATCCGAGTCTTGCCAAAGGGTTCAATAGAGGAACTATTCCCGCAAACTTCAAAGAACAGTGGACAAAAATATCAACGAAATTAAATGGTTTGGGGCCACCACTAAGAGACTTTGATGGTTGGCAAAAGGTAACAAATATAAACGGTTAATGTTTCTTTTTGTACATACATTTATTTAATTTGAAGGTTTGGCGAGATTTTAAATGTAAAGTAAAAAAAAAAATAGTACACAATAAAGCAGAGAATCGTGCAACAGGCGGTGGAATTAATAAGCAAATGTCTCTTAACCCACTCGAAGAAGAGGTCGCCAATCTTCTCCAATTCGGAAAGCAACTTAATCCACAAGGTGTGGCCCTGGGAGTAGTGGCTACTGTTGACGAAGTTGCAGAAACTGCTGTGGAAGAAGACCAGGATATAGCTTCATACATTCAATATGATGCTTTTGAGACTGATCTTGAAGTTGTTCCGGAAGAACAAATTTTGGAATCAGCAAATGAAAGTTTGTTGCAGATTTTAGAAGCAGATCAACCTGCGAGTAGAAAAAGAACGCGAAATAACGAGCGAAGACAACGGTCAAGCTTACTTGAAAAGCATGACGTAATGCAGGAGCGTTTGTTGACACAAATGTCCACTACTCTCACGGAAATGTCTTCAAGTCTAAGTTCTATAAAAAATTACTTAAAAGATACATCACAGTACCACCAAAAATTGCTGCTGGTAGAGGAAAAAAAAATCAAAATAATGGAAAGGCAACAGGAAAGAGAAGAAGACTTATACGAATCGGAAATGAAACTAAAGAAGATAAAAATGCAAATAAAAAAAAAAGAATTAGAGGTCCTTGACGCACAATGTTTACATTGATGTATTTACCTTTTTTTTTATATACTTAGTACCTTCTTATATGTTTGAAAAACTTTTTGATTTTTATTTTGATATATTTAATGTAATGAACTGTGTTTTTTACTTTTTAATATTTATTTTCTTTTTAATTCATAAATGTACAAAAACTTGTGCACATGAAGTGCTTTGAGTTTGTAAATAATTTACAAAAAGCTTTGTTTTATTTGTTCACGTATTTGTGAAGCTTCAACATTTTGAAAGTTATCTGTACTCTCAACTTCGAAATTTTCTTCATTATTTTCAGCATTTATTGGTTCATTATCATCGTTTAAAACAACTGAATTAAACATGATGCAAACGTTATGCAAGGCAGCACAAACGTTGGCTATTTTTGTGGCTTTAGCAGGCTGATAATGCAACTGGCGAGCGCCTAGTAAGCAGCGAAATCGGTTTTTGAGTAAGCCAATGGTTCTTTCTACAATGTTTCGAGATCTAGCATGTTTGCTGTTGAACATTGTCTCGGCACTTCTTTCTGTAGCTGATCGATAAGGTGTCATTAAATATGGCTCCAAAGGATACCCAGCATCACCAGTACAATAACAATTTTGTTGTTAAATATTTTGAATAAAAATTAAAATTTGCATTTTCGTTACCTAATAGCCAACAGTTTCGTCACCAGCTTCATAGCGTTCGCGTAAAACTCGTTTCGCAGAGCTAATATTCCATATAAGAGAGTCGTGAGATGAACCTGCATATCGAGCATCAAAAAATCGTATCCTCATTTTGTGATCACAAATCTGAAAGTAAAATTAATTATATCTAACAAATTTTATTAACTAAAAGCGCTATTATCACACAATCATTGCATTTAAGCTGAAAAATCCTTTTCTATTGTAATAAAGATTTTTATCTGCTTTACTAGGTGCTGCAATCCTTATGTGCGTTCCATCAACGCAGCCAATAACTCCAGGAAATCCCGTCTTTTCAAAAAATTGCATTTTTGCTTCAATTTTTTCTTCCTCACTCATTTCAAAGTTAATAAAAAGGGGACATATGACCCTCTCCAAAACTTCAATTGTCTCTGCCAAAATTGAACATACAGTAGGTTGAGACAAACCAAGATTAAAGTCATTTCCGACACTTAGTTGATAAGAGCCTTGCGCAAAAAATCGCAATGTTGTTGCTAACTTAATTTTATTTGAAATGAATGTTGACCGTTTTCAACTTTTCATTGACGGCTCTATTTTTTCCAAAACAAATTTAAACGCTGCTTTGTTTATGCGAAAATAATCAATAAATCTGTAAGGAAATAGTATACATAAGTGTTTTATTTATTTTGAAACCCAAATTTGCTACAAATTAATCAAGAACTAAAAATCTTGTACGTACTTGATATCCGGCAAATTAAAAATATCCGATCTTTGCCTTATGACTTTTCTCTGAAGCCTAAGGATTCGATTACTTTCGTCATCGCTTGAACTTTCGCTGGAATCCGTTACAAAAAACATATTTCGTCCTAACAACCCTGATTAAACTTTTAAATAAAAAGGCGGTCCAAATTATGAAAATTTTAGTTGGTGTATTTGTTCTCTAAGTAAAGTTTGAAATAAAAGTGTATTTAGAAATCTTAAATAACAATAAAAGTGTAACAAATCAAAAGGTGACACAAGTGCTGGAAGGACGATCTCTTCAATACTCACAATTTTCAGCCAAAGAAATGGTCGTGGCCAAGGCGACACAAATGGTGGCAAGATGATCTCTTCAACACGCACAATGCAGTCTTTAACACTCAAACAATTAAATTAAACAATAAAAGTCCAAACAATTAAAAAGTATAAACTGTTTCACTTTTCTTTATTCTTTGTTTATTTATTTCTTCTTTATTAAAAAGAAAGATGGTATCAATACTTTTGAATTATCGATAACACGTCGACATCAATACATAATGTTAGTAAATACCTGTATTGTGTTGATGTCGGCGTCGAAGTGATGTCGAGATAGAATTGATGTCGGCGTCGACGTTGACTTACACAATAGGGGTGAATGTGTTATTTCAACGTCGCCTGCAATGGAGCTTGCGAAGTATGGGTGAGCGTTAGGTTTAGGGTTTGGCGCAAATGAAGGTTGTATATAGTTTTTACTTGAGCCTGAGTCCCCAACTTGCATTCGAAATAGGGCAAGGAGGAGCTGTTTATTCTAAAAAATTAATATCTAGGAATTCTGTTGGTTCATTGGTGTCAGTAGGGATTTCTAAGTATTGATCGTATTGTTCGTTTTGAAGGTTCTCTGGGTATATTGGATTACTATTTTCCGGATTTGTCTGGTTAGGTTCTTGGTTGTCGTTGATGTTTATGTGAAAATTCCTTTGAAATTTGTTTTGTCTAAAGAATTGTTGGGATGAGTCTAAAGGTCTTTTCCCAAAATTTTGGTTTTGAGCTGGTCGGTTGCCGTAGCTTATTACTCGGCTATGGACGATCTACCTCCATTGGTTCTGGACGTGATAGTGGTTTTGGTACCATAGGTCTTGGTGGAACCTGTTGCTGGTATTCGTCCCTACGTTGTATTTGGAAATTATTATTATTATAAAAGGGACGTTGTTGCATAAAATTTCTTTGGACTGGCGCTTGGTGATTTTGTCTGGTGAAATATCCTTGTGGGACATGTGCTAAATGGGGATAAAATGTTTGATTTCTTTGTTGTGGATGGTAAGTGTTCCTGCGAGGGGGAAGGGGTGGTGCGTACATTTCGAATCTTTTACCGTTGTTGCTACTATTGGTAGTATATTGTCCTCTAGAATGTTGGTTCTCTAGCTTTAAACACAAGTGTAAAGCTTGTGGCAAATCTGCCACATGCTAGGCTCATGGTAAGTAGCCTAGGAAAATCACCATTTAAGCCTTGGATAAAGGAGTCCAACGCCTTGTTTCTATAGGATTCGGTCAGGACCCTTTCCGCTTCACGGGTTGTACCTAAACATGAGATTTTATTTAGGATGAGCGAAAAGTGCGCATGCACTTTTTGATAAAATTCGTGGATTGATTGGCCTCGCTAAGTAAGAGCGGCCATGTGATACTCCAACGTACCTATACGTCCAATTTTGGTGAGTTAACCTCAGTTTAATTTGACTAGAGTTTAAGCACGAACTGAAAAATTGCCCTCAGAATGTTATTTTTGTTGTAGGGCAAAAATTAACAATTATTTCGAACTTTTATTTTTTCCGCCTAATTTTACTGTTATTTTTTAACTTTAATTTTTCAGTCAACAATAAAAATCAGTTTGCAACTTTTATTTTTTCAGTCTTTTAAAAAATCATTCCCGGAATTTTGTTTCTTCTGTTGGAAGATATCGTAGTTAAATTAGGTTTTATTTTAAATTTGTGTAAATTATGTTTTTTAATAAATAAAAAACGAGTAAAAAAATGGGTAGAAGTTTTGGGTTTTCTGAAGGTCCAGCGATACCTTGGTGCAGGATATTAGTTGTGATGCATACTGAAATAAATGAGACGCTTTGGAATTTTAAATTTTTTGCTAAGCAAATTTAAAGGATCACTGATTAAGAATAATTTATAATGAAACTGCAATAACAATTTACTTTACCCGTAAAAGATTGAAGTTCTGCCAAGTTAGTTAGCAAGTCGGTTCCAGACTCAGAATACCTACCTGAACCAATATTAATATTCCTAGTACTTTTTGGTTGCATAAATTTATATTTCGAAAAGTTGCAGCGAAAAACAGCTTTCTTGTATGCTTTCAAAATTTTAATATTTGCGCCTAGGTACATGCAAATTAACACTTTACAGTAACATAAAGCCAGCATAAAGTCGGCCTATGTAGTCTAGTGGAGAGTGCGCTAGACTATCAACCCAGAAGTCCCCGATTCGAATCTGGGCTCGGGCATGGTTCTTTTAACTTTATTTGTCCTCTCCTACATTTAGGAATTATGGAAAACTAAAAATCCACAACTAAATTGTGAAAAATGTGGAATTAAAGGACAGGAACAACAACTAAGGGTTGGAAATGCTTGCCGAGGTTAAGGCATAACACTAGCCTCGGCAAGCAATTCAAATTCTTCAGCCCTTCACGGTTGTGTCGCCTAATTAATAATTCACATATGGTTCCAATCAATTCCTCTAAATAATCTATCCCTTTCCTTTTAGGTCAAAGACCAAACCTGGTTTGTATAAGGCGCATGCCTTCGTTCTTCGATTTTTTTTTTTTTTTAAAAAAAGGGTTTGTGTGCTGTGTATTTGTAAAAAGTTGCTTTAGAGGGTTTTCGGATAAAACAATTGTATAAAGGAAATTATAAATACGACAAACTTTGAAGTGGTTTAATACTTATGAAGAGGACGAAAAGGGACCCACTGTGGTCTGCTTCGGCAAATCCCCAACTTATTATATATGAAGAGGAAATACTGTTTTTTTTACTCTCAAAAGTAACGTTTTAGCAAAATTATACAAGGTGGTGTTAGACAAACTGCAATATGAAAGCAAAAATTGGCAAAAATGGCTGAGTTTGACAGTTATGGTCACTAAGAAAGATAACACATTCAGCCCTAACACTACCTTGTCTAGTTCTACTATGAGTTGAGGGAATAGTTCTCTCTCAATTCAGTGTTTATTCGAGTAGAACAGTGGTTCTCAAGCGATTTCGCTGAAAATCGAGCGCCCTCCAAAATATTTTGTAAGTTCAATAAGTTTTCCTGATGTCTATAATAAATTTTAATTTAAGAAAAAATATGTTTAGTACAACTTGAAATAAAGATATTAACACTAGGAGTAGCAGTTGCTTAGCAAAGGCGTAAGCTGGCTACATAAATTGGTACGGTAAAGATGCATTTAAATTGGGTCGCTCGCTCTAATAAATTTTTCCCAAAGCAATAAAAGTAAAGATATTATATCTTGTGTTGTCTCAAAAAATGGACATATTTCGTTTTGTCATTGTTATGGAGATTTGCGTAATGAATAAACTTACCCAATCTCATAAACATTTTAATATAAAAAAATTTTAATTTATTTAAATTTATTGCATATTCATTCATTTATTTAATTCTTGGCGTTTCTCAACCAATCCCTTCTTGTCATTTATTTTTTTAAGCCGATCATAAGAAATAGCTGGTTCGATAAAGAGTCCACTTATACTACGAACCCTTGAGAATGCTTCATATGCCATTCCTAATGCAAATTCTTTTTCTCCAATATCGACAACTGCTTGATCGAGTGTTAATCGTTGCGATCTATGAATACTAATCGCATAAGCAAGTTGTAGTGGAATTTGCTTGTGAGTAAAATTTTTTTATGCTTTTTTAAATGATACTACAACAGTAGGAATAGGTAATTCATTAGAGTTGTTGTATTTTGGTCCAGAATAATTGGGAAACTTGACCAAAATGCACAAAGGAAATTCTTCTATAAATCGGCACTTTCGCAATGGTTATAAACAATTTCAACAAACTCACCGATGCTGCCATTGCACAGACCCAGCTGAAGTAAAAAGATTTTGCCTCAAAATAACTTGTGCACCCTTACATAGATTTAACTTTGGGCTTAAAGCTCTTGCATCGTCGGGTCAGGTCATTGTGTAAAGCATTGAGGATTGTTACAGCATTGCCAACATTTCTGAGCTTCTCAATGTTATATTCTTCAATTTCAGCGTTCTTCGAGATTAATCTTAGCACATTTTAATTCGAAAAAAATTAACGCTGATTGAACATGGTCGATAAGAGGTCGTAGTCTTGTAGAGTAGTTAATAATAATAATGTAATTTCTGTATGCACAAAAAATAAAAATAAAAATAAGAATGGACATATTGTTGGAATGATAGACGTTCCTCGGAAAAATAAAATAAACGATTCTAATTTCGAAAAGCTTGTTTTGCTTAAAACAAGTAATTGTTAGCAAATTTTATTTTTCTTGTTTACTTAATATTTTTCTATATAACTAAGAATAGCATAGAAACACACAAATTTCTGCGTAATATTTAAATACTCAATACTAAAAATAAACTGTTCCCATTTTCTTTCAATTGAATGGAAATTTTATTTGTTTTGCTATTAGTGCAGGTATTTTTTTGCACTATTTAGTGCAAAAAAAAAAGAAATTTGCACTAAGCTGTAGAAATTTTTTTCCACTATTCTTATATGAATTTGAGTGAAAAAATTTTTACTATTACCCCGGAATAGTGAGGCTTATATTTTTCAATTCATCAGTAAAAACTAACAAAAGATAGAAAATAATTTTACACTATCGGTACATGTAAGCTGAAATTGCAAATTTACTGCACTACGCCTATCTCTGAATAAGATGCAATATTTAAAGTGCTGTGTAATATTTGCATTTTTTACTGTGATAAATTTTTTAAATTTTCTGGCGCCCCCCTTGGAAATGGATCACGGCCCCCACTCACGGTCAAAAAAAAAAAAGCCGACTTAATAAGTTAATAACAAATATTATTTTTCTTGAATTATAACAAAGTGTAACGAAATCGACCAAAAAAAAAGCACAACCAAACTTTATTAAAATTCATAAAAAGGGACATGTTGAGAGTCCATCGCACCTGATTTTACCTCTCAATTTTGTCATAATTTTTTTCAATTTATTTCAAACTTGTAGTGTTCGAATTTTATTGTGCCGACATTTGTTGAATTTTTTCAGCCATTTGCCTTGTTGAAAATTAAAAACAAAATCCTTTTCTTTTGGGTATTATTTTGCAGGGAAAAATACTTTTTAAAAAATTTGACGAAATGGATGCATTTTGTATGGAAGGAAACAAACATACACATAGGAACTCGTTTTTGACGAAAAAAAAGTAACGTTAAAATTGACGCCATTAAGCGAATTCGTAACTGATTGCGATGTTCTTAAGTTCAATGGAAAGGTATTTTGACGTGCAATTAATTTTTGTGAAAAAAACAAATGCCATAAATGGAATATTATTTAATTAAAATTTGTAGAAATACAATTTTGTTTTTAAGTTAAAGAAAAGTAGATGAATTTGCCTCGCTATACGCTTCATTTTGTATTTTATCGGATTTCTTTTTACATAGCCTTATTTTAAGCAACATTCTATGGAAAATAAATGGATTTATTTTTAATTTCCAACAAGGCAAATGGCTGTACAAATTCAATGAATATCGGCACAATAAAATTCGAACACTTCAACTTTAAAAATAAATAGAAAAAAGTTATGACGAAATTGAGAGGTATAATCAGGTGCGATGGACTCTCAACATGACTCTCTTCTTAAAAAATTTCTATAAAGTTTGGTTGTGTTTTTTTTTGGTCGATTTCGTCACACTGTGTTATAATTAAAGAAAAATAATATTTGTTATTAACTCATTAAGTCGGTTTTTTTTACATTGAGTGTATATGAAAAGTATCTTTTATTAATAAGGATTTATTTAATTTTTCTGCATGCAAGTATTTATATCATTTTAACAATTAATTCAAAATTGTTTTAAGACACTTCAGCAAAAATCGAAACACTGTTATAGCAGAAGAACAGCTGCCAGAAAAACTACAGCTGTCTACAAATCCACAGCTGCCAGAAAAACTACAGCTGTCTACAAATCCACAGCTGTCTACAAAACCACAGCTGTCTACAAACCCACAGCTGTCTGCAAACCCACAGCTCCCGGCTACACCCTCAAATACATCCGCGAATATTCACCCTTTTGCAGCACTTACTACCGCTTTGTCCGAAGATTCCAAGTCAAAAATACCACCCAGTGGCAGTTTAGTAACCATTACCAGCATATCCAAAACAAATGTTGTCTTCATACGCTCTAAGAGGAATGAGGATAATTTATTATTTTTCCAAATTGTCTCCGCTATACAAACCGATGCCAAGAATCTTAAGCCACTGCGGAAATTGCCGAAATGTGGACAAATTGTTGTAACTCTCCACAATTCACTGTTCAGTCGTGCTATGATTCTAGACACTGAAGATTTAAATAGAATTAAATTGGTCCATATCGACCATGGTGTTTTGGATATTAAACTTTTTGATGAGTTATTTGATGCACCTTTATATTATTGTGACTTGCCACGTTTGGTCATTCCGGTAATTTTAAAAGATGTACCCGATGTTTATATGACAGATGAAATACGGTCGTTCATGTATATTTATTTAAATGGTATTGACTTACAATTGAAATATGATTCAACTGATATGAATGAGGAAAGGGGTGCATACATGGTCGAGCTAATAGACGAGACAACGAATCAAAGTTACAATAAGATTATAATAAATCTGGCTAAACCTGTGGAGCCAGTGTCAACCAATGAAGTAATGCATCTCAATGTAAGTTTGAGTACTGTTCGATTAAAATCATATACATTAGCTAAATGAAAGAATTCTGTGGTCGTATGGAATAACAGCATATCTCGAGATATGCTCAAATTGAGTTCTTCAATTCATCTTAAGTCGTAAGACATTTTAGAAATCAGCATGAAAATATATCATTTTGATTCGGCGCTATATTTACTGATAAAAAATGATCTCCTGAAAAGTTGAAAAAATGATCATATGCTGTTATTCCATATTGACACAGAATTATTCCTAGAATTTAAATTATATTTATAGGGACTTCGCTATACATATATAGAATTTATGAGTTTTTTTTCTTAGTTCCTTAAGCATCAATTACTGCCAAAGGGTGAAAATGTGCAGCTAGTTGTGATGGACAATTCCTTGCTTTGCACTGGCTGCATTTCCTGCACTACAATTGAATATGCGCTGGAAATACAAAAATTTCAAAAGGAACTTCAGACATATGCAAATTCATTGCCGCAAGAAAACTATGCACCCAGGTATATAGCAAAACTGATAAATTTCCAACTTTGTTTATAATTTTAACTGAATTCTTTCATTTGTTTTTAAGAGTCGATGAGCTGTGCGTGGCCAAGTATGGCGTTGATAAAAAATGGTATCGCGGCCGCTGTCTTGAACTTGTCGGTGATGGCCATCCGTCAATAGTCTTCTTTGATTACGGCAATATATCAATAGTGAATATTAAAGACATTCGTCGTTATCCACCACAATTTACCTATCCAATCTTTACATCAGATTGTGAGATAAAGGGTTCGTCTAATTACAGAGTATAGAAGAAAAGCAAAATAATGAAATTATCTTTGCAGGCCTTCCAGAAAATTGTGATGCAGATATGGTGTCAAAACTAGAGGAACTCATACCAAATGGTAGCATTATTAAATGCGATTCTGTTGAAGTTTTTGAAGAGGATTATTTTCACGTTATTAAAGTTAACAAAATAACAAGAGCGCTTGTAGCGGCAGGATTATTGGATTTGCAGTGTTTGAGGAATTAAATTTTGATCTACGTAAAGAGCAAGAGCTTATATTATTAAAGTGTAATGAAAAGCATGATTATTAATTGACATAGAATCTTTGTAAGTATAGCAGCGCTAAAAATCGAACATCCGTTAAAATAAAATTGATTTTCTAAAAGCGCAGAATGGTAAATGAATAACATAAAGTTAGTTTCGGTAAGGGGTCTATCTAGTTTAGTTAGATTTGTTACCTTTTTAGTTTTTTTAACCATTACGTGGAGATTTTCCTCGGAAAATTGTCTTTTCCCGGGGGATTGGAAAAGGGAGTTTTAATTTTTAAGATAAAGTTCAAAGACGTTTTGGAAATTTTTAATGTCAATTTGTTCATCAACCGTCAATATTCATGAGTGTAAAAAAGATGTGATATCTTTATCTGCTATCTTAAAAATTAAAACTACCTTTTCCAATTCCCCGGGAAAATATCATTCAGAATTGGGTTGTATATATATGGGCTATTATTCTACGGTACTCTGCATATTTAGCCGCTGAGTTTTTTGTGAAAATTGTTTAAGCTCGCTCACGAAACTCAGAGGGAGGAAGGTGTATTTTAATATTTAATATCATAATTGATTAATTATCAAGAGTAAACTTTATCTCTTGATTGGCAATATCCTGGGTATTAGTCATTTATAAAACTTGCCGGTGTCACATTATATTCTGTAAGCACAAAATTATTGATTACTCAATGCAATTAATTATTAATTGCGAGAGAGCATGTGAAATATAATGATTTCCGCGGGTAGTTACGCTTATCAAAATTCAACTTCTGATTGATGTATATTTTAATCGGTAGCATACTCGACGATCACGTTTGTGGGAAATCTTTCTATGCGTAATGGATCCATAGGATCAACATATTTTTTATTCCTGCTCTTATTATTTATAAAAGTTATTGCGTATTTGTGAGCAGTGTTTGCAAATTTTCAGTCGATATTTGCCACGCTTATAAGTTAAGAAATACAGAAAGCTCGATAATGAAATTGGGTGTATTGATTCTTCGGGCGCTGACCTTCTCATATTAAATTTATTCCAATAACACACACGGCTCTCATAAATTCGTGAATTCAAGTCCGCAAATTGTCGTTCAGACAACTTTGTTTTTTTTTAATTACCAGTATAAACTGTAGTGAAAATCTTACAGTTGAACGATTCTTTAGAACAAAAGCATGTAATTATGCTAATTTAAACTCAGAAAAACGGGTGGAGTTTGTGGATTTTTGATGTAATCAAGATTCCCGATTCAAGAAGTTCCGAAAATCAATCGACAACTCGATCCCGCTTAATATGCGGGCTAACGTAGAATAGCCCATATAAACACTTAAGCAGGTACATAGTGGGTCTGTTTCTCGTAAGCAAAAGTTTTTGCAAAAGTTTTAACTATGTTTTCTTTAATTCATTTGCACTCAGAAAATGTTTTCGTAAGACCTTGCCTTGCAATTGATTCCAATAATAGTTTTTGTTATAATTTAGCTATTGATGTCTAGTGTTTATGTATTTAAAAAAAAATGGAATAGTTTAATTGTGCTAAGTGGCAGCATTTTCAATTTCGACAGCGTTCTTAAAGCAAGAACCTAATCGATGAATAAAATTTTATAGATATCTGTCTTGTTAACATGTAAGCGAAGATTTTGCTGTACGTCCTCGAGAAAGAGCCAAAATGAGAGACGAAATTATTTCCTTTATGCGGCAAAAGTTTTAATTTTTTTAAACAAAAAGTGCTTTGTACTTGACCTTACAAGAACTTACTTGAGGTGTTTTTAATTATTTTTGCATTATAGCTAAAATTAATAATACAAAATATTAAATGATTGAAAGTATTACAATAATAATATGCGCCGTGATTTCACAGATTTTATTTTATATTTCTAAATTTTTACGAGGATTTTTGATTTGCTTCTTGAAAGCTTTCCTGCGCATTTGTTTATTTTATGCTCTTTCTAACACATTTTTTTGCTAATTCTGTCAAATTAATTTTAATTTTAACACCAGCTGGTAAAACTTTGTCGGTACTCCGTATGTCAACCAATCCTATTTTATGTTAACCAATCCGTTCATTCATCCTATTGTAATACAGAACTGTAAGTGGAATCTGACGCAAGTCCGTTGTATTTTGTTCTAGAGTAGTTTGTATGTATTCATTGTTTATGCAACAGTTTAAATTCATTTGTCTTAGCAGCAGAACGTGTTTTCTTTTATTGCAAATATAGTGATGTAAAATTAACTTTTTTTTGTTGTTTTTTTTGCATAAAGAAGAGATAATAGTATAGTCAATAATATTGAGAAATAGCACAAAATAACAGATAATTTTTAATTGTTATTTTTTAAGGTATATTTAAAAATCAGAGTTAAGGTTTCATGGAAACGTTAGCCAAAATTGAAACATTTATAATTATTTAATTCATTGTATTGTCTTTTGTAATACATAATCTATGAAGTGCAAATTAAAATCAGCAACACCCTGAACTTGCTAAAATGTTGCTGAATCTGTTATAAATTGTAATTCAGGGGTGCTGTGGAAAACGGCAGTTGACAGAATCGGTTTTGAAATTGACACAGATTTCATTTTGGTGTCATAGAAACCAATTATCGATTTAGAAACTGGGGGCCGATTATGCACATCGAAGCACTTAGTTTTCATTCCCCTTTTAGCTACTCGCCTTGCTTCGTTTTCGTTTATTATGCAATTCGATAAGAGCCAGTATTTCAATTCCAATCATTCCTAAAGAAATTGACAGGAATTGTTTCTGCTTTGTGTGACATGAAACTCTGCAAATTATAAAAGACAGTTTGTCAAACAAATAAACGTAAACCACATGTTAAAAAATTTAATTACACTATCTTTTATTAGCTTTTGCCATTTTTCGTTGACTACTTTCTTTGTGTCAAATCCGCCAAGAATTGGCAGTCGTATTCATAAACGAACGTCAGCTCGAATTCGCCCCTACGTTTCATATTAGGGCGGATTTGAACACAAACAAGACAGAGGCGAGTTGCATTATAGTAAAATTCAATTCTGCTACCATTTTCGATAGAAGCCAACTTGCGAAATCGGCCCTCTGTGTCATTTTCGAAATTGGATTTGTGTCGGTATTAAGTGTCAGATACCGATTTATCGATTTGGTTGTCAGTTTTAAAACGAGCAACTGACAGTTGTCAGAATATCTGATAAGTGTGTGTGTGCTAGCTTTTGAAAAATCGCGAAAAGTTAGAGAAAGTTTAAGAAGTGAACGATTTTAAGTATTTGTGTTTAGTTTGTTATTTATTTGCATTTTTTATTAGTGGCAAACATAAGAATGCAGCCCAAATTGCAATTGTAACTGATTTTATCAGCAAAAAATATAACCCACTTGTTGAATCAAGCACCATAACAAACGCTTCCTTATTTAGCTGGTATTAGTAAACGAATCTGCATGAAAAATAAAGGCATATATTCATATATGAGTAAATGCCAACTAAATAATTGAACACAAAATAATGATTTGCTATCCGCCGGCAAAACAGCTGTTTCAATTGTTTGCTTATGCTCAAAATCGATGTTGCCTTAATTCGAAAAGAATAAAACCGAGTCTGTTTGATGACACCACTTAAAACCGATATCGCTTTCAAAACCGATTATATTTCAATTCTGTGTCGGTTTCTACAACCGTCGGTTTCAATTTTGATAAGCACTTCATATAATGTGCATTTCAATAGAAGCAATACATTTATATATATACTAGCTGTAACCTGGCGCGTTGCTGCCACGCCCCCGTTTCCAAACGCCCATCAAATGTTATCAGTGAAACGGTATGTTTAAATTGTGGTCGAATACTGAATTCCAAAGCTGTGCGACCTATAACTCCCAAGCTTTTCGATAAATCATAAAGTAACTTAATCATAAAAGCCATAACTTTTGATTGGAAAGAGATATTGGGGCAATTTTAGCACATAAATTATTTTGGAGGCTTAAATTTTTTGTAAAAAATATAAAAAAATTTTGGAAAAAATAAATTTCGCGAAAAAAAATCAAAGTGTTTTGATGACAAAAACAGGAATATAATTTTTACGCTTAGCTGGAAGAATTTTTACAAATAAATGCTGTGTCATATGAAAGGTAGCCTGATGTGCAATTTTTACAACAAAAACAAATTGTTGAGTTGTTTGATTTGCTCGACGTTTTCTCATTTTTAACTGAGCCGTTTCATTTGCCGTCTGTCTTTCTTCTTGTGTTTGTGATTCACGAAGTCGTGCCATAATAACACGGCGCTGTTCACATGCGGTTTTTTGTTCATCCGTATTCAATTGATTGGCGATATTCCGAACTCTACATGCATTACGGGTTCAATGCGAAAGATTAGATTTTCTGGGGCGCGACATTGTGAATAACATAGAAATTAATGTCATAAGAGCAATTATGGAATAATCGATGCATACATGTGCACAAATGTCATAACCTCACAAATAAACATTTTCGTTGGCAACTTACTGTTTGAAAATAGAATTGCACACGAAATGATCAATCGGAATAATATGAACAGCGAATTCGTATTGATTTTCAAAGTAATGCACCTACAAATTAAATGCACAATTCGAAAGTAACGTTTCGATTGATTGTTGATGCGTACGCAATTACATAAAGAATATAACCATTCACAATCTGCACTTCATGAAACTCTACTCACCTCTATGAAATCACTTTTCGCTGGTAGTTTTTACAAAAAATCGTTTCTAAAGAATCTATTAAATCAAATTGTATTTCAATAACTGTCGAAAGCCGATAAAATTTGTTACAAAAAAAAGCTTCATCCATCATCCAGAATGCATCGTAAAGTAACTCCATACAAAATGTATGGGAAAATTAATTTCCTTTATATTTTTTGGGAATTTTTTTAAGGTATTCTTCTTGTTTGGCCGGAGACCAGTTCGAATTGGTATGCATCATCGAAATCGGTCCAGCCGTTCTTGAGTTATAAGCGTAGTAACTAACGCCACTCTCTTTTATATATATAGAAAAAATGACTGGATAATTTGTGCTCAAAAAGTATCGGGCAGATATTGGTTGTTTGCTTTTGCCTTAAAAAATACAATGCACAAATAATCGTGGTTTTTTTTTTGCTCAAAATTTTAAAGTCTATAGGAAATGCATTGATCCGAAAAGAGAGTTTAATTTTTACTTGTCACCAGAGACCGAACTTGTTACCGAACGATATTTTAATGTGCCTCACATGGCATGAATTTTCGTTTGGTTGCGTATATGTGTGTTGAGACGAACATAAATATTATTATTGTTACGTTCAACAGCATGGCACACAAACACATTGTATGCGTACAAACTACTGAACACATACGGCATACGATATTTTCACGTAGGCTACTCTCTCTCATTTTGTGTCTCAGAATAGTTTTTATTATTAGTTTAGTAGAACTTTGCACTTGAATTATAGTCTTACAAGCTTAGTAGGTACAAAAAGAAAAAAATAAAAAATCCCACGTCACGGGATTCCGGGAAACAAAATCCCCAAAAGGGTAAAATCCCATGAAAAAAAAGGTAACGGGATTTTTGAAAACTGCCAACCTTGGCTGCATGTGCTTGAAAACAAATAAAATGGTTTTTTCTCTACTTTCTCAGTCTCTCAAACAACGCTTTGTAAACGGTTATTTAGTGTAGCTTTTGGTACGGAATAATAATGTTTATGTTCAAGTATGCAAACTTAAATGTAACCGAATAATGAGCGCCGTAATTAATGCTACACAACATTAATGTTCAGTTCTCTCAAATCAACGCTTTAGTACCTTAACGAACGCAGCGTTAGGTAAATTTTCGTTCACTGCTTGTCACATCCCGCCTATACATATGCATTTAAATGTTATCACCGACAAATTTTAACCAGCAAGAAGTAGCATACTTACTCCCATCGTCGCTTACTGTGTAAGATGGATGTCATCAGTTTTTTAGCGGAAATGTTCGAACGAATGTAATAAAGAATTGCAAAAAGACTGCGGAAACTACGCAGCAGCTATATTGTAAATAAGAAATAGTCGTTTATGTCATGCTTCCATTTACCACTAAATAGTTTTACTTTTAAAGTACGGGAACAGTAGACTTACAAGTTTTTGTGAATTTTTTGTTCTTTGCTCTTCCAGTTTTGAAGAGTTTCCTGAGATAGATTTTAAAGAGTTGATAAAATTTAATTAAATCTTAAAAGTCCATTCCTTTACTCACTATATACTATTCAGCACATTTTCTTTGCGACCAATACATAATGATAAAAAAGCAGAATTCTGCACCATGGTTCGATGCGATGCGTATCATCAAACAAACTTCTGTTAAATATATCGTAACATTTAATCATTATACTTTAATAGTAAGTTCTTAACTGTTGTTAATCAACAGACGCTTTTTAATTATTTAAACTTACAGCAGAACTGTTATTTTTTTAATATTTGCTCAAGTCTTAAGCTCCCCGTATTCAATAATTGCTTAATCAAAAATTTTTGTATGTGTTCTTAAAAAAGCTGGCTGGTTAATTATGCCATTGTTTTTATTAATTTTTTATGATGTATAATTTATTGAATTGAATTTATATAAAATATAAAAATTTGTATTTTTTAAAAATTATTACTAAAATTAAAAATTTTAAATTCTAAAAGTATAAAAATATATGTTTTTTAAACGAGCACCTTCAATCATATGCGTTACACATTATTTTTTGATTTTATTACATATGAATAAATTTGACTTATTAGCGAAAGAGAGTTGGCACACCACCAACTATATTCATTTTGAGTTTTAACAAATCAAATGAGACATTTTTCGATTTAAAAATATTACCGTCAAAATAATTTTCCGTATTCAAAGCAAAAGAGATCATATTTTCCATATGATATGGCATCAGTTTCAGCATCTCACTGAAGCGATATCTTACTCGAATTTAGTGAAATGCTTATCTTAGACTAGAATACTATATTATCCAAATGTGTGTCATATAGTGGTTTTTGTTGTTGTTCTTTATTGTTTTCTATATACAATATTTTCAATAAATGCCAGTTGAATGAATTACTATGTATATATTTGTACAGCTTGTGTTGGAAATTAAACTTAGCTACTAACAGTTTTTATAAAACGTAAGTCAGTTGTTGAAAACAACTCGAACTTCTCGACAGTAATGGATAAGCTAGGCATGAATTTGAGCTACTGCGATTTCAGTCATTACGTGGTTCTTCTTATTCTAAGCTCATATGTAAGATCTCTTGCTGCCACGCCTATCGTGGGTGGAACATTAGTGAAAACAGTGGGTGGTAGGTAATTATTGAGAAATAAGCAAGTCTTTAAAAAAACCTAAACTATTCGTTGTACGCTTAAACTTAAACCTTCAATAGATGTGTCTAAATATCCGTTTATGGTGTCGTTGCAAGAGCGTGTGGAAGGCTTAAATAAGACCATCACGTATCAACATTTCTGCGGTGGCAGCTTGTTGAGCAGCAGTTGGATATTAACAGCTGCTCATTGTGTTTTTTGTAAGTAAGTACACCATAGAATTTAGGTATGTGTCATTAAGCAGTTGACTAAGTCTGCAAAGATCGGTTCAAAAAGGTCTGCTCATCACGCAACATTATGTATTGGCATATTTTTCTTTGCAACTACCGCTTAATTACAGGTAAATTGTACATCAATTGTGACACGTACTCTTGGTATTTGTTTGTGTACTTTCAGAAATACTAGTCAGATTGTTGCTGTTATTGGCCAAGAAGATATTTCAATATTTCAACACTTCAAACACCATGAAATCAAAGCTGCAGAGTTGTATTTCAATTTCAGTCCGTGAGTTTACGAAAAAAAATCTATCTGATATTGACTTCATATTTTTGAACCATTGATCGTTGCTAATTGTCATTTAAAATAGTTCAAATTTACAGCACGACATCGCTTTATTGCGATTACAACAACCCTACGTAGCTCCCAACACAAGCATTGGGAATACTCTTAATGATGGCCTTTACAGTTACGCTAAACTTCCGAGTTATGGAATGAAAGCTTATCGAAAAAGTATTTCAATTGAATATCTAAATCTATGAATAATGATCATAAGTTTTTCTTAATTTGGATTAGAACCGTGCCAAATAATTGGTTATGGAGCAACCAAAAACTACGGTATTACTCAAAGTAATCTGAGAATTGGCGAAGTAAAAGTGATTTCGAACGAGAAATGCCAAAACAAAATTGGTCATGTTTGGGCACCACGAAAAGGCGAAAATACTGTGTGCGCATTAGGAGTAAAGCAGGATACTTGCCAGGTATGTATGTAATTATAGACGAAATTGGCTTTAATTCGTACAAAATATCCATTAATAGGTCTTACGCCTCCTTCATTGAAGACACTTAATAGGTATAAAATATTATCTCTTAAAAACTTAAAATGCGAATTCTTATAGCACGATTTTGTAAGCTACTATATAGAAATAGTTCAGATAAACAATATGCAAAAATGTAATTATATCTTAAAAACTAGAGCCGTCCGAAAAATATAATTTTATTTTCGGAAGCAATAATGGTAGCTTATCTAACCCTCTAATCCGCCAATTTTTATTTTCGGTGAAAAATTAATTTTACTATTAATTATGGGGTAGAAAACACAAATATAGGGTCAAAATTCAACTTGATGAATGGTTATTGAGATATGGTTTGAAATTTTATGATCGCATAGAGGCGGACCTGCGCATATGAAACCAAAAAATTGTTTGAATTAGAAATAATTAAAATTTGCGAATAGATATATTTATTTTATTTGTTTAATATTATTACATTGTGGAATTCGAAAAATCAGTTTTTGGTGGGTGTGTTGCAAAGGTTGATTTCACATTTTTTGCAAAGAGATTGGGTTTCTGATGTGCGGTTTCCATTTTGCACTGCTTCTTACTGCGGTCAAGAAACACACATCAGTGACCAACTTGGTCGTACCTGACGTTGAGGTGACGTTTTTGCTTTGGTTGAGGTGGCGTTGGACCTGCAGAGAGACATGGTCTTCCTGACCGTTTTGTCACTGAGCTGATATTGTCCATACAAATGGACTCTGGCACTTCGGCTTGAAAGCCGGAGAGATGAATTTTTATGTCGCCTTTGTGTAAGCGATGATTATAAAATGTGTACGCTAGGTAGGAGAAATTTGTTCCGGGCGAAAATTTCCATGCTTGTTGCATTCAGTTTCGGATTCTACATGAAATTCTGAGTTAAAAACTCCTTGGGACCGTATAACTTTGATAAAATTTTTCCCAGCGAAAAATCATTTAAAGATTGTGCTAGTTCGGACACTCAATAATTGCAGCAATACTGCAACACTGTTACTCATTGGCAGCTATGTTGCAGATGCTCTGCTGATACTTTACCTAAGTATTGCAAATATTTCGCGCTGCTTTTGTGATGGAACGTGATACTTACGGAATGATTTTTTTAATAAATTTAGCGATTAATAACTTTGTAGACAACGGAAGCAACTTGTTATTAACCCGAATCACCCTGAGCAAATTTTTTCAGAATTTTCAGAATGACCTGTCAACGCAAATATAAAATGGTTTAAACTAAAATAAGCACATTTTAAGTGTTTGTGTTTGCGTTGCCATATGGCAATGACAGGGGTTTTCGGGTTAATATATTAAAATTAAGAAAACGAAGGTTTTGGCGGAAAAGAAAGTATTTTTTGACCGAAATTTTAAGAAGAGAACAGTGACGAAAACTGCAAAGTTTTTTAAATTTTTCGCTGAAAAATTTAACAAATTGAATCTATATATTAATACGCAAACACATATCTGGTTCATAGCAAGTGCACAAAATAATTTTTATTTAAATGTTTTGTTATTAAGATAGGTAAAAAATAGAAATTAAAAATACTTTTTTCCCATATAAAAACAGCAACAAGAAACCAAGCCACAAATTCTACTCACACATTCGCTCTAATGAGAGTCGCTAGAGTGAAAAAAATCGCTGTTTGGTTGTTGTAGCTTTTGCTTTCCTCTCTTTTCGCACACATTCAACCAGTGTTGCTGAGACAACCAGGCATGCTAACTGGTGGGGAATTCCCCGATTTGCGGGGAATTTTATGTCGATCGGGGAATGGTCTCAAATATGCGGGGAATTTAATAATTCATCTAATTTTTAATGATTTTTGCGGGGATTTTGCATTTTATCTAATTTTTGCGGAGAATTTGATTTTATATTAAAATTTCTGATACGATGTAGGCTTGTGCTTAACAGTTCCAGAGACGGAACGGACATGGAACGATTCTTTTGAAGAAAGGAACTAGTTCACGGAAACATGTCCGCGGAACTATCTAGTTCCTTTGCTTATTTGAACTGAATAGACTATTTGGCTTGTCTGCTTGTTGAACTACAGAGGGAATTTGAAGCATGTCCGCGGAACTATTTAGTTCCTTTGTCTATTTGAACTGCAGAACATTTCAATATTTTTTTATTAAAGAAAAACATTTCTTTATTTTATATAAAAAAGGAACTTCTATCATTTAGTAAATAAAGTTCATGTTGTAAATTTATAAAGTTGCTGAAAATCATTTGCAGTTGTATCTTATTAGAGTTGGGTCGTTCCGGACCTGCATAGTTCATGGAACTATGTTCAGTCTCGGACATAGTTCCAATCATTCCATCTGTACGATTTAAGCATGTTCAAACAGTTCCGATTGCAATAAAAATTTTTTAATTGAGCAACATCTCTTTCGCACTTACATAAATTAATCGAATTGTTTGAGCGACGACAAGTAAGCCAATTATGCATGTGAGAGTGAAAGAAATAATAGATAAAATTAAAAATGATATATCGTCATTCCAGTTGTGTGCATTGTTCAGCATTGCTGTTTATTTTTGCTTTTAACATATGAAACAGAACAATCACGAAATGACATTGAGCATGCTTCTGTTACTTTCATTCTTATAAAGAGAACTGCTGGAACTATATAGTTCCGCGAACATGCTTAAAGCTGATGAACTATATAGTTCCGCGAACATGCTTAAAGCTGATGAACTATAAGATGCAACTGCAAATGATTTTCAGCAACATTATAAATTTACAACATGAACTTTATTTACTAAATGAAATTATTTACTAAATGATAGAAGTTAATTTTTTATATAAACTAAAGAAATGTTTTTCTTTAATTAAAAAATATAGAAATAAAAAATATTGAACTGTTCTGCAGTTCAAATAAACAAAGGAACTAAATAGTTCCGCGGACATGCTTCAAATTCCCTCTGTAGTTCAACAAGCAGACAAGCCAAATAGTCTATACAGTTCAAATAAGCAAAGGAACTAGATAGTTCCGCGGACATGTTTCCGTGAACTAGTTCCTTTCTTCAAAAGAATCGTTCCATGTCCGTTCCGTCTCTGGAACTGTTAAGCACAAGCCTATATCTTATAGTTCATCAGCTTTAAGCATGTTCGCGGAACTATATAGTTCCAGCAGTTCTCTTTATAAGAATGAAAGTAACAAAAGCATGCTCAATGTCGTTTCGTGATTGTTCTGTTTCATATGTTAAAAGCAAAAATAAATGCTGAACAATGCACACAACTGGAATGACGATATATCATTTGTAATTTTATCTATTCTTTCTTTCACTCTCTTTCATATGCATAATTGGCTTACTTGTCGTCGCTCAAACAATTCGATTAATTTATGTAAGTGCAAAAGAGATGTCAGCTTATTTTGCTCAATTAAAAAAATTTTATTGCAATCGGAACTGTTTGCACATGCTTAAATCGTACAGATGGAATGATTGGAACTATGTCCGAGACTGAACATAGTTCCATGAACTATGCAGGTCCGGAACGACCCAACTCTAATACAATGTGCTTCTTATAACATTAGAAAAATTTAATGAACATCAGCAAAAAAATCCTTGTTGCCAAATTAATTTATGTATATATAAATATATATATACATTTATAATATTTATAATCTATATATATAAAAGAAAGTGTCCGAATGCGATGTAATCCCATAACTCGAGATCGGCCGAACCGATTTGGATAATTTTTTTTTTTAAATGTTCGTTTAAGTCCAAGTTATGTTTTTAAGGAAAGAAAAATTGACCACGCCCACTTTTGCGCCCACTTTTTTTGATTTATCTAAAATCATAAAAAGGCTGGACCGATTTGGATAATTTTTTTTTCAAATGTTCGTAGTAATCCAATTTAAGTTTTGTCGGAAATAAAAATTGACCACGCCTACTTTTGCGCCCACTTTTTTCGATTTATATAAAATCGGAAAACGGCTGGACCGATTTGGATAATTTTTTTTTCAAATGTTCGTAGTAATCCAATTTAAATGTTTACTGAAAGAAAAATTGACCACGCCCACTTTTGCGCCCACTGTTTTGATATCTATATATATAAAATTAAGTGGCAAAACTTCCTGTTCGCATACTCCTCCTAGACGGCTTGCCCGATTTCAATGAAATTTTTACGGGTGATTGAGGTCTGTGTGGAGGGTGCACATAAGAAATTGCATGTGTGTATCTTTGCACGTTTTGTGCCACACCCCCTTTTGTCGCCCACAAATCAATAAAAATGCTGTATTTAAGACGGTTTTGGTCGTATTAAATTAAAATTTGGTAAATAAGTTCGTATGATAACTATAATTAACTTTGAAAAAAATGGGCGTGGTCACACTTCATCTACGCCTACTTTTAAGAAAATATCAAAATACTTCGAAACCATTGGTCCGATTGAGCTCAAATTTTGTAAGTACGCTTTGCTTTGAGTACGAGATGGTTTAAGGGCAATGCCACACCCCCTTTTACCTCCCATATATAAATAAAAAAATTGTTGTTATCGAATAGCTTTAGAGTTATGGGTCGCACAGCTTAGAAATTCGGTATTTGACCAAATTTGCGATATCGTATTGCTTTGAAGTTATAGGTTGACAGCGTAAGAATTAGGTATTCGACCTAAATTTATACATGCATTTTCAATACTTACATTTTGTCGTCGTAGGGCAAAGGGGAGTGGCACTTCCCATACAACCCAACTTTGTGCTATCAAATAGTTTTAGAGTTATAAGTCGTACAACGCCGAAATTCAGTATTCGACCTCAATATACACATGCAGTTTCATTGATTCAATGTATGTTCATTGGTAAGAGGGGCGTGGCACCTCCCATTTAACGTAAATTTGCGATATTGAATATCAGCGTCAGAATTCAGTATTCGGCCCAATTTATACATGCAGTTTCATTAATTACATTTTATGGGCGTACGACAAGGGGGCGTGAAACCTCCTATTTAACCCAAATTAGAGATATCAAATAGCATTGGGGTTATAGGTCTCACAGCTTTGGAATTCAGTATTGGACCTCAATGTACACATGCAGTTTCATTGATTACATTTTATGAGCGTTGATCAAGGGGGAGTGGCACCTCCCATACAACGAAAATTTGTGATATCGAATAGCTTTGGAGTTCAAGGTCGCACAGCGTCGGAACTCAGTATTCGACCAAAATTTACGCTTGCAGATATACTGATAAAATTTTTTAGAGTTTGTCGGGGGGGCGTGACACCTCCAATTTAACCCAAATTTGCGATATCGAATAGATTTGGAGTTATAGGTAACTCAGCCTCAAAATTTAGTATTCGACCTCAATGTACTCATGCAGTTTCATTGCTAAAATTTTATGGGCGTAGGGAAAAGGAGAGTGGCACCTCCCATACAATCAAAATTTGTGCTATCGAATAGTTTTGGAGTTATATGTCGCACAGTTTTGGAATTCGGTATTCGACCGCCATGTAGACATCCAGTTTAATTGATTACATTCTATTAGCGGTGATGAAGAGGGAGTGGCACTTCCTATACAACCCAAATTTGTTATATCGAATAGCTTTGTGGATATAGGTCGCACAGTCTCAGAATTCAGTATTTGACCTCAATTTAGATATGCTGTTTAACTGATAACATTTTATGGGCGTTTGAATAGGGAGAGTGGCAGCAACGCGCCGGGTTTCAGCTAGTACATTTATATATAATACATATAATACATTTTTGTTTAACTTTTAATGCATTTTCGTTTATAACCTTGGAAGGAATTGAATAAAATTTAACACTTCGATTTGCACCTCAATAACATCATAAATGTGCGAAGTTGACTTAAGAGAGGTTTTATGCAAAAACGGTTAAAATTAAGGTATATTTTAGAAGAAGTTTTCTAAAACAGTATATTATATATACAACAAATTTAATTTGCATGTTAATTTAACATTTAAAATATAAATGTAAAAATATTTTTAATATACATATATTGTTTAAACATAAAGATTGCTCTGAAGTTAATGTGCTTAAAAATAAGTAAAAATTGGGACACACCATAGCACGGCTCCAGATCGTCTGAAATAGAAAGATGAATTCAAAAAACAAACCCTTGAATGCACATCTTTTACCAAAATGGAGAAAAAACATTTACAATAAATAAAATTATGAACCGTGAAGAAAAGATGAAAACTTTACGATATTTTTTACCATATTGTTGCGTGTAAAAGCTAGACAAATTTTCCAAAGACGCTTATTTTGGTGTAGATGTGTAGATTGATAGATTTCAAATAGATTTAAAAAAAAAATCGCTCGATTAGTTTGTTTGGAGTAGTGCGGCCTATTTTGAAAAAGTATGTTTCGAGAAAAACGCGTTTAAAGTCACTCTGGCTAGCTAAAGGTACTCTGGCGCATCGGGTTTTAAGCGCTAGAGAATCTGTATTATAAGCGAGATTGATTTGTTAATTTTTTGACATATTTGTAAATAGTAGTACAACAATAATCAAATGTAAAAAAATTAGATTTTCAACATACCTTCAACATACTTTAGAATCAGGCCATCGCCTTCAAACTAGCTTCAAAGTTTCAATTCGATTGTCGGCCTTTGTAGTCTAGTGGAGAGTGCGCTAGACTTACAACCCAGAGGTCCCTAATTCTAATCCGGGCTAGGGCATGGCTCTTTTCACTTTCTTTTTTCTTTCCTACATTTAAGAATTATGGAAAACTAAAAATCCACAAATAAATTGTGGAAAATATGGAGTTGAGGGACGAACAACTAAGGGCTGGAAATGCTTGCCGAGGTTAAGGAATAACACTAGCCTCGGTTTTAGCAATTCAAATTGTCTTTCGCGGTTGTTTCTTTCGCCTAATCAATAATTCACGTATGGTTCCAATCAATTCCTCTAAATATCTATCCCTTTTCTTTCAGGTCAAATATCTATCTAAATATCTATCCCTTTCCCTGGTTCTTTGATCTTTTTATAAAATTTTTATAAAAAAAAGTTGCGACTCGAAAACATATTTTCCTTTTTTAAACTTTTTTTTTTAATTTTATAGTGTGTTATTTTTTTAGCGAAATGAATTGTTGTCATTAAATTTATAAAAACCTTACATTATTTATTGTAATATTCAATCCAAAAAGTCTATGAGTAAATTCATTAAGGTATGACCTGCAGTTCAAGCCCACAAAAATAACGTTTTTTAAAATTGCTATAGCTTAGTCGTTTTTCAATGTATCAACTTTGGGTTTTCTTACGTGAAGACGTAATTTTCTAACTTTTTCCCGTACTTTTTTATGTTTCGATGTTTTTTTATCCCCCCCTCCCAGAGCGATGAAAATGGCTACACAAAAATGATAAGGCAAGCTGGTGTCGTTTTTCTTGATAACCAGATATAGTTTCAAAATTCTGCGGGCGGCATTTTGTTGGTAATCACGTCAGACAGGTCCTGAAATAGGATATTTCCAAAATATAAAAAAATTGACAAAATGCGCGATTTTTAACAAAAAAAAGTTAAAAAATTGGCTCTTTTTTGGGCTCTTTATTACTGCACTTTGGCGCGAGTGTATATATACATATATAGCTGTGCAACTTCAAAAATAATTCGAATTTTAAAAAACCTTTAGGGCATTATTTTTGAAGGATTTTAGAAGACATTTATAAAAAAAAAATAAATCGAAAAAATTTTTTTTAACCGCAGGTCATACCCTAAACTTTTTATTGAGGAGAATTTGATGAAAAATCGAGGAATTTTGAGAACCACTGCAGGGAAAACCATAAAATGAGTTGGCAACCCTGGAGACAACACAAAATAAAGGGCGTTCTAATTAAAGTGCACGCATTAAATGTAAAATAGGACGCAGATTTATTGAGCCACTGTTGATATTTTTATTTTATTGTAAAGCAGACATGTCTCGATTAAATATTCGGGTGGATGGAGAGGGGATTCTGTCGTGCTTTACATCACAAAAAATTTAGATTGGTAACCTTTGACATGAAACATAGCCGTCAAAAGAGCGTTTCTTAAATGAAAGCTCAACTAAAAGAGATGGAAGAATATGGTGTAAGAGGGAATTTTAGACATTGATAAGATGTGTAAAAATGTATGCAAGCACTTTTCGCCATCTCTTACGGATACCCTACAATAAGAATTTATTTTATGTAACACATAACATGTGTGAACAATTTATGTGATTGTGAAGTTTCTTATAGTAAATTATGAAAAATTCCCGTTATTTATTAAAATTTAATAAATTATTTCGAAATTTCGAAAACTATAGATTTTCTCAGCACAACGTAGTTTTGTATGAAAAGTCGTTGATTAAGAAAAAATAAACGGTATGCAGCAATTCCATTTTAAATGTACCTTACAAACAAAAATTACCGAATGACCATCTCGGTTTTACATGGAGCATCACTGACGGAAATTAAAAACTTAAATTTTTTTTTTAAATTTGGAGGAAAATTTTGACGTGATTACACTGTGCGGCACGAAAATCTGTATTTAATAATTTCAACGTTTTTTATTTGATTTAAATATGAGGAATCTCGTGGTAACATCCGTTTTGCCACTTTACCGAAGACTGCAAACTTTTTTTTAATTAGTCCAGATGTGCACTCATTTGCATGTTGAGAACTCTTGAACCATTAGGATTTTAATTTTGGTTTTTTCAACAAACTTATTTCTATTATTCTTGCCAACAACTTTGTTGAACAAATATATAACGAAAAATTATTTGAAATTGTCTTTAAACATTTAATAAGCGACATATGTCTTGCCCGCTTTCAACACTTCAAAGCAATAAATGTTACTCATACGCAATGTTGTTAGAATTTTTTTAGTTTGACTTTTTGTAAGAATTACTCGATAAGACCCACTGCAAGCGATTTTTTCATATTCATTTATTCAGCAGAGTTGTTGGCCAGAATTATAGAAAGAACTTTGCGAAATAAACCAAAATTAAAATTCCAATGGTTCAAAAGTTATCAACATGAAAATGAGTGCATATCACAAACGAGTGCTTTCATCTTCGCTATGCATCTTTAATGTTCTATTTTCTCAAATCTACGCTAGAGTTCCGTAACATAAGCTACGTTAGTGTTAATTTTTGCTTACTTATTTATAGACAGTTGGTCGAATTTCGACCGCAGGCGATACTAGCATAAATTAATATATGTGTACGAATATGATAGATAATTACCATTTAATGTAAAATAGATAGTAATAAATACCAATTTTTTCTTCCATAATTTTTGCGCAGTATAAATATTTATGTTGCCAGCTTCTTGCGTTTTGCGCACGCCAAATGCCAAATTTCTACTCGCTAGAACGTTTGACTTTTGCAATAGTTGCAAGATTTTTGTATCGAACGTGATACTTTGATATGTTGCGCAATATTGCTGCAGTTATTGGTTATGGGTCGAACAAGCCCATTACCATATAATAATTTTATAGAGTGTTCGCTTCTTACCATCTGACTAGTTCACTGATCGACCCACAGACTAAACTACTTGTCCTAGAAAATTGAAATTTAATAAGAATATTACTTTGATTATGTAGAACTAGACTTTTGCCCTAGGGTCTGACTAGACCCTGAAAACACCCGGAGTACCATTTTTTGTGGTGATCCGTAGCCCCTGTAAATTGATGCAGTTCTGTGCTATGAAAAAAAAGTCTTTGATATGGGAATCTATAAACGATTTTTCGCTTTAGAAAATTTCATCGAAGCTATATGGTCTTGAGGAGTTTTTTACTCAGAATTTCATATAGAATCCGAAACTGTATGTTACCAGCATGTTGCTAGAATGGAAAAAAATGACTCCTCTAATGTATGCGTTCACGTATTGTTACATCGATGAAATGATTAAATATTCGGTTAGTCCACTACCTGTTTGCATTCGGATGTGATAGCGTTCAAGCATTCTATCCATTGGGTTGACACCGCCCATATGCTTATTATATTTTTTTATTTACAATCTCCAGCAATTATTTCATTTGCAATTAACGTTAAAGAGTTTAAAAATTCTTCTATAGGTGCATTGTTAGGAAAAGTTCTGTCTTCATCGTCCTCCGAATCATCAGTGCCATCAGTGTCTATATCGTCGTCGCTGGGTGTACCATAAACATTCTTATTTCATCCTCAGTCCAATTTATTTTTTTGATTTTTATTAAGACATTGTAAGCGCACAGCTTTCTTTCCTTAAATAATGTACAAAAAATGTTTCAAAGGCACACAACACTGTTTTTTTTTTTGAGCTCAGATGCTCCAGAACGCCTCAAAGCAGGCCTTCTAAAAGTTTCCTCTCCGGCGACTGCACAAAAGTATTTTTAATTGTTTTGTTTCAATACAATAAAACACAGCACTTTGCTCTCACCAATATTTATAAAAATTACTAGCTGAACCCCGGCGCGTTGCTGCCACGCCCACGTTTCTAAACACCCATCAAATGTTATCAGTGAAACGGCATGTTTAAATTGTGGTCGAATACTGAATTCCGAAGCTGTGCGACCTATAACACCAAATTTATTCTATAAATCATAAAGTAATTTAATCATAAAAGCCATAACTTTTGATTGGAAAGAGATATTCTGCCGTCATAAGGAAGAGTGCGGCATCTACATATTTCAATATTATGAGATAAACGACTTACAGTAATTTATCAAAAATTCACCGATTAGGGTTTGGATGGTTATAAGTATTTGGTTCTAGAGGATAGTGAAATCCAGTCTGCTTTCAATCAGCCCTATTCCAGAGTCCGTCGTAACGAAATTCCGAATGTAAAGCTGTGCTACGAATACGACAAATTTGCTAATCTGAATTCCGAACGAAACTTCCCCTTTTCGAATTTACTTTCGGGAATTCGAAAACCACTGATTTCAACAGCAGACAAATAAATAAAAATACAAATTGAAAAACTGAAGTGTTTTTGATCAACATTGTATTTTTAGCTGTGATTTGTAATGGATTTCATTGCAATTTCAATTTTCGTATAATAAGGGGAAGATTTCTCACAAACAGAAGAATATTGTGAGATTCCATCAACCCTTTGGAAATAGATTACAAAATGCAATTAATAAATTGCAACTAACATATTCACAGGTTTAATAAAAAATATTTTACCTACATTTACCAAAAATTAATTACAATTTTTATTTGCGGCCTAATTCTATACAAATTTAATTGTTTTCTTTTGTCGTAAGCAAATCCGTCGAGGCAAAGGTTTCGTGAAAAAATCCGAAAAACAGATGTCAAAAGTTGATGCGTTCGGATTGTGCAATAGCAATGCTACGAATGTTCGAATACGATGTATTGATTCGGATTTTAGAATACGTCATTACGAATCCGAAACAAAATATACGCTACTGCGGATTCTGGAATAGGGCTGAATATTAATAAAAATTTGTTCGATTTTATTAACCCTATTACTGCCATGCTATTTGATTAACGTAAACTGTCACGTAGTGACTTAGATACACTAATACAAAATATGAGGAGCATTTTTTTTCTTGAAAAAACAAATAAAAATTTAGATGTGTTACTTAAAGCCACTACATAAAATATTGTACATACATTATTGTACAAATATTGTACATTAGTGAATACATTTATTGAAAAAAAAATTAAATAAATAATGTGAGAATTGTTATTTAACTATTTAATTACACATATGAGGAAAATAACATTTTTCTGTCAATGCTCGTTACTCACGGATTTTTGACATATACCACAGCATTGCAAAGAAGATTGGCCTTTTTCATAAGAGCATCAGTAACATCGTCGTCTCTTCTTTGACTGTACTGTTGATGCATTCGAAGCACGTTAGATTTCGACAAAAATAGCTTACTTCGGCGCCGTGTATTTGGAAAGACTAAGTCTTTTGCGAGTTCTTTAAAAAAATAATTTTCAGAGAATTTAGCTGTTTGTCATTTCAAAACGTTCACATATCATCTCGACAACTTGAGTAGAGAGCTTTATAATGCGGTTCGGTTCTTCTTCTCCGAGCTATGGAATGCCATATAGCGGATAAGTGGTGCTGCAAAATCGAAAATCCACAAAATTTTCTTTTCATATTACATAATCGTTATATGCTTAGAAGGCATATACTGGCGGACAGAGCTGTAAAAGAATGCATTCAATTTGGTTTTATTCACAAAAAAGTGAATCAGTGAATAACGAAATAAGAATGCATTCAATGAATGCAAAATTGATTTATAAATAAAATTTTTCATTCACATTCATTTTTTAAAAAGTGATTAATTATTAATTTCAATTATTTATTTTCGTTATTCAGAATAATGAATCATTTTTTTATTAATTTGAATGCTATTCACAAATAATTTCAGAATTTTCAGCTATTCTTTTTTTATTCATTATTCATTTTTTATTCGTTATTCATTTTTTATGCATTATTCTTTTGTTATTCATTATTAATTTTTTATTCAATATTCATTTTTTATTCATTATTAATTTTTTATTCATTTGTTATTCTTTTTTTATTCATTATTCATTTTTTATTCATTATTCATTTTTTATTCGTTATTAATTTTTTATTTATTACTAGTATTCCCCGACAGACGTTGTTCTGCCACAGACCGCCTTACTGCCATATACGAAAATGTCAAGAAATGTCAAATATATTCACCATATTCAGTATAGCTGCCGAAAGTAACCATATGCACTAAATAACCAAATTTTAGTCTATTACGATCAAAACCGTGAGAAATATAGGATTTTTGTTGTTTTGTAAGCGGTAAAAAGGGGTGCGGCAAAATTATTTCCCTTAAACCATCTCGTAGTCGAAACAAATCGACTGCCCAAATTTTAGCTCAATTTAGCTTAAGTCTGGCGCACTTTGCTTCACTCGACGCTGACTCCCCGAAAAGTGAGTTTAACTAAAGTGGGACAGGCCTATTCTTAGTGCACTTGCCGAAAGTATATGAGCAATCCGTATTAAATAAAGCATTTTCATTGATTTGAGGGCGGTAAAAGGGGGCGTGGAAACCCATTTTTTAGTACAGTTGTCAATAGTAACCGTTCAAACTAAAAATAAAAACACAGAAATTAAATAAGTCAAATGACGCGAGCAAGCAGAGCCTTTACCGACAAAATGTAATTCTCATTAAAAAAAAAAATACATTTTATATGGGGAAAACACACCATCATAAAAATGTGCGTATAACGTATATTCCTAGGAATTTTTCGATGTTTCTCTTTTACAAACCATCAGTGAAAGTAGACCTTTCCAACGCATGTACTCGTTTGAAAATCGGTTGAGTGGTTCTCGAGTTATAAAATCACGAACATAGGACAACTTATTTTTATATATATAGATATACATTAATTAATTAATTACGTAAATTAAATTATGTAGAAATTGCTTTAGTTAATAAGATTAAAATGTTTCTCTAAGATAATATCATCAAATAATACGTTTTTAATAAGTCTTATTTTTTTGATCACGGAAGACTTTTCCGTGGAAATGCCCATATTACACCAAGTATCATTATAAAACATGCACAACTCGGGAATTGTAATCGTTTCTGAAAATTGGGCGAAGTTATAGTTTGACCACGCCCATTTTTCGTTGAGTTGCCTAGAGTAACCATACGAACTTATTTACAAAACTTTACTCCAATACAGTAAAATTTGTCTGAAATATAGCATTTCAATCGATTTGTGGGCGGAAATAGGGGGTGTGACAACTTTCGTTATTTTATTATTTGAGATAAAGATATAAATCTTAAAAGATATTGCAGAAACGATTTTGTGTGTAAAGAAAGGGCTGTAAAAGTAGGCGTGGAAACATTTATGTATGTATATAGTAGTGACCACCACTTGATCTCATAGCACAAATACACCAAGTTTCATTATAAAACATGAACAACTCAGGAATTATAATGGTTTCTGAAAAGTGGGCGTAATAAAGTTCGACCACACCCATTTTTTGTTGAGTTGCCGAGAGTAGCCAGCCATACGAACTAAAATACAAAATTTTAGTCCGATACAACCGAATTCGTCTGAAATATAGCGTTTTTATTAATTTGTGGGCGGTAATAGGGGGTGTGGCAATTTTTTATTATTTATTATTTGAGATATGGGCCTTGGCAACAAATGTTGTAAATTTGATGCCCTTAGGTGTTACCGTTCCTGAGATCTTAACGGACACCAACCCGCACGAACGATTTGTATGGGAGCATATGGGAAAATTTTTAAAATGCCATATCTCCGGAACCACTATACCGGTTTTGTGAAAACTTCACATAAACCATCTACGGACCATACCCAACGTACTCTGAAATCGGTTTGTTTAAATTGGTTACATCAAAATGTATTTACACTTCTTTTTATATATAAGATTTGATTATTTTTTTTATAATACTTTTGTAATACTATTTTGGAATATGATCTCTTCACAATGAGAATTAAAAAAATGGAAATAGTATATAAAAAAAAATTGGATCAAAATATAAAAAAAAATTGATAATTATTAGTCTATACATCATTTTTTAATTTTTTTTCACCGAAAGATCCATCACTGATTAATATTACAATTTAACAAAGTAACTTGTTTTAATAATGTTTAGGAAGTAAACAAAGATCACAACAAACAAGTCATTGCAGAATCAATGCAGTCGCTTTTTGAACCTTTGCTTTTGCAAAGTAGTAGAAAAACATTGATTTGAAGGCGACATACAGCACATAATTCTGTTTTAATTTAACAGAAGGTGTTCGTATAGGCTTATCAAAGTGGATGGTACTGCAGAAACCACAGAAGACTACAGATGAGTTGACGTAGCTATCAACGAAACAGCTGTCTAGTCTGCTTGGTGGTTTGTTCTGCAAAGAACTTATTGTTGTTGCAACCTGTTGCTTCATGAACTTAATTGGCATTAAGCTCAAATATAATTCTAAAAAATTCTATTTTTATTTTTTTTTAATTCTAATTTTATTTTTTTTAGAATTATTAAAAAACCATATTGTAATTAAAATATGCCATCATTAACTTTTCAATGTTTTTTATTGTTTTTGCTCTCATTTAATTGAAATTATTAATTGAAATCAAAGTTAATTGAAATTATTACACACACTCTTTTAAAAACACACGTATAAAGGAAAAAATAATGCATCTGTTGTTATATATTCGAAAAATATTTTAAAATTATTTTGGTTACAATGAAAACTGAAATTTTATATTTTTTCAAGTTGAAAGTTTTTTGCATATTGGCATTTCCAGAAAAAAGTCTACCGTGACCTACTAATTAAAAGTTGTTAAAATCTTTTTATTCTGTAATATCATTTAAGAGAAACATTTTAATTTTATTAATTTCAGCAATTTATACTACCATGATGATCAAATCGTCTGCAATGTTTCACAAATGTAGTTTTTCTCTTTCGTAAATGATTCGTAAGCTTTTTTGTTTTGGCAAAAATGAAAAGCATTAGCTAGAGATAATGAAAAATGGTTGAGGCAAGAAAAGGACAATATATTAAATTTGTTTTTAATTACTTAATTACATAATTACTTAACTATCTCATTACATAAATACCCAATTAAACTGCAATGAAAACTTTAGTAACGTAACGCCAGATCAAAAATCCTATTAAAAAAACACCAGAAAAGATAAAAAGATAAATTTGATCATTTGGAAAATAAACTTATGTTATTTTAAAACCTTCTAAAAAAAGTTTTATACAAAAAATCTTGCCCAATTCAGAAGTTTTGCAAATTTTGTAATCCAAGTCAGAAATCACTTCCGTTTTTTGTAACGTAACGCCAGCACTTATTTTTGTTTATATCTTTAGATCCTTTGGGCTAATTGCTGTCATTGTTTTTACTTAATAATTTAATTACTACGCAAATATAAAAAACTTTTTAAAAAGAAGATATTTTCATTCTATTTTATTAATTATTAATTGTTTATTCGTTCAAATCGTCCGTAACGCCTGTTTGGAAATGCCCATATACATAATTTGCATATTATTTGCGTATTACTTGCATTATGAAAAAAAACCCTAGTAAACTCTATACCATATAGAAATATATAGGTAAGATCCGTTAAAACCTCTATTTTGAGAAAACACATTTCCTGAGGACCTTCGTTTCATTACGCTTTTAGATACTAGCCTCGCTTCGTTTTCGTTTATTATGCAATTCGATTCCAGCCAGCATTTCAATTCCAGTCATTTCTAAGGAAATTGACAGGAGTTGTTTCTGCTGTGTGTGACATGAAACTCAGCAAATTATAAAAGACAGTTTGTTAAACAAGTAAACGTAAGCCACTTGCTAAAAAAACTTAATTACACTTTGTTTTATTAGTTTAACTTACTTTTTCGTATTTAATTATTTTTTTGGCATTTTGAGTTCTCCACTTTCTTGGTGTCAATCCGCCAAGAAATGGCAGTCGTATTTATAAACGAACGTTAGCTCGAATTCGCCCCCTACGTTTCATATTAGGGCGGATTCGAACACAAACAAGACAGAGGCGAGTTGCATAATAGTAAAATTCAATTCCGCTACCATTTTCGATAGAAGCCAACTTGCGTAATCGGCATAAAAATTCGCAGTATAACGTATGCGGAATGAAATTTGCACAAATTTAAAAGCTGTATTAGAAAAAAACTAAAATATATAATTTGGTTAATTTTATTTTACATTTATTGTTATGGAAACCGACAATTGCCAGAATCGGTTTTGAAATTGACTCATATTTCATTTTGGTGTCATAGAAACCGATTATCGATTAAGAAACACAAAACCAATTTCGAAAATGAAACCAGTTTCTAAATCGATAATCGGTTTATATGACATCAAAATAAAATCTGTGTCAATTTCAAAATCGATTCTGACAACTGTCGGTTTTCATAACACCGCTGATAAACTTAAAGTTAATGCAAAAAAATTGGGCCCAGTGCGTACGGCCTTGTGGAAATTTAGAGGCACTTTTGCCATTGGACCTGTAAATACCGATGTTAGCACTTTGATAAGCTCCGTTTTTATTTTGGCTCCCAAATTTTTCGTGGTTTTGGGCCGAAATTTATTGGCAATACTCTTCGTTTAAGATTAGCCCAAAAGTCGTCGACTAGACGAAGTTGAGGCACGTTGGGAGGGTTATTGTCCTTATGTACATAAGGTATTCGGAGCCTATCCATAGCTTCTAAGCTATGTTGACAGTAATGTCTTGAAGCAAGTTCGGGCCAAAATACTATATTTTTATTGTTGTGTTTGCTTCTTATAAAGTCAGCTACTTTTGGCAAACAGAAGTTGACATACCGTTCACCATTGATGGCTTAGTACGACTCAACAAAAACTGGCTCAGACATACCCAAAGAACTTATTGCGAGTCACAATAAGACTATTTTGGAAACTTACAATGTTCCAAATATTTCACATAGTCTTCTACTTGCTTGTTGCCGTCAAAAAAGTGCTGTACTTGCCACTCATTACCATCTAAAATTTGTCAAACGTAATATTTAGACACATTTTTGAGCTTCCGACACCATTAAGTTACTTTTTTTTGCCCTTTTTTATATTTATAGAAGATATTTCTTCACTGTTTTGCCATCACATTGAAATTTTTCCCCTAACCCTCTGTACGATTTTTCCACTCTTCAATCAGTTATTCGCCTTAGCTTAGAACTTGTCGCAAAATCATTTAATGTGCATCTTTTACCAGAGCCAGCTTTTCCGCATGTGGTCTTTCTGAAAGCTTACGTTGCGAAGATATTGTAGATGGTTCAGGGAATGATTCCTTCTTCAACAAAATGAGAAACAATCTTCGCTTTTGTCCTATCAGAATGATATAAAAAAAAAATTAAAAATTCTTTCATGGCATTGATTCTCTATTTTCGACATTTTAAATACACCTAAGAAGTTACCAGAATTAAATTTTAACAGCTTGACAAGATCACATTGGTCTCTCATATAGTTATCGATAAATACGCATCATTACAGTTATTGGATTTTTTATACGGTTCAAAAAGTTGTGCAAATTTCATTCCGCATACGTTAGTTATAAGTATTAGATCAACAAATAATTTTTAACAAATTCTAAATGTAAAATTATTAACTTTTACAGGGTGATTCTGGCGGTCCTCTTATTTGTTCCTACAAAGGTCAGGACTATGTGTATGGAATTGTTTCTCATGGAATTGCATGCGGTATTGCTGGCGTACCTGGGATCTATACAGTAACTATACCATATCACGAGTGGATAGATTTAGTTATAAACAATTAAAATAGAAAGTTTGTGTATAAAGAAATATTGTTTTTTCTCTTTATTATAGTAAATTTTGAAATGCGCAAGAATAGCGTTAGCGTTAATGACTTAAAAACGACGTATTTTATTATGACTAAATTAAATAAATTATAGTTAAATATAGTTACAAATATGTATTAGGCGCTCAATCATTACTATTAAATCCGTTACGAACTAGCTTAGAAATACATAGTTATTTATCACTCTCAACTGTTTTGATTTTCAGTTCGCTGTTGCTATCCAATGTGATTTCGGAAGGAACTTCTTCGACGCGATCAGACAGTTTTCTGGTGCCTGTCTCTGGCAAGGTGAGAGTCAATAAACCTGCTACTAAAACGCAGCAACCGCAAATTGTTGTCGGAATGTACCAGCCAAGTTTGCCCTGAAAAGAACAAAAAAATGTGCAAATAAAGTCTGTAAATTTCGCTATTCTTTCGAAAAAATTACCAAAACATCCACCACATAGGGTGCAGATATAGAGCCAACATGTGCCCACGTGGAGCAGGTGCCTAATGCTGAATTACGTATCTCTGTAGGATACAATTCAGCTGTATAGAGCGTAACAATGGAGTATGTGGCACTAATGCCAAAACGTCCCAACATAGCAAAAGCAAAGATCCAAGTTGTGTAGCCTAAAGCGAAATTCGCGATAACTCTTGGTTGGTTTAATCATAAAATAAAGCTTACCAGGTGGTACAACCAGTACCAGCAGTAGTGCTACACCTGTAAACATGAACAATACCATCGTTGTAATGCGACGTCCAGTAAATCTTAACAATATAACAGGCACTAAATACGATGGAATGTCCACAATGCCAGTGATGGCAACATAGAGATAACGGCTTACAGACATATTGGGGGCATTGAGAGCTGTAAATAAGGAGCAAACCGATAGTGAAATAAAGCATGTAGATATTAAAAGAGATAAATATGATCTCTACCTGTGACATAGTAGGAAAGTGAAGATACACAAAACATAAAATATGAAGTGAATATTAGTCTTCGCATTTTCCATGTGGCAAAGAGTTCGATAATTTGCTTCAATGGTCCATCCTTTAGTTTTGTGAAAAGTGGCTCTGCGTCTTTTGTCTCTCCCTTTGATAATAAGAATAAGTGATGAAAGTTATTTGACATTAGATACAAAAGGTCATAAACTTTTTCGAAAATAACACATTTCGATCAACGTCCGGTGTTTGGTAGAGCGTCAAAGTATCGACGTTTTAAAAATTAACGTCTCAGTAAAATTAGATATGGGTTCTATGTAAACACTAATTTTAGCAATTTACTAATGGGTTTTATATTCTCGGAAAAATGCTGCATTTTTTTTGCCCTCTTTGAGAACTATGTATTTTTTCTACTTTTGGGGTCAACATTTTCGAGAAAAGAACACGATTCAATTTTATTGGTCACGATTTTTTTTCTGGAGAGGGCATATTTTTCAAAAAGGGCAGACAAAATGCAGCATTTGTTTGAGAAAAGAAAACGCTATAACATAAAGAGTAAGAAAACCAATCAACATATGCAGCGATCTTTTAGAGACTTTTAGAAGGTGTGGCGTAGATGGGTTGCCATTGTTTTCTAAATCACTTTTTCAAACAAGCAGAAAGATAGAAGAAATGCATTCTAATCCATGTGGTGAGTTTTTGTATCTTGGTATAAAAACATATTTCCAATCGGATGCATTTGACTTTTTAGAGAAAAACAAAAATATTATTACCGATGTAGGAGTTGACGGCTTGAAGCTTTTCAAAAGCTCCAATCTAGCAACGTGGCCAATAATTGGGGCAATCGTAGGTTTCCTAAAGAAAAATTGTTCACTATTGCTTGATTTTCTGGGCGACGAATAATTGCAGACCATTTGCTAAGCAAATTTAATTGGAATGGTCGATGGGGGAAAAGGGTCCTTAAAAAACTTACTCTAATTAACGTAATTTTATCTGGCATGGCCTTGCCAATTTTTAATTTTCATAACATTAGTAATACTTCTGTATTTTTTTCAGATGTTTTCAAAATAAAGGGGAGACAACAAGGGGAGACTAAGCCCTCAATAAGCATAAGCAAAAATTATATAAATCAGAAACGAAAGTCAACTAAACTTAATTGTTGCATAAATTAACTTACTTACATGAATGCACTTAATTCATTTATTTTAAATCATAATCATTATATTATCATAAATAAAAAAAATATAAATTAGCATTTGTAGCAATAATTTTTTTAGAACGGTTAGCTATTTTTGCTAATTAACTAGTCACTTTTTTATTACCTATAACTGTTATCAGTGACTAATTTTATTCTGTTAATTACTTGCTTATTTTTATGGTAGTCAAAACTGGTTTGACATACTGATAATTTACTAGTTATATCCATTAAAGTAGTAACTAGCGTATATATAAAAAAGTATTTGGGAATTACCTGGTAAGATACACGGTAGGAATATTAGAAAGGTTGGAAATGGAATATGGGGCGAGGGAGATGATTATTTGTTTATTATACATAAGAAAACAAGCGAAAATGGGATATATAATCACACGTATAGAAGAATTTCGGTTACTTTTGTCCCGATGCTCTGTATAAGATGATGGGAAAATCGTAAATTTCTACCAGAAACTTTTTATATCGCTCCCAGTTAAATAATAGTTATTTTAACTAGCATTTAATATTTAGGTTTCTTAAAAAAATTTCGTATTCGAAGAGGGTAAACATTTACTATGAAAATGCTCTTTAAAAAAATTAACTGAAAGCACAGAGACTATATTATACAAAAGTTCCAGTTCGACTTCGGATGCTCTTCGAACTTAAGTTTCGTTGTACAAGCGTTCGGAGGAGAGAAGAAAAAAACAAAAATAATTATGCTTCGCCTCAGCGTGCGCATGAAACAACTGCTGAGGCAAAATCATAATTATTTTTGTTTTGTTCTTCTATCCTCCTGACGCTTGTAAAACGTAAATTGAGTGAACTTCGAACTGGGACGTTTGTATAATATAGTCTCTGTGCTGAAAGTCTCTTTAAACAAGATTCGCCTACAGTTTACTTCTAAGGCACTATTGTCCTATCACCTGCAGAAATGTTCACCATGCATCATTGGAAGATATTTTCGTTGCATAGTTCTGGTGAACTTTTAAATTAAGTTTAATTTTTTCCATAGATGTACGCTGTACACAAATCTTGTCCAAAGAGATTTATAGTGTAATTTTTCAAAAATATTTTCATGGAATATTTTAACCTTCTACTTGTAAGGATACTTTTTAAATTTTTTTTAAAAAGATCATAAAAGACCCAAAGGTTCAGAGTAAAGAGCTGCACTGATGTATTTGTAAGATATTCGTTTGTTGTTTAAATGCTTTTTCTATTCTACTCTCATATCCAGGGCCGCCGAGAGGGGGAAACGGGGTGTTTCCCCCGAGCCCGGAGTCTTAAAGAGGCCCAGACTTTCGGGAAAGTAAAGTAACAAAAAGCTGATTTATAGTTGTGGGATAGAAGTGGTGTTTGTTTCCATGAAAATTATTATTTTTGATATTTTAACCTTGATTTGTATTGACAGTACCAAAAATTATAATAATGATATTCACTACATTTGTTAAATCCTGCTAACTTGCTAAACTTAAGATATTTGATAAGTCCTGTCAAAATTTTATATGGGAAAAGACTTAGCAGCTTGTTGGAAAGTTAACAAGCTCAGCACCGTGTTTTAGTTTATCAGAAACCATTTGTTAAGTTGAAAACGTAAAACTGATTCAGCCCTATTATAAATAATTTTTCACTCGTAATCGGAAAAGGGAATTTTCATTTTTGAGATAAAGCTCAAGAACATTTTGGACATTTTTTTTAAATTTCAATTTTATTCATCAACGGTTGATCAAAAAAGTTGCATTAACAATTTCAAAAATATTCCTGAGCTTTATCTTAAAAATGAAAACTTTCTTTTTTGATTACGCGTGAATAATTATTAATGATAGGGCTGATTGAGTGTAATGATGAATAGTTTTGGGAATGAGTTCTAACAAGTACCAAATAATTTTTTATATGCAGCTTTAAAGTCTAAAAATTGCTCTTTATTAAAAAAAAAAAATTAAAATTTTGTAACGGTGTTAGAGATTTAAACGGTAGAAATTTAAAACGTTTCAAAGGTTCTGAGTAGCAAATGTATCAAAAGCACGGACCGCCAATAACGATTATCGCTATCAATCAATAAAATTTCATAACAGTTATTTTTTGATCGATATATTTTCGATCAGAAATAAAAGTTATTTCTAGACGGTTATTGTTTTCAATCAGAAATTAAAGTTATTTCTTAGTCATTATTTTTTCGATCAGAAATAACAGTTATTTTTATCGTTATTTTTTCAATCAGAAATAAAAGCTATTTCTTGGTCGTTATTTTTTCGATCATAAATAAAAGTTATTTTTGATCGATTTTTTTCGAACAGAAAAAAAAATAACTTCTATCAAAAAACTAAAATATCCATTAGAGAAATTATGATTAAATTTTATATTGTGAGAGTGCTGAGAGTTGCTGCAGCCAAGATCCGTACACGTCTGTGCGCAGCTAAGAAAACACGCAACCCTACACAGAAAAAGCTAGACGTCGACAAGCTGCAATCGAAACAGACAGCCGATGCTTTCGCCACTCGACTCTCACTCCTGCTTCAAAGCACTCCTCCAATCGATGATATATGCGCGCAGTGGACACACATTTCCAACTCCATGCGTGCGGCTGCTGAAGAGGTGATTGGCTACCAACGCCCTCGCCGAAACCAGTGGTACGACCAGGAGTATCGCGACGCCACTGCAGAGAAAGACGCCGCCTACAAAGCCACCCTGCAGTCGGTTGTAACGCGCGCTGCTAAGGAGCGATACAAAGAAAAGAGGAGGGAAGAGAGACATATTTTCAGGCGGAAAAAAAGAGAGGCAGAAAAGCGCGAGCAAGAGAAGATTGAGATGTATGGTGACAGAAATGAGGCCCGAAAATTTTTCGAAAAATAAGACGCCCTGCCGATGGTTTTAAAACAGGGACCTCTTCCTGCAAGGATGAAAACGGGAATCTAGTGACAGATGTCCAGAGTAAACTGACGTTATGGAGGGAACACTTCTCTAAGCTTCTAAATGGCGACGCTGACAACAATCCCGCCAATAGAGATGATATTCCGGAAACCCCAATTGCGGATGACAGCGTCGAGGTTCCGCTGCCCGACTATGATGAAGTTCTGACAGCTATAGCTCGGCTTAAAAATAACAAAGCCGCGGGAGCTGATGGCTTACCTGCTGAGCTGTTTAGGAACGGAGGCGAAGCTCTACTTAAATGCATTCACGAGCTTCTATGCAGATAATGGTCGGAAGAATGCATTCCGAACGATTGGAATCTCAGTGTGCTCTGCCCAATCCACAAGAAAGGCGATCCCACTATCTGTGCCAATTACCGTGGGATAAGCCTTCTTAATATCGCATATAAGGTCCTGTCGAGCGTTTTATGTGAAAGATTGTAAACGAACTGATCGGACCTTATCAGTGTGGCTTCAGATCTGGAAAGTCCACCATCGACCAGATTTTCACGCTACGACAAATCTTGGAGAAGACTCAAGAAAAACAAGTCGACTACAAAGCCGCCTTCGACAGCCCAATAAGGAAGCACCTGTACTCCACCATGTCTGAATTTGGTATTCCTGCAAAACTAATACGACTTTGCAGGATGACACTGAGCAACACCAGCAGCGCAGTTAAAATCGGAAAGGACCTCTCCCCACCATTTATTACCAAACGAGGTTTCAGACAAGGTGATTCCTTATCGTGCGACTTTTTCAACCTAATGATGGAAAGGATCATCCGAGCTGCTGATCTGAGACGTAGTGGCACAATATTCTACAAGAGTGTTATGCTGCTTGCGTATGCTGTAACATCGATATCATTGGCCATAATACGCGCGAAGTCAGTGCAGCATTTTCCAGATTAGAAAGAGAGTCAAGTCGAATGGGTCTGGCAGTGAATGCAGATAAGACGAAATACTTAGTGTCAACAAACAAACAGTTCCAGCGTCTTGGAACCCACGTTACCGTTGACAATACCTCATTTGAGGTTGTGAAGAACTTCGTTTATCTGGGATCCAGCATTAACTCTACCAACGACATCAGCATTGAGATCAAGCGAAGAATAACTCTTGCCAACAGGTGTTACTTTGGACTCAGTAGGCAATTGAGAAGCAGAGCCCTCTCTCGACGAACGAAAATCACGCTCTATAAATCGCTCATCATGCCCGTCTTACTTTACGCATCACAAACCTGGACGCTGAGCAGTTTAGATGAAAAGACTTTAGGAGCATTCGAGAGAAAGATTCTTCGTAAGTTCTACGGACCAATCTCCGTCAATGGCGAGTACCGAATATGGTGGAATGATGAACTGTATGAGCTGTACGCTGACATTGACATAGTCAAGCGCATTAAAATCGAGCGGCTTCGCTGTCTTGGTCATGTTCAGCGCATGAAAGACGATGCTCCAGTGAAGAAAACATTCGATTCGGTACCCAGCGGCGGTCAACGCAGAAGAGGACGACCGCATCTTCGTTGGAAAGACCAAGTAGAGGACAACCTGACGAAGCTTGGAATTTCCAACTGGCGCCAGCAAGCGAAAGACAGAAATGGCGAAAGACGACATACGGTTGTAGCGCCAACTAAGTAAGTCAGTAAGTAAGAGAGTGCTGAGAGCTAATCTGAATTTGAATATTAAAAAATGGATTTTTTCTCACGTTTTAACTTACACAAAAAAATAGCTTTGGTGCTTGGTTTGTTTTGACAGCAGTTTGGCTCCTTGCTTGTTTATATTTCGTTTGTTTACAAACAAGAGAATCAGATTCATTTGCTTTGTTTCTTTGCCACGGCTTCATTGTAATTTCGCTAATAGAGATTATGTTATAAGTAGAGTTGAGTTGAGAAAAGAAGAGAAAAGTCATGAGTCTGATCGAAAAAACTACGATCAAGATATAACTTTTATTTCTGATTGAAAAATAACGACCCGGAAATATCTTTTATTTCTGATCAAAAAAAAAAAAAAAAATAACGGTAAAAAAGAACTTTTATTTCTGATAGAAAAAATAACGATCAAGAAAAATCTTTGATTTTTGATTGAAAAAATAGCGACCAAGAAATAACTTTTATTTCCGATTAAAAAAATAAAGACCAAGAAATAACTTTTATTTCTGATCGAAAAAATATCAATCAAAAAATAATTGGTTTGCGGTGATTTTTATCTTTAAAATCATAAAAAAAAATCATGTAGAAAATGGAATATCTAGCTTCCTTCACATTGCTATATTTAAAAGCATTATACAACAACTTTTTATAGCTTATCTTTTGATCTAAAATTAAAGAAATAATCGCTATTTTCGGTCCCTGATCAAAAGTGTTAACGCACTTTAATATAAAAATTAAAATGGCTACTAAATTTTTGGTTACACGAGTTATTAAAACCACAGATCTATTGCTGCATTGAAAGAAAGTATCAGCCCTTTCGGGAATAATTTTTCACGCGGAATCGAAAAAGGGAGTTTTTATTTTTAAGATAAAGCTTATGAACATTTTGAAAATTTGTAATACAAATTTGTTCATGAACAAATTTCATCTTAAAAGTTCAAACTCCCTTTTTCGAATCCGCGTGAAAAATTATTCCCGGATAGATCAACCACCTTATCTAATAATAACTTAACTAATAATAATCGTCTTTGTTTTGGCCTTAAAACATAAGTCCTGCTTGTTTTATTATTGACGTCAGCTTTATGTTTTATTAGGGTCTTCATTTCTGCTGGGTATGCAATATTGCGAGTGCTTAGAGTAAAAAAATCAGAGATATTCGAAAAAAGAAACTAGTTAATCTTTAATCTAGAGATACTTGAAAAATGGAGTTATCGAAAATCAACGAGAGTTGTACTATTCGTTCTGTGGAGACAAGGAAATTTTCGAAAAATCAAATAAAGCCGTTACAAAACCACCTTTCGTTTATTCAAATTTATTTTCGATATAATACAAGTTAGGTAGTTTTCTTAACTTATTGGAAGACGTCCAATAATATTCTGGATGTTATAAAGTTTTTTGAAAAATCCTTGAATAATTCTGATTGTAAAATTTTGCTTAAATTCCTTTGAAAGTAATAAAGATATGATTATAATCAGTTAAATTTTTTAATAATGATAATTTACTTTCAAATGATGTTAGTCTAAATTTGACACTATTTGTAAAAATAAATGCTTGTTTAAATTCTTTTCAGTGTAAAAAGCAAGTTTTAATTTTTTGTTGACAAAAGAAAATCCCAATAAATGTCCAAAATTCCAAACTGCAATTATACAAATTGGACCTTTCACTTTAAAAAACATCGTCGTATATTTTACCAAATATATAAAAATATGAAATTTGTGCAGAGTTTTAAATATCAATACTTTTATGAATCTCTCCAAATTCAGGTTTTTTTAATAAATAAACAGAATTTTAAAAATAGAATAAAAAGGAAGTTATAACAATGCGAATCATCTGTACATTTTAATTCTTCGGAGTGTCACACAAAAAAATTCATTGTCATGGCGCATGACTTAAAGATCACTATGTACTATATATAATAACCAAGAACTAAATAATAATTTTCGCATAGATCTCGCAATTTTTTAAGTGTTTCAGGGGGGCCTGTATGTTGTAGCCCCCCGGGCCCGAACTTAGCTATCTATGGGCCTGCTAATATCGAATTACAATGTTTTGAAAATAAATTTTGAAAAGAGTAAAACGAATACAGAGTAAATCGATTATAGAGTAAAACGAATATATAGCATAAAACGAATACAGAGTAAATCGATTACAGAGTACAACGAAAACATGTAAAACGAGAACTTCGGTGAAACAAGCAGATGTAGCTATACTCGAAAGATATTTTTTATACACTCCACAAGGCATAACCTGGTAAAATATTGCAGTAGAAATTCTTAAGAAAATTAGTTATTGATATTTCAAGCCAAAGCACAGAAAAGTAGAAAAAACGCTCAACTGTAAAATTTGGTTTTTGCCACATGCGATAATTTGGCGCAAAAGTGTTGATATGTATTTAATCGATTTACCACCAACGCTTTAAAAACAACAAAATTAATTGATTATGCCATCTCTTTGCAATTCTAAAGAAATGCCCTCCTTAGAAATGTTTGAGTGTAATACTACGTTTACATTAGACCAAATGACTCATTTGAAAAGAGTCATTTGGTCCACTGTAAACGTAGTATAAGAACATTATTTAGTCAACTGTTGCAGAATTTGTGCCAATTAATGTTATTTTTTCTGAAATTAAATTTCTAGCAGTGGAAAATGTTCTTTCTGATGCAGCACTGCTAGCATTTCTCTGCAATTTGCGCCTGCAATTTATTAACACGCAATTTTAATTCAAACTTTGCTCTCACTCAATTGATATGTCCCAGCACAAAATTTCAGTGCGCATTACTTGTATGCACGTAAAGAGCGCTTCATTCTTCTTACAAATAGTGCTGTTTGTATAGCGCTATATTTGTAGCATTTTCCGTAACGATAACTTTGCACTTGAAAAAAAGGTATTAGATTTAATGTAAAAAAAAAATTAAAAAAGTGTAAAAATTCACCTAATCGTTTTAAAACTATGTTTTCTGTTCTTCCTTCATCAATACTTTTTCATATTGTGGCCCTAATTCTAATAGGATGTATGTAAAAACCGTACAAACTAACGTTTGTTAGCGGTTTAGGTAGATTGGTCAAAACTAAATCTATGTCCTTTTTAGTTTTTATTGTTTGTATGAAAAAAGGGAGGCAGAACGTTTGAAACAATACATTATCGTGTGAACTTCATACAAATAATAAACAGTTTTCTTTGCCTCATGAACAATAACTAATTTTGACTTACGTCGTATAAGAATTAGGCAGACGATATGAACTATAAAGGAAACAAAGCCCTCGGTTCTTGTAAAATTGTAAAACCTAGAACGGAATACAGTTTGATTGCATGCTTGAAGTAGAAAATTTGACATTTTTGATGAATTCTAAAAATATGGTCCTTGTTTAGTAATATTTCCTTTTAATTAATAACTTAGTGTGTAAGTTATTTTAAATTAATTTATGAGCAATATGAGATCTGTTAATCAAAAACTTTTTTGAGAATTTTTATTCCATTCCATTTATTTTCCCTAAGTGAAGTCAACTTGCGCTTGGGATAACTTGCTACTTCACCACACAACTTACCGCATTCTACAAATTGATCACATAACGCAACATGCTATCCAATTCAAAATCAGCATATCAGCAACATGTTAATATAGATATTATAGCATTTTAAACTACGTCATGGCGCAATTGCGTTAACGCATTACGCTGATACAGTAAACTGCGCTTGGGTTGGTGTATCAGCGCATAATTTTTTGCTGCGTTACCCATGTCTAGTCAAAGTCATAAAATATAGTGCTGCCATATCACATATTAAAATCCAATGGAAAATCTATACTTTGCCTAAGCGTTTCTGATGAAATCCTTTACAAAAAATGCTCCAAAACGGGGAAGTACAGGTTTTTTGTTTTAGACAAGCTTGCAGCGGACTTATTCTGCTTATATATAATATATATATAATTATAATATATCCTCATTTAATATTATTCACAGTTTATAAAATTCCTTTTCCAAGTGTTTATCCCAGAAGTAACATTAATAAAGAAAACTGGCAACTCTAAAACACACTTTGACATTAACGATAGGTCTTGTCACAGCTACTTACCCTACCTTATTATTCGCCATGGGCCAGCTAACCTAATTAGCAGCTCAAGTGTATGCACAAGTGCAAGTGCGGCATAAATTTTGAATACCGAAACAATGAGGAAGTGAATGAAAAGCAAACACCAATTAAAAATTAAGTTACCAAATATTGCAGTGGAAACGATGTGAAAATAGAATAGTGGGGAGGAGTTAAGAATTTATTGTTATAATTAATAGTGGTATTTTTGATTTATATACAGGGTCCGCCAAATAACTTTTTTTTTGAAAATTGTATAAAAAAAAACTACTAGATATTTTCTCAAATTTCTTTTTTTATTTGAAAGTACAATCCGGTTAATCCGGTTAATAATGGAAAATAATTCCATTCAAATGGCTGCCTCGGTTGGCCATGCAGTAGCCTACACGATCGGTTAAATTTTTAAGCACATTATCGATTGTGTGCAGCTGTATTTCACCAATGGCTTCACGAATATTGTCCTTTAAGACTTCAATTGTCTCTGGCTTGTCGGCGTAACACTTATCTTTGAGGGCACCCCACAAATAATAGTCCAACGGTGTCAAATCGCAGCTCCGAGGTGGCCAAACGACATCAGCTCTGCGGCTGATAATGCGATTTTCAAAAACAGGGCGCAAAACATCGAGTGTAGCTTCGGCTGTGTGGCACGTAGCGCCGTCCTGTTGAAACCAAATGTTGCCAATATCCTCCTCTTCAATTTTTGTGAACAAAAATTCGTTCAACATGGCCCGATAACGATCGCCATTGACTGTAACGGCCACTCCTTGCTCATTTTCGAAGAAAAATGGCCCAATTATGCCTCTGGACCAAAATCCGCACCAAACAGTGACTGGTTTTGGGTGGAGCGGCTTTTCAATGTATGCGTGCGGGTTTTCTGTGCCCCAAATGCGACAATTTTGCTTGTTTACATACCCGCCAAGATCAAAATGAGCTCCATCTGAAAAGATGATTTTTTTGGCAAAATCGGCATCTTCTGTAAGTCGATCGCAGACCCACTTCTCAGCGTTGTTCAAGCGTATACACAACCATATTCGTTCAGCGGAAGGATAAAACTAATTATCTGTCAAATCAAACATGAGCTAAGTGTTACCATTCACGAAATAAGCACTAGTTGAAAAAAAAACGTTAGATGGCGGACCCTGTACAAGTATATTTTAAAAATAAAGAACAAAATTAATTTAGTCTTCAATTAATAACTATGACTTTAAATTCTTTAAGTACGGCACATTGGTCATCCTTTTTTTAGCAGCCTTATCTCTGGCAATAATATTCTAACCAATAATAATAACACTTAGATAGATAGGTTCATAATTATTACACGGACCAAATTTATTACACATGACTATGATAAAAAATGTGCTATACACAAGGAGAATGAAGCGCTCTACTGTTTTTTGGAGCGCTTCAGAAGCGCTAATGGAGCGCTCGCTTGACTGCTGGGGTGTGATAAAAAACAAAAAGTAAAAAATCATTTCAATTTATTTTTTCATAAAATAATTCCGTAAGTAATTGTATTTCAAATGCTATTCGTTTTATTCGATTTACTTATTTGAGCAAAACAAGTAAATGGAGTTTTTTAAAAACTCGAGTGAGAACAAACAAATAATTAGAATAAAAGAATGTAGTCGAGTAATTACATTTTATAAGAACATATTCTATTTTATTCATTCTGCTGTGAACGAACGGAGTAAAGAGAGCACAAGTAAATCGGATACTTGGTTCTCCATACTGTTTCGAATGTATTCTTGCAGCGCTTTAGTTCAGTGGGTTTAAAGTTCTACGTGAAGGTTTCTTATACAATTTTACTATAGGTCTGTGATTGCAAAAATTATGTCAAAGTCATATATGTACTTAGTTATTCTCCTCCTTAGTCACACCCTCTCTTGCAATCCTGCCCATATTTTTTGTGGTATATAATTATAAAAAAAGTCATTCCTCTTCCCAATTTTAGGGCTTTAGTCCTTTCATAAGTGGCAAGATATTGCGTTCGAGGTGTTGGAGTTGAATATGAGGTGCCACTCCCCGTTATTCAAACGTAGCTTTAATTACTTCTAAACCAACTCGTACTTGAAATATTTGCTGCCAAAATTTTAGCGCAATCGGTCCAGAAGTTTTAAAGCCTACAGCGGACAGACATACTGACAGACAACAATGGTTTTTTTATATAAATATAAAGAAGATAATAAACCAATGGGATTTATTAATTTCTTAGAAAAACAAAAAAAAACCGTCTGACAAAAATTCTATACAAGCCAATATGTTTAACTAAGTATCTACAGAGCAAAAAATCTTACCAATTTCTGCTTCTCAACCTCCGTCTCTGTTGAACACTTCTCAATTTCATAAGGACAATTTTGTTTGAGTAGAACTCGGTAAGCCTTGACATAGCGTTTAGTCGTCAAAAGCCAGCGCGGTGATTCATTCATCAAGCTAAAGGGTCAAACCAATCAATCTGTTGATTAATCTTAATGTGTTATAACATAAAAACTTACAAGCAGTTAAGCACCAACAAGAAGGCGGGTACTGTTAGTGCAAGCTGCAGATAACGCCAGGACTCCACTAAGTAGGCGGCTATAGCCAAAAGAATCAAACCAATAGGATACGAAGCCGAAAATGCAATTGACATCCAGGAACGATGCTTAAGACAAATATTCTCCACAACTATGGTCATAATATGTATGTACAATAAGGCAGAAAGAAACAAAATTATTAATAAACAAATACAATAAAAAAAAAACCAAGGCAAAACTACTTCAGACTTATTACCCATGGTAAATGCAGGATAGAACAATCCCGATGAAGCTGCACCCAAACCAAAACGCCCCACCAAAAATAAACTGTACCATGGTGTAAATGTGCAGAATAAGCTTGAGACAATAAAAAATGTAGCTCCAAGCGTAAATGCCGACTTGCGTCCAAATCTTTAAAATTAAATTAGTTTTTTTATGTCTTAATAAATACATATGTATGTTTGTCTATTTGTATATATATTAGCTACACTTACTTATCAGAAAAAATGCCAAACGAGAATGAACCAAAAAATTTGCCTAGCGATAGAAATACTTGCGCCGATGTACGCTGCAATGCACGATCGCAAACCAGTTCCCAATTGGCAACAAATGTGCTCTCGGGTGCTTCGAACTCATAGACACCTTTGACCTTGCATGCTATCTCAGCTGGTGAATTTCGCTCCGATAAGTGTATAGTATAGTTAAAGGCATCGGCATATGACATTTTGCTCAGTTGCTGATAGTCCCAGTCCCATATGGTACAACCTTGAGTAGTCAAATCCTTTTGTGCAATGCTGCGCTGTTCCAACAGTGTCCAGTTGGTCGTCTTTAGTTCACGAACGCCACACCATTGATCGTCGGGCAAGTGTCCCAGCAGTGTGTACGATGAAACGTGAAAGCCATTCAGAATATTTGGTGTAACACAAAGGAAGAAGGTAACCCTGAGGGTAAAATTAAAAAAAAAAGTTTGAGTAAAAATCAGTATCACGGAAGTTAGTGAAGGCAATAAATAAATAAGACAATAAAAAAATACATATTTTCGATAGTATCGTAAGTATAGACGTAAATTCCTTTTTATACAGTAATAGAGAAAAATTCTGGTTTTTCATGTATATTCTTCAAAACTTTTTTAAAGTATTTCATCTTCTAAATAAAAATTATTCAAAAAAAAATGTGTTGTTGTTGTTGTTCTTCTTTAAACTTACCTGATCTAAAATGCTCATAATTAAATTCATGTAAAATTTTTTGTTTTATAAAAAGTTTTAAATATTTATTGTGATACTTGGATCGCGATCCAAGTTCATGGATTGATGGTTCGCGGTTGAATGCAACACGTTCAATATTTATCGCGTCAGTATTCATACAATTTTGGCTAAGTGTGCTCACGAAAACCTAACTGCACAAGTACTTAAATGCACAGGCAAGCAATCGCGTCGGAAGCGAATTTCATCTGGGGGGGCAGTACAAATGGGGGGCAGTACAAATGGTGGTGCAAAAAAAGTTCACCAAAATTTCTTCACATGAAACATGAAGAAGAGAGAAAGAAGAGGAAAATATATAATACAAAAATAATATCGTTGTAAAAAAACTGATATTTTGAATAACTTTTCCTTTTAAATTGTTTATCTAGCTAAAAAAGTGGGGGGGCAACTGCCCACCTTTCCCCCCCGCTTCCGACGCCAATGCAGGCAAGTGAATACCGTGAATACCGCTAATTTCTACTTCACCGCCTACTGCCGTATCACGTATTAATGACACAAAATATGCTACACGTTCAATATTTATTGACACTTTTGCAATCCGCGATCTAGATTTCAAAATATTTAAATATTTTGCGATCTGGATCACGATCCGTCAATATTGCATGCTACACGTTAAAAAAATATCACGATACTGTATATTGATCAATATATACTGAACGTGTAACAGGCGCCTTAGAGGGGATGAACCGAATCGTCCACAGAAAATAAACAGAACTCTGCTTACTTTGTCCCGCTTTTCACTCGTTACACACGACAATTCTCGAGCTTGCGGAGAAAGCAATTATTGCTCTGGTAGCAAGATCTCTTTGTCCCGCTTTTCACTCGGCAATAATTGCCTTTGCCGCAAGCAGTTTGTGGATTATTCGCCCGCATGAGGGGGCTTACGAAAGTCCCCTTTAAGCCCGAGTAGTCAACAAACTACTTGCGGCGAAAGCAATTATTGCTCATAAAATTGCCGAGTGAAAAACTGCCCTTTGCAACACATGCAGAACCAAAACAACAATACCAGCAGCTCGAAGCAACGTTGCCAGTTATGTTGGAAAAATCCCATTCGTGGTAATTTTTAATTGCCCTTAGGAATTTTTGTTTCTGGGAATTCCTATTAAATTTTTTAATTCAGCGTGATATTTTTTAATTGGCGTGGAAATTTAGCCATGAATGTTACTGTGCCAGCTAAACGGTACTTAAAACGGCAACGTCTGATTTGCTGGTATAAAAACGACATGTTTTTGTACCTTTTGTACCTTTAGAGTTGCCGTTTATTGTTTAGTTTATTGTTGCAACTTCATAAAAACCATTTCAAGAAAAGGCTACAATTGTTTAACAACAAATAAAATTAATATACTTAAAGTTTTCTATATGACTTTGTTATTTATTGTGTTGATTTTCTATGATTTAAATACAAATTCTAATTGTTTGATAGTTTAAAACCGTTAATGAGCTTTAGGTCAGATTAGAACAATCAATTGCTCTAACTAGGTAATCAATCAGCTAACTAATTAATCAGCTTGTGATGTTTGCCTTTTCATATTGAAAATGTTATTGTTTCTTTAGAAAAAAATTCATTAGAGCAATTAATTGTTCTAACCTGTCAAAAAGCTCAATAAACGATTTTAAAGTATCAAACAACTAGAATTTGTATTTAAAATCAAGAATGATTTAAACTATCAAACATTTAGAGTTTGAATCTAAATCATAGAAAACCAACATTAATATACAACTTAATAAATGGTACGCTTATTTGAAACACACAATGCATAGTTTGCTGACAACGAAACGGTCCGCTTCAGTGCTTTTAAAAGTGCACACCGTTTTCAACCGAGCCGATTGGCTATCTGGGAAACAAAAAAAAAAAAAAGGAACGCAACTGATGTGTATTCTAGAACAATATAAAGAAGATCACGCCTTAAGTGCGCAGAAATGACAATCTACTGCGCAGGTCTACATCATAAGTGAAAATACATCAAAAAAGAATATCACATAAACAATAAACGAAACTAATCAAATGAATCTGATTGGCTAATTGGGAAACAAACACAATACACACAAAGAAACAACCAAACTGCTCTCAAAATAAATCGAACAACATAGCTATTTTTTTGTGAAGGGGTCAACACGGAAGTTAACACCCCAATAAGATATAAAATTTTTATCAAAGATAGTAATGAAAAATATTAACATTTTTTCTGTACTAGCGTTGTTTTTTGATTTAAAATAATTTCTTTTAAAAAACCAAGATTTTATAAGAAAATGAGGAGATATTTAAATCGAATACCCCTATTAAAAATTGTCTACTACGCTTTTTTCAGTCAGTTTGACTCTCTTTACTCTTGCACTTCTGACGTCACATGGACGTGCTCACAAAGAGAGCGGACATGCGCAAGGCGGAATCTTGAATATATAATTTTTTATGTGTATTTAAGGTGCTTGTGCATTTCTTATACGAATAATTTGAATTTTTCATCTTCTTAGATTTTGCTATTTTATTAGATATTCGTTTTATTCCCACTAAAACTGATATTTTGGCCCATACAAACCGCGCTGTAAGACGTAATTCTACGTCGAAAAAGCAAAAACCGACGCAGCTTAGTTCTATTTGCAGCGTTGCAGGGGTCAAGAATAGGTGATCTACAAAGTTATCACCTGTAGAAAAAAATATCAGTACCAATGTATAGAAGGAAAGATTTCGATTTTTTTAAGAAGTTTACAGTTTCCTTTAATAAGATATGCACAAGGGCGTCCGCAGGATTTGTTCTAGTGGGAGGGGCAAAGGGGTAAAGTAGTCTAGAATGCACATAAGGAAAATGTAACCTATATAATTATATTTTCTGAGATTTTTTTGAGATTTCATTTCCGAAACATTTTCAAATTTAATTTTTTTAAGCCTTAAATTACTATTATTAGCATTAATTACTTTTTATCCCCAAAGCATTCCTCTTTTAAAATAAGAATCCCCAGACAAAATATTCGACTGGGAAATGGCATTATACCAGCATAATTGTGGCAAATGAGCACAGTTCTGGCAGTATGCTGAAATGTGGTGGCGGCCAGTTAACTTTTTATCAAAAAAGGCAGCCAGAAAGTAGCAGCATAAAGGCATGGAAAAGTCAGTAGAAGGCAGTGTGTCGAAATTCAGCATTGTATTGGACGGCAACTGAAATGTTCAAGAAGCTCAAACATTTTTGTTTTTTCAGCAGCAGCCTTCCTGCGCACTATAACGGCAGGCATATGAACTCTGTTGAACAAAACCATTATTTTGGCATTGAACTGAAATATTTGGGCAGGATTAAAAGTTTTGTTTTCTACAGAACAGAATGATTTCGTCCTATACTGGCAGGCACATAAACTCTATTAAAAACAAGCATTGTATTGGCATCCAATTGAAATAGTCTAGCAGCTTAAAAATGTTTTGCTTTCTAGACAACTGAACTATCTCGTTTTATACTGGAAGGTACTTTTATTCTGTTTAACTTTTCTGAGCTCTAACATTTTACTGGCTTTAACTTGAAATTTTTGAAAACCTTTTCACATTTAACATGTGAACTTGAAAGTTACAATTAATTTTTTATATAAATTCTTCTATATCGTGTTCTGATCATATTAACAGTGTAGTAAATAAAGACACAGTTTAGTATCGTAAGTACAGACGTAAAATTCCTTTTTCTACAGTAATAGAGAAAAATTCTGTTTTTTTTATTTATATTTTTGAAAACTTTTTTAAAACATTTCATCTCTAAATAAAAATTATTCAAAAACGAATTTCCTTCGAAAATCTTGAAATTTCCTTCAAATGACAATATCACTAAAATGTATTCTTTTTTAAAAGATTGTAACCTTCTAAATTTTATCTAATTTAAATAATCACTAACTTACATACATAATTTGCAGCTATTATAATTTTATATTTAGCATGGATCTATCTCTATTTTAATTTTATAGATATTAATTATCTGCCATTCGAAAGCCTCAGATGCTAGTACTGCCTAATTTCTGTATTTATATAGTAATTTATTATTGTATAAATCTCATAAAATAAATAAATAAATAATTGATTCTGTTGTTTGACTTAAATAAAAAATATTTCCTATTTTTCCTAGTATTTTTTCTTTGAACTAGTATGCATCACTTTAGTGATGCCCAATCAACCATTCTACAATCAGCAATACATTTGGTAGCAATATTCCGCAAAAAATTGCATGTTTTTTAAAAAAAAACTAACAGAACTTATTTTGTTTACAGCCTATTTTTTATCTAAAAATAATCTTTTATGCACCACCATATGGTACTTGATCTTATTTTTTATGACACTAAATAGAACATTTTAATACACTTAAAAAAAAAATAAACAAATCCGTAAACGATTAAAGAAAAATGTGTTGATTTGACTTTCAGATCAAACATATTTTTAGCAAATTCTAAAAAAAATTTCAATCTAATTGCCTTTTTAGAAAATATTTTTATTAATGACCTTGAACCCTATAATGCATGATTTTTTATATTGCAATAAAAAATATAAATTTGGATTGGAAAAATGTTATATCGAATCTTTTGTTTAAGCAAAAGCCACTCATTTACTGCTTATTATCTAAGAACTAACAGAAACGTTCATATGCTTCAATATGCATCAATATGCATTAAGACATTTACTAAGTGTATAAATGTGAATGAAAGTCAAACTATTTTTGTTACAGATCATTGTCACCAATGCATGGTGATTCATGTTTGAATCAAGCCATTAAAACGTAACACGGCAAAGGAACTTTGTTAAATAAAATAGGTCTGTTCCCGTACTCGATTCAAGTAACTTGAAGTTGCTTGAAAGCGTTATTTTACAAATTTTTGAAGCTCGAGAGAGAAGATGCAAAACGTTACTCTCTATTGTATTACGATAACTTGAAGTTAGTACGGGAACAGACCTAATATATTTGTAATAAAATATCAACACTTAGAATCAGGGTTCGCATTTGTTCATTCATGAACTGCTCATTTCTGCTTCGATTCATTCATTTAGGAATATGAAGAAATATTAAAGTGAGCAGCTCATTTTCGTGAAGGTTTTATAATAGGGTTGCCACCTAATAACATTTATTTTTAATAGTTTTAAACATAATTTAACAGTGTTAGGGGTCGCTGATTTCGAATCTTCAGTGAGAATTTTAAAATTCCATGTGGTTAATAGGGTTGCCACCTAAGTTTTTTATTTTAACGAATTTGATGCTGGCACGAACACTAGGTAAAAATGGGTCGCTGAATCCGAGTCCGTTGTCAGAATTTAAAAATTATGAATTTTTTGTTATAGGGTTGCCACCTCATAAAATGTAGTTTTAAACATAAATAGTGTTAGGCGGTAGCTGATTTCGAATCTGAAGTCAGATTTTTAAAATTCAAGACAGTGGATAGGGCTGCCACCTTAATTTTTTTATTTTTACCAATTCGGGGCTGGCGCGAACTAAAGGATAAAAATGAGTCTCTGAATCCGAATCCGTTGTCAGAATTTCAAAATTATAAAATTTTTAAATTATAGGGTTGCCATCTAATAACATGTATTTTTAAAAGTTTTTAACATCATCAAACAATTCTGTCATGGGGGAACCCCTAACACTAGGGGCTTTCAGACCATCGTACATGTGCGATGACTTGGGCATGCTCGACGACATGTACGATCATTCGAAAGCAAATGAGACCGTCGGACCGACAAGTCGGATGAAAATCAAAAAATTTTGATTTTTCTGCCGATCGGACCGACATGTACGATGTTATGAACGCATGTCGGTCCGACTCGCTGCATTTATCATTTGAAAAAAGTTTTCAACGAGTGAACATCACAAACGAAAGAACCGAAAATAACACAACAAACAATGGCAAGTGTTCCGAACGTAGAATTTTGGACGGAGTTTATAGAGCTTTATAAGAGTTTTCCTGAAGTATGGAAAATTAAAAGCGAAATTTATAAAAATCGAGTGCTGAAGGAAAAGGCTTACCAAAGCCTTCTGAGTAAATTTAAGGAGTTGGAGCCGAACGCATCCGTGGACTTGTTGAAAAAAAAAATTAATAATTTAAGGGCCTGCTATAGGCGCGAACTGCAAAAATTGAAGCAAAGTGAGAGGAGTGGAGCTGCCGCGGATGATATTTATGTATCTTCTCTTTGGTATTTTGACCAGCTGACATTTTTAAAAGACCAGGAAGAGCACGTAGCAGGAACATCTTCAATAGATTTAGTCGCAGAGGACGAAAATGTTGCTGCAAGTGAGGAGGACGTAAGTAAACAAATCTATAGTAAAAAAAGTCATTTAAGATTGTTTTTTAAACGCACTTTCTGAATCAACTTAAGTTTTAGCCGCAATTTATCTTTTATGTATTCTATCGGTTGAAAACGGATGCCTCGAAGTGGTAATTTGAGTTTTGGAAAAATATTTGGATAAAACGCATGAACCATAAGATTGTTCTACGAGTTTTCTTGAGGTTTAATTATTATAAGAAATACAAATAAAATTCTTTATTTACCGTTTGACCTTTGCCAATAGTTTTGACAATCACTTTAACCCTTTCAGTGGATTTTCCCTATATATTGGACACGTCAGAAAGTAATTTTTATACCCCAACGTTTAAAAAAACGTAAAAACGTAAACACCTTAATTTTTCAACACTGATAAATTACGTTTAAAACTCTTAAAAGACATATTATTAGGTGGCAACCCTATTGTTTCAAAATTTTATAATTTTGAAATTCTGACAACGGATTCGGACTCAGCGACCCATTTTTGGTGTACCATTTTTTTTTTGCCAGCCCCGAATTCATAAAACTAAAAAAAATTAAGGTGGCAACCCTATCCACCATCTTGAATTTAAAAATTCTGACTTAAGATTCGAAATCAGCGACCCCTTAACACTGATAAATGATGTTTAAAACTCTTAAAAATACATATTATTAGGTGGCAACCCTATTATTTCAAAATTTTATAATTTTGAAATTCTGACAACGGATTCGGATTCAGCGACCCATTTTTGGTGTACCATTTTTTTAAAACTGCGACATTACGTTCGAAATGAAATCCGTTGTCAGAATTTTTTAATTAAAAGAATTCGCAAAAATACCCAAAAATCTAGGTGGCACCTCTATCCGCCATCTTGAATTTTAAATTCTGACCCCCTAAAACTGCCAAGCACGGAGTCCTTTATCCGAGTATTCATTTTAAAATTTTAAGTTTCTGGTATTCCTTATTCAAAATGTTGAAATTTATCTCAATTGACTAAAAATTCATCGAATAATCCAACGCAAAGTATTATTACTCCTCCATAAAATAACGATTCATTCTTCCGGTGAAAGAAAAGTTTCTGGACTGTAAATTAATCTTAAAAACCTGTTATAAATTGAATTCTTGACTACATTTCGTATTACATATCATTCATACGATATGTTGATATTTTCAAAATTCTTCCAGTTTTGCCCGAAAATAGTTTTACTGTCATTAAAACAACACAAGTCAATTTAAAAGAAGCTTTTGAATGTCAATAAACTGTAATAGTTTTTGTTCGTTTTAATAACATCTGTTTTTTAAATATTTACATAACACATTTTTAAAAATAAAAGTAAATAAAGTAAAAAATTACTAGTTTAAATTAGACATAGTTCTTTAAGTTGTATTTAAAAAATTGTATCTAAAAAAATATAGATTCAGCTTAGTGGAGTCAGACATGCTTATAAACGCAGGCAACCCCTTGTACTGAAATATGAAAAACAATGTGTATTTAATTTTAAAAATTATAATTTCAAAGTAATGGTAAAATGATAAAATTATAATTTCAATAACTTTATTTTCTGTTTACCGGAAATTGGTCTACTGTATTGAAATATTCTTTAAAGTTATTGCGAGTTTCTTTTGAAATAAATGAAGGGTTATTTCGCTTGTTATTAGGATGAGTAGATATTGTTGATTTTGTTGTGTGGATTTCGATATCTGTGCTCCTTAGATATGATGTTGGACTTCTCTTCTTTAAATAATTATGCAAGTAGCAAATTGCAAGCACCACTTTCGTCGTTTTTTCCAGGCTCAAAAGGCTGGTTGAAAGAAGAACTCTAAACCTTGACGATATTATACCAAAAGTATTTTCAACAATATTTCTTGCCCGAGATAAGCGATAGTTAAAATGGTCCTCCTCTTTTGTCAAACTCGTTCTACTGTACGGTTTCAAAAAATTTTCTTTCATTGCAAAAGCGTCATCTGCAACAAAAACATACGGCAATTCTTTTTCAAATCCAGGAACTCGAATGGGCTTAGGAATATTCAGTTGTCCTTGATCATATAATTGGCAAAATTTTGTTGCAGAAAAAACTCCACCATCCGAAACTCTGCCATTGGCTCCAACTTCGACCATGGTAAATTCATATTTAGCATTAACTAGAGCCATAAGAACAATGCTATATGTTTTTTTATAGTTAAAATAGTATGCGCCCGATCCCGGTGGCTTAATTAAGTTGATGTGTTTACCATCAATAGACCCAATGCAGTTTCGGAAATTCCACATTCTGTGAAACTCATCTGCTATAATTAACCAATCTTCTTCTTTTTTCGGCAACTAAAATTTAGCAAAATAATTAGAAAAATTAAAAACATTATTTATTTAAAAAAAAACTAATATATAAATAATTTCAAATTACTAAATATAATAAATTTAATTTTTTTTTTCATTTCAATAGGATACAAATTCTCCACCCAAATTAAAGAAGAGAAACTACGAGAAGCAGCTGAAAATGCAAAGGAATGACATTTTACTTAAAGCTGTGCAGTATTTGGAAACCTCATCGAAAATAGAAGACGATGCTTCTGTGTTCAGCGCCAACTGGGCTACAATTTATCGAAAATTGGATCCACGACAGCAAATATTTGCAAATAAGACCATTTTGGAAGTTCTGTATCAAGGCCAGTTGGGGAAGTTAAATGAATATTCATGCAAAGCAGTTGAAGCCCCAAATATTGTCACCCCTTTTTCGAGGACGCCAACTCCATCTGCACATTCCGACACATCTTCACCAGCATCGAATTATGAAAACGCTTTTGAAGTACATTAAAAATGTTTCACCACCAAATACAGTTCTTCTACATCCTCAACCAAGGCGAATACAAATTTTACCGTATCAGTGTCCAACAGAAAAGCAACACATTATTTCACATGAGACGGCCAACACTCAGCCAATAAATACTATTCAAGAAATAGCATACGAAATTGATGAAGAAACAGAATCACCACGACCATATCGCTACAATAATATTGAGGATCTGTTTTCTGACCCCGAGTATACATAATTATAAATCAGATTTTTATTATTTTTTAACTATGAACTTACATTACTTTTTACAGCTAAGAAACTAAAAATTTTTTATTTTATTTAATTATGTAAGAATCTTTAAGCCCAATTCCGGAAAAATTTCAGGCTGCTCTCAAGTGGTTAAAAAGTTACAGTGATGCAAATTTTAAAAATTCGATTGAAAAACTTGTGATTTATTTTGCCATGTTAAGAAATACATATATATAATAATTTAGTAAAGTTAAAAAATTACAAGTTTTCCTAGCCAATTTCTTCAAATTTGCATTACTGTAACTTCTTAACGACTTGAGAGCAGCCTGAAATTTTTCCGGAATTGGGCTTAAAGGTTCTTACATAATTAAATAAAATAAAAAAATTTTAGTTTCCGTTCATTTTCAATCATACCGAATATATTTATTTTAGTTTTCTTTATTTCAATAATTATAATATGAAAGTTTGCTTATTATTTTTATTTAACTCAATGTTTATTTTATGCTTACATTAATAAATTCCTTCAAAACTTTTACAATGACATCGCAAGTTTCAATTATACAACCACTTAAAGTTGATGTTGCAATATACGTATCAAAATTCAGTGCTGAGAAGGTTTGGCCAGTAGCTAAATATCGAAGTGTTGCTGAAAGTCGTTCGTTTGCTGAAACTGCATCTCTCATTATTGTAAATTTTCGTTGAATATAGGGGGTAACTTTGGCTAATAACTCTTCGTAAATCACTGCATCCATTCTTAAATAGTTTTTAAAATCTTCGGCACAAGTTAACTCGAGTTTTTTAACAAGTCGAGTGTGCGTGTAAATTGGTCGTTCTTTTCTCCATTCCTTCACCCAAGTGCGCTTTTTTGATTTCCTGTTGTTTTCCTCTTCTTCTTCTTCATCTTCATCCAAAATTTGCTCAATTATAACCGCGGCAAAAAACTGTTTAGCCATTATTATTAAAATTATTGCACCGATGTGTTTCGCACGAGAGTCAGCAAAGAAATGAAGTCGTCGCACATGTACGATTGTTTGAAAGCTCAAGAAAATATTCCCGTTAGTTTGTCGTCGTACATGTCAGCGCACATGTACGTTCGTCTGAAACCCCCTACTGATAAATTATGTTTAAAACACTTAAGACTACATATTATTAGGTGGCAACCCTATTTTAAATTTTTATAATTTTGAAATTCTGACAACAGACTCGTATTCAGCGACCCATTTTTACCTTTTAGTTCGCGCCATCCCCAAATTCGTAAAAATAAAAAAATTAAGGTGGCAACCCTATCCACCGTCTTGAATTTTAAAGTTATGACTTCTTATTCGAAATCAGTGACTCCCTAACACTGTTAAATGATGTTCAAAATTCTTAAAAATACATATTATTAGGTGGCAACTCTATTATTTCAAAATTTTATAATTTTGAAATTCTGACAACGGATTCGAACTCAGCGACCCATTTTTACCCTTAAGTTCGCGCCAGCCCCGAATTCGTAAAAATAAAAAAATTAAGATGGCAACCCTATCCACTGTCTTGAATTTTAAAATTCTGACTTCAGATTCGAAATCAGCGACTTCTTAACACTGTTAATTTATATTTAAAACTATTAAAAATAAATATTATTAGGTGACAACCCTATTAAAAAAAATTACATAATTTTGAAATTCTGACAACGGATGCGAATTTATCGAGCAATTTTTACCTAGTGTTCGCGCCAGCACCGAATTCCTTCTCTTATACAAACCATATATTGCCAGTGAACAAGTGAGTGTCATCCGTTGCCTTTACCCATGGTAGAAGGATAGAGGTATATGCAGCGCTGACTGTGCTCTCTTTCCATACTGCCATGTCTGTCAAATTTAGCTCTGTGGCGAATGGAAACAAAAGAAAATAAAGAAAATGTTTTGCTTCGTTTTGACAATTCCGGCAGTATGCTCTCATCTGGTGCATATACCTGTATTCTTCTACCATGCCTTTACCACTTCATGAACAATTCATGAATAAATGAAGAGCCAACGAATGACAAGTGAAGAATTGAAGAAGAGATGAATAGCAACAGTTTCTTATCAAGAGTAAAAAATATTCTTGTTCACAAACTGGTTTCCTCTTCTTCACTTCATAAACAAAAAAAATCTGCTCAGCTGTTCACGAAAATGAATATGAACACTTTTTTGAACAAAAAATTCCCTAATATTTATGTAGCTTCATGAATGAGCAAATACGAACCCTGCTTAGAATACATATCAATTAAATTAATATTTTTTACTCACTTTTTAAACAAAATAACAAGAAATTTCCGTTTAATACTCGCTGATTTTTCTACAATTCACGCAACACATGATTATCGAAAAATTGTAAATAAAAACTAGTAAGGAAATATCTACGACTGGACCAAAGTAAAAATACTCCCACGGCCGTATTTTAGTTTATTCGAAGTCTTGAATGTTGTATTATTTTGGTAACGTAACTTTTATAGAGCGTGGTTTTTATCCAAATATTTCACATTTGAAACTCAAAATCCTTTTTATTTCTAAGCTAATGTAAGTAATATTAAGTTTAATATTGGGGGTTCCATCCCCTGCGGCATGGTAATTAATTGCGATGTGGGGGTGCGGGGAACACCAGTTTAAGAAATAAAATACTTTTGCTAAAATTACCTTTTAAATAATATCAAAATTTGAGTGGAGACTCAATGGGTTAATGAGATATGGTAATTTTGACATCTAAACACCAATATTTTTTTGATTACCAAATCAATTTCTTAACCGATTTCTAAGTTTGAACTACCATTGGAAATGTCATTGAATGGACTTTTACCCAAAAATCGTTTTGGGAAAGTTTTGATGGTTAGTGGTTCCATCCCTTGCGGTAAGGTAATTGATTTCGTAGAACGGGTTCGAAGAACACCATTTAAAAATTCAAAATAATTTTTTTCTGAAGGCTGATAAGATAACCTTTTCAACAGTATAAAAATGACCATATCTCATATTTTTTAAAAGGTAATTTTGCCAGCTTTAAGAGCAAAATTATTTTAATTTTTAACACCGCAATTAATTGTCTTACCGCAAGGAACGCAACCCCCAACCGCTAAAATTACACAAAACTATTTTTTGATTAAAGTACCTTTAATTACCTTTCCAACGGTAGTTCAAAATCTTTGAAATATGAATTTTACTAAAAATCGATTTTCGACGTTTTTGCCGATTTTTGTCAATTTTATGCACCCTGTAACTCCGTTTAAAATCACGCCAAACTTTTTTCTCCAAATTAAGTTTTTTATTTCCGTCACTGATACTCCATGTAAAATTTCTCCCAAATCGGAGATGGTCATTCCGTAATTTTTATTTTTTCGGTACGTTTTAAATGGAATTGCTGTACTGTTATGATGACGGCACTTTATATGGGAGGTGGGCGTAATTAATTTTTTTTTTATTTTCAATTGCAAACATCGAGTGCATATTTAAGATAAAAATAAAATCAATAAAAAAATTGAAAGATTTTTATTGGTTTCATAAAGTCTCTTTGTATGAAAGGTAGACGTGGCTTTCATTGGATTTTTAAAAATTTTACACAGTTCATACAGTTTAAAGCATATGTGCAAAACTTTAAATCATTATATTAATTTATATGGAATTTAAAAAGTTTTTTCCGTTTTGATGCAGTATATTTGTATGGGAAGTAGGCGTGGCTTCCATCCGATTTTGCTCATTTTCGAACATGATCTTTATAAAATATAAAAAATTTATATCGAGAGCTTTTATTCAATATGCCTATCTACATTTTCCACGAAATTACGTGGAATTTTTATGGAATCGTTGACTCATCTGCCATCATGAGATTTATTTTAATAAAAAAAAAGAGAGTTTAGCAAAGTTTTCCCCCTTAAATCTTGGACTTATCTATAATACAATTTTTTTTTTGTGAATACAAAAGGACTCGACTACACAAAAATGCGTTATACTATGTTCACACTGAGAGCTAAATGAGCATTTACGAAATACACACTTATGAACGACCCTTTATTCTTTGTAGGAGTAACAGGGGCAAATATATATAGTAAATGGTCTAAATGCGCATTTACGAAATCCATATTTATAAACGGCCCTTTACTCATTGTAAGAGTAACAGGGACAAATATACATAGTAAATGATCTAAATGCACTTTTAGCTCAGTGTGAGCTAAGCATTAAACTATAATGGCAGGTTTAGAGAAGGATATGCATTGAAAAGCATAGCAACAGATTATGCAATGGGCCTTATCCGCAGAAGAAAGAGAAATCATGACTCTAATTGCCTTAAGCCTGAAGTACAATAGAGCGAGAGTGCGTTGCGAGACAACGTTAGAATCTTGGACGAGTTTTCAGAGCATTTTCAAAAGCAGAGCTTTTATGTAGCAATCTACAATGTTTTGCGATACGCTTGTGCGGTGCGAGGCATTTCCAAAAATTTGTAAAACGACGCATGCGATGACCAGCTGTCATAAAAAATTTATTGAAAAATAATAAACAATTCGAACACGTAACCTTTTTCTTCAAAAACTTAAATAAAAGTCATAAAATATTTCTAAATACATATATACATTGAAGCCAAGCCAGCAACTAAAAATTCGCGAATATTATTTTTTTTCATATTTTCGGAACTACTTCGAAATATATTATTAATGAATTTATGTAATAATGAATTTTTATCCGTCACAAGTCTGGTTTCTTCAAAATCTTCGTTTCTCATTGTACATAAAATGCGAGAGCAATGTGTGCGAGATTTCGTTATGCAATCGCATTGCAATCACGCATCGCACTCTTGCTCTATTGTATTGTACTTCAGGCTTTATTTTGTAAAACGCACGCAATTCCCCTCAATTGGGGTTTTTATCTCTCTTTCTCTCACGAAAATTTTCTTGTGAAATTTATTGCCATGCAAAAAAAATCCAAGTGAAGTGATTGCTTACATTTTACAAAATAAGGCCATAAGCATGGCAGAATTAGTCCCGGTTTATACTCGTCAAGACTTGACGGTCAAGTCTTGCGTTCGGGGGAGCGGGAATCGTAACAAAAGGGAAAGAAAAAATTGACCGTACCGTCAATTCTTGGGCAATTCGTTTTGTGTTCGTTCGTTGTCCCGCTATTTTCAATTTTATTTCGGCGTCATCAGTACAAACTTGAGAAGGAAAAGGGAGGAGTGAAAGAAACAATTGACCGTCAACTCTTGACGAGTGTAAATTGAATCGTCAAGTTTAAAAGGGAATATGCAAAACTTGAACGTCAAGTCTTGACGAGTATAAACCGGGACTTAGAGAAGGTATATGCATTTCAGACTGTGCTCTCTTTCTCATAGCCAGAATTGTCAAACTCAAGCATTTTGCTATTCTTGCCTATTTTCGCTTTCTTACCGCATTCTCATCGTTTTCAGATTTTGTTTGAGCTGTCAACTTCGTTTTGACAGTTGCGGCAGTCTCCCTCTCCAAAATGCATATACCTTCTCTAATTCTGCCATGGCCATAAGCAAGGCTTTTTTATAAGGTTGTGGCACTTGAGAGAAATGCACTCTTTTTTTCCGCCTTTGCTTGAACTGTCATTGTTTGTTTCTTTGTTCTATGCATGGTAGAAGAATACAGGTATATGCACCAGATGAGAGCATACTGCCGGAATTGCCAAAACGAAGCAAAAGTTTTTATTTATTTTCTTTTGTGTCCATTCGCCTAAACACACAGCTAAATTTGACAGACATGGCAGTATGGAAAGAGAGCACAGTCAGCGCTGCATATACCTCTATCCTTCTACCATGGTTCTGTGCATTCATTTTCTCGACTTATTTTCATCCATTCTGACAGTTCGACCGAGCTCGCTCTCAAGTGCCACAACGTTATAAATGGCCATAAGTCTAATGTAAGGAGAGATATCTTTGCATATGATAAATTGCTCCGCTGCTTATCAAGCAAAAAAGTGGAACCATTTGCAAGAATTGAAGTCTGTAATTTTATCAAAATATCAATATTTTTATGATAATATTAAAAAAATGTAAGCGATTAAATTAATAGACCAATATCATTCTTTACTGCTAATTTAATACATGTTGTCAAAAAACTTTTCTTAAAATCTGAATAAAATCGTCGATGGAATCACGAAGAACTTACTTTTTCTATTGAATTATAAGACCTACCAAATGATTTTATTAAAGAAAAAAAAATATTTAAAATACAAAACAACCTATCTACACTTAAATGAAAAGTATGAGATTTCACTATTTTTTTTAAGTGAAAACTTCTTTAGGCGCGTTGAACGATTTTGGTAGAGGGTAAATCTTTGGTTTGCGTCATCGCATTTTTCCGAGGAACTCTCGTCATCAATACAGACGGCAAAGATAACAAGATAGGAAAATTAGAAAACATAACCTCAAAAAATGTTTGCATGCATTTGTGCATAAAAATATCAACAATTATCGTCACTCTTGTTCTTAATCGGCCGCAAGCTCACAAAGAAATCACTTGGCAACTCTTGAAATTAATGCATATAATCTGTTTGTTAGTATATAAATACTTAAGATAGGTTGCAATAAGATGTTTGCAACCAAAACTTATTATTAATTCGCTTTATATTGGTCTATATATGCTTTTAAAGTTTGGCAATTTCTTCAGTTGTTGTATTTGTCAACATTATTGAAAAATTTGCTTTTACTCAAACAGCTACTATTCATGGTGAGATTTAAAAATGGATCGATCTTCTTCTCTTTCTGCTTTTTTCTGCTGGAACTTCGTTTGCAAACAAGAAAAATAATGTATGGATTGAGTGTTTTAACATTTTAATGTTTAAGTTGTGATAAAGGAATATGTTGAACATTCAAATAATTACATGCATGCTCTTATTTTATTATATATCGTCAAAGTTTGACAATTTGCACACTTGTTGTATTTGTCAGTGGCTTTTTATTTTCACCACTGCGGCATTTTATTTTCATTTTATGTCAACTATCATTGTTTTGTTAATAAATTTTTTCATAACACGGGGGTTACACGAGAGAGTACTGTTAAGACAGTGAAAAATACGTTTTAATTGTCAAACTTTGTGTCTGTGAAAAAGAGTACAGACAGTTGGTAAGACAGTTGGCAAGACAGTAGACAAAATAGCACAAAATTTCTATTTTATGAAGAAAATTTTTGTTAAAACTACGAGTACGCCAAAGTATTGCAAATTTTCCATTAATTCTATTAAATTTTCATGTATTCTGTCACTTGATATGCTAAATATCATTCTACTTTCCTAGCTACTGTCCCGCCAACTGTCTACAAAAAACTTAAGACAGTAGAGCACACAGTAGCAAAAGTTAGTGTGTGTGGGTAAAAATTTGTGAATGTGTTGTGACTGTCTTAACAGTACTGTCTCGAGTAACCTCCGTGTAAAGGGTAAGTGTCAAAAGGAAACTTTTCAGTCGTGGTAGGATAGAAAATATCAGGTTGAATAAAATTTGTGTGTGTTGCAATAAATTTGTCTTTTTGGCTGTGTCAAATGGACGATGAAATTTTGACATTTGCAAATTTTGACGTTTCACATTTCGATCGTGTCTTAGCGCAAATATTTTATTTTATTTGCATTTTATTCAATTTGCGACATATTTCATTCGAGTGCTTGTACTTGCAGCTTATTTCGTAAACTTGTAATATTGTAAACTTAAAAAACTTAAAAAATAGCAAAATAATAAAAAAAAATAACGAAAGTGCTTGAGTTTGTGTGTGTGTGTGTGTGGGCCAACGATCTCCCGGTGCATCAGCAAGTGCAGCAAAGTTAAATTGGCTTTCTTTGCTGGCGAACGTCCTCCAAGTGACACCACCAGCAAGTGCAGTGCAAAATTTGTTGCTACCCAACATTAGCCATGTGCCATCACCAGCAGCACCAGCAAGTGCAGCGCAAATTACTTGATTCTTTTGCTTGCCAACGTTCTCCGAGAGTCGCCACGAGCAGCACCAGCAAGTGCAGCACAATTTCAGAAGCACCATTTCAGCATGTCTCAAGCGCAGAGGCAAATTTCTGCCAGTATACTCTTGCGTGAATTAAATAAATTGAAAGCGGAGAATTTGCGCTTCATTTTCTTGTGCTGCTGCTGGTTAGCTAGAAATTTGCGCTGCACTTGCTTGTGCTGTTGCTGGTGGCACTTGGAGGATGTTAGCTAGCAACAAATTTTGCACTGCATTTGCTTGTGCTGCTGGTGGTGGCACTTGGAGGACGTTCACCAGCAAAGAAAGCCAATTTAACTTTGCTGCACTTGGTTATGCACCGGGATATCGTTGGCCCACGCACACACTTTCGTTATGTTTCGTTATGTTCAAGCACTTTCGTTATGTTTTGAAGTGAAAACTTCTTTAGGCTCGTTGAACGATTGTTGTAGAGGGTAAATCTTTGGTTTGCGTCATCCTAATCGTCATTTTGCGAGTAACTCTCGTCATCAATACAGACAGCGAGTGGGTTTTTAAATGACGCTCTTGGATTTTGACTACAAGGCACTCAGCAAATGTAGCAAGCAACCATCAATAAGTTCCTCTGCTGACGATATATTAATTCAATAATGAAATAATTTAAATAAATTACTTAAATTATATGTATTTTTGATATTTTAATACTTTTGCTAAAAAGAAATAGTTTCAGTAATATATAAAAAATTTAATAAATTGCTATAAGCTCTTAATAAAAATAATTCTAATTTCATATGCCGACTGTAGCTACACAATTAGAATTCACAACGTCTACAAAAAATTTCCAGAAAATTGCGCCAACAACAATTACCAAAGAAATCTACAAATAAGGACGCACAGAGAAGAACAAGATCATAGCGTAACTTTTAGAACTTTTTGATATTCATCCTACATGTAGGACGGGCTGCAGTATGAGCTTTCGCACATCCTACATGTCGGTCCGACCTGTCAAATCCATCCTACATGTAGGATAGTCCGAAACCCCCTATTAGCATGAAAATTCTTATATAGCAGTAAGGCGGTCGTGGCAGGACAACGTCTTCCAGGGAATACTAATATTTTATATATAGGTTTCCGCTTCGGTCGGCAGTCCCCTCACCAATACTTTTTTTTTGTGTAGGGGAACAAATGCGAGAAAACACCCCTATTATATGTGCATTTCTTTTCAACAATAGTACTGAAAAATATATTTGCTTACATTTATCAATATATTTATAATGCAATTAATTTCATTTCAATTAACCAAGTTTCAATAAGAAAATGTCGATATTTCTTCATCGCTGTAAATAAATGATCCCCATTAAATATAACGTGACTACGTTTTTATTTAGTCACTTTGACAATCTCGAGCTATGTCACAACAAAGATGGCAGACATGCACAATACGCTATCTGTATATCATTGTTTCATGGTTATTCTTCACTCTCGAGCTTTAAAACTTTGTAAAAAAACGCTTTAAAGCAACTCCAAGTTACGTAAATCGAGTGCGGAAACAGAACTGTTGACTACCTTTTTCATCACGTTAGCTGAAATATTAATTTATTTTAATTAGCATGTATTTAGCTTTATTAACATTGACAAGAGTAGAGGCTGTTGTTAGCTTCAAACGAAAACTTCCTAAATCATGTTCGGAATATTAAATCTATCAGAAAATTTGCAAATATGGGAATAAACGTATGGTATTACGGGTATGTGTGTGAGTATTTATGTATATATCCGTAATTTGTCTTTTGTCATGAATTGAAGTAAATGACTTGTTGAATTTGCTTTCTAGCAAATCCTTAACCCTATGATGCATACTTATTCATTTATGAATCAGTATGATTAGTTAAAGAATTATATATACAGTATTGTGTAAAAGATATGCAACTTTGTTGCCTCGTGAATTAAAGTTATTTTTATTTTCCTAAATAGTATTCAATTCAAATTTTTAAAATGCTATTTAAATCCTCAGTCTGGCAGAATTGGAAAGTATGACAAAATTAGCTCTCCGCGCACTAGTAGAACCGTTATGACGCCGACTGCGATTTAAAGTAGTTTTGTAGCTGTGCAAAACATATGCAACCAGTTAAAGTTGTTCTCTTCTTTGAGTCGCCACGTTTTACGAATCGCGAATATTAATAATCTATTTGTATTTTTCAGTCAACATTTTCTATAGTAAACAATTAAAATTTTAAAACACATTTTTTTATCATGTCAAAGAACAAATATAACGCTCATACTAAATTGCTGATAATTCAAGCATTTCGAGAAGGTTCTTCCCAAAAAGAAATTTCTGAAAGGCTTAAAGAGCACAAATCTACTGTGTCGAGAGTTATTTCAAAGCATCAAAGAAAGTTACCGATTGAAACTATACACTCTGGGGGTCGACCACGTAAAAGAAACGAAAGGACTGACAAAAAAACATCAACTTAATTGAAAAAGATCCATTTATCTCTTCATCGGACATTGTAAATAACCTCGATTTGCCGCTAAGCTCGAGTACAGTCCGTCGACGAGCGATAGAAGCTAATTTGAGAGCACGCAGACCCTCAAAAAAGCCCCTAATATCCTCGAAACATCGTCAAAAAAGGTAAGAAAAATATAGTTATAAATCAGTTTTATGTTTTTAACCTCCAAACTTACTTCAAGGTTAAACTCTGCTCGTAAGTATGGAAATTGGTCTGCTGCAAAATGGAAAACAGTATTATTTAGCGTTGGGAGACTCATGAAAATGTCGTGTCCACTTTCTTGCATGGTGGAGGCTCTATCATGCTTTGGGGTTGTTTTTCTGCGCAAGGTTGTGGTCGTCTTTGCCAAATTAATGGAATCGTTGATCGATACAAATATAAAAATATTTTGGAGACTATAATGCTGCCATATGCTGAAGAGAAAATGCCCTTGTTGTGGCATTTCCAACACGACAACGACCCCAAACAAACTCCGAATAGCCTTTAATAATGCGACTAGATATGTTTACGGACTGAGTCGTTTTGAACATACCTCTGCGATCAGTAAGAATATTTTGGGGTGTAGCATAATTAGCTATTTGAACGCGAGAAACCGTATCTTTTTACACAAGCTCATTATTTACAGGACTCCTTTATACCTTTATCAGAAATTGCGCTTCTCTGTCTCAAATTGAAAATGTAATCTTATAATACCAAAATTTAGTTGTTTACTATCTTAACGTTTTTTCTTCATCAACGCCATGGAAAACGACCACTTAATATTAAATCTATCATCAGTACGAACAAATTCAAATAATCTATTATTTTATATTTTTCGAAGATCTAAAACAGTTCAAGAAAAGCTTTAAAATTTTTATGTTTTAATTAATTTGCTTTTAATTATAAATAATCATATGTTATGTGAATATATGGTCAATAAATAAATAATTAGTTATCTAACTTTAAGATTTTTATTTACCATCTGTTGATTATGACTTTTTATTTTTATGTTTATTTCTATTTAATTTTTATCTATAAAATTACTGTCGTTAAGTGCTACCTTTAATTTCATTAGTGATTATATATTCTTTTGCGTTGTACTAATTACAGATCTATTTGTATCTTACTGTACTAATTTATGTTCAAATAAATAATTATAATAATAATAAAGTGCGTAAAACAGTGGTTAACCGACTGGTCAGCACAGTCACTTGACTTAAAACCCATAGAAAATCTGTGGGGCATCCTTAAGCAGCGCGTCAAAGGACAAAGATTTCCGTCAGCGAGGGAACTTTTCAGTGCCTTTTAATTTGAATGGGAGAGCATTTTTATGGCAATGATTCAAAAAATAGTGAACTCTGTGCCTAAGCGATGTGAAGAAGTAATTAAAGGCAATTATTGGACAAAGTATTAAGACCACGATGCTTTCGAAAACTAAACTTATTTAGTTGCATATGTTTTGCACACATCGATATAACCGTTTGTTAATATAAAAATATCTTTCATACAAATATTTTTAGTAGAACTAATTTTTTTATGCTTAAAAATTTTGTTTCATTAAAATGCATTGAAAAAATTATGAATAAAATTTGTTTTTTGTCAGATATGCTTAGAAAATAACAGTTTTATTTCTAGTTGCATACATTTTGCACAATAATGTATTAAAACACATTAAAGTGCATGATTATATTGCATCATATTTCTTATTCATTATTTTAACTACTGCGCTTGTGTAGAAATTTGCTTAAAGTAGATGTCATTATTATACCCCACGCATATAAAAATGCGTATGGGGTATATTAACTTTGTCATTCCGTTTGTTACGCCGATAAGGAGGCGTGGGAGGTATTGAAAAGTATATACAGTACGACCTCGCTCAACGCAACCCTCGCTACACGCAACTCCTCGATAATCTCAACACCCAAATTGTACGCAAAGTATAAATTGCAACAAAGTGCAGACCAAAATTTCCCAATTTTTAAAAAAATAAATTGAATAAAATGAAATTATGTTTCTGAAAAATTTTTCGATTCACTTTAATTTGAATGTGTAGAAAATGCATATTTTTTTTTGGAAATAGGTCTATTGGCCAATATAAAATTTTTCCTCGGTTTTTGCAATAACCTCAGATTTCGCAATTGGCTTGAATTTAATTGGTTGCGTTGAGCGAGGTCGTACTGTATATTCTTGATCAGCATCAGCTCCTGAGTCAATTTAGCCATGTCCGTATGTCTGGCTGTGATCACGATAACAGCCGTAATCTTAGAGCTATCGTAACGAAATTCAATATATCGAGAGCTTATATTCAATCTACAAAAAAACTTCTTTAGGAAAGCAAAAAACCGATTAAATCTTTTAGTGTACAAATTTTCACCAACTAAAGTACCAGAATATTATATTAAAAGGATGATAAAATGCCATAAACAAAAAAAGTATAGCAGTGAGGGGACTGCCGACCGAAGCGAAAACCTATATATAAAATATTAGTATTCTCTGGAAGACGTTGTCCTGCCACGACCACCTTACTGCTATATAAGAATTTTCGGACTATCCTACATGTAGGATGGATTTGACAGGTCGGATGGACATGTAGGAATGTGCGAAAGCTCATACTGCAGCCCGTCCTACGTGTAGGATGAATATCAAAAAGTTCTAAAAGTTACGCTATGATCTTGTTCTTCTCTGTGCGTCCTTATTTGTAGATTTCTTTGGTAATTGTTGTTGGCGCAATTTTCTGGAAATTTTTTGTAGACGTTGTGAATTCTAATTGTGTAGCTACAGTCGGCATATGAAATTAGAATTATTTGTATTAAGAGCTTATAGCAATTTATTAAATTTTTATATATATTACTGAAACTATTTCTTTTAAACAAAAGTATTAAAATATCAAAAATACATATAATTTAAGTAATTTATTTAAATTATTTCATTATTGAATTAATATATCGTCAGCAGAGGAACTTATTGATGGTTGCTTGCTACATTTGCTGAGTGCCTTGTAGTCAAAATCCAAGAGCGTCATTTAAAAACCCACTCGCTGTCTGTATTGATGACGAGAGTTACTCGCAAAATGACGATTAGGATGACGCAAACCAAAGATTTACCCTCTACAAAAATCGTTCAACGAGCCTAAAGAAGTTTTCACTTCAAAACATAACGAAAGTGCTTGAGTTTGTGTGTGCGTGGGCCAACGATATCCCGGTGCATCACCAAGTGCAGCAAAGTTAAATTGGCTTTCTTTGCTGGTGAACGTCCTCCAAGTGCCACCACCAGCAGCACAAGCAAATGCAGTGCAGAATTTGTTGCTAGCTAACATCCTCCAAGTGCCACCAGCAACAGCACAAGCAAGTGCAGCGCAAATTTCTAGCTAACCAGCAGCAGCACAAGAAAATGAAGCGCAAATTCTCCGCTTTCAATTTATTTAATTCACGCAAGAGTATACTGGCAGAAATTTGCCTCTGCGCTTGAGACATGCTGAAATGGTGCTTCTGAAATTGTGCTGCACTTGCTGGTGCTGCTCGTGGCGACTCTCGGAGAACGTTGGCAAGCAAAAGAATCAAGTAATTTGCGCTGCACTTGCTGGTGCTGCTGGTGATGGCACATGGCTAATGTTGGGTAGCAACAAATTTTGCACTGCACTTGCTGGTGGTGTCACTTGGAGGACGTTCGCCAGCAAAGAAAGCCAATTTAACTTTGCTGCACTTGCTGATGCACCGGGAGATCGTTGGCCCACACACACACACACACAAACTCAAGCACTTTCGTTATTTTTTTTTATTATTTTGCTATTTTTTAAGTTTTTTAAGTTTACAATATTACAAGTTTACGAAATAAGCTGCAAGTACAAGCACTCGAATGAAATATGTCGCAAATTGAATAAAATGCAAATAAAATAAAATATTTGCGCTAAGACACGATCGAAATGTGAAACGTCAAAATTTGCAATTGTCAAAATTTCATCGTCCATTTGACACAGCCAAAAAGACAAATTTATTGCAACACACACAAATTTTATTCAACCTGATATTTTCTATCCTACCACGACTGAAAAGTTTCCTTTTGACTCTTACCCTTTACACGGAGGTTACTCGAGACAGTACTGTTAAGACAGTCACAACACATTCACAAATTTTTACCCACACACACTAACTTTTGCTACTGTGTGCTCTACTGTCTTAAGTTTTTTGTAGACAGTTGGCGGGACAGTAGCTAGGAAAGTAGAATGATATTTAGCATATCAAGTGACAGAATACATGAAAATTTAATAGAATTAATGGAAAATTTGCAATACTTTGGCGTACTCGTAGTTTTAACAAAAATTTTCTTCATAAAATAGAAATTTTGTGCTATTTTGTCTACTGTCTTGCCAACTGTCTTACCAACTGTCTGTACTCTTTTTCACAGACACAAAGTTTGACAATTAAAACGTATTTTTCACTGTCTTAACAGTACTCTCTCGTGTAACCCCCGTGTTATGAAAAAATTTATTAACAAAACAATGATAGTTGACATAAAATGAAAATAAAATGCCGCAGTGGTGAAAATAAAAAGCCACTGACAAATACAACAAGTGTGCAAATTGTCAAACTTTGACGATATATAATAAAATAAGAGCATGCATGTAATTATTTGAATGTTCAACATATTCCTTTATCACAACTTAAACATTAAAATGTTAAAACACTCAATCCATACATTATTTTTCTTGTTTGCAAACGAAGTTCCAGCAGAAAAAAGCAGAAAGAGAAGAAGATCGATCCATTTTTAAATCTCACCATGAATAGTAGCTGTTTGAGTAAAAGCAAATTTTTCAATAATGTTGACAAATACAACAACTGAAGAAATTGCCAAACTTTAAAAGCATATATAGACCAATATAAAGCGAATTAATAATAAGTTTTGGTTGCAAACATCTTATTGCAACCTAACTTAAGTATTTATATACTAACAAACAGATTATATGCATTAATTTCAAGAGTTGCCAAGTGATTTCTTTGTGAGCTTGCGGCCGATTAAGAACAAGAGTGACGATAATTGTTGATATTTTTATGCACAAATGCATGCAAACATTTTTTGAGGTTATGTTTTCTAATTTTCCTATCTTGTTATCTTTGCTGTCTGTATTGATGACGAGAGTTCCTCGGAAAAATACGATGACGCAAACCAAAGATTTACCCTCTACCAAAATTGTTCAACGCGCCTAACGAAGTTTTCACTTCAAAAAATGGCTACGTTGCTTGATGTGTTTGACAGCACTTTGATTGCTTCTTTGTTTTCATTTTGTTATGTTCTTCTTGTTTGTTGTTTTGTTTGTGGACAAAAGTCATAATACAAGAACTACAGATAAAGTATTCCCAGCGGAACGAAAAATATTTAAGGTCGAATTCTAATAGACGTTACGTAATGTTGTCAATTGTCATCATGACTAGACGCAATGTAAAAAACGTTATAACAATTGTAATAGGCAGTAGCCAGGCAGTTACTTGTCGTTAATAATTGCACGTTCCCATACAAGTTCAATTAAAACTTCGTCATCCATATCTGTGGATATACAGAACTATCACATTAATAACGAAAACTCAACAAAAAACGTAGTCTCAACGATACACATTGCACACTTATCGAATCTAACCTCAATGTTCAGTTGTTCTTTGACAAGACGTAATGTGAAGTAACGTAGAAATCCAAAATCCACAGATCTATACGTCCCATCACGTTATATTACGCTTATTATAACCACTTGTATAAGAAAGCATTGTTTCAAGCAATAAGTGAAAGAACGCACTGCTTAACTGACATTAGATAACATTACTTCTATTATAATTGAACCTTTACTGCGCACCTCGTCATCGGTGCTCGTCAGATGTGACACTTGATGAATACACACAAAAGAAAATGTCAAAAAGAGAAAATTAAACAACAAAGGAGACGAAGATAGCAAAATGAAAATAAAAAAACAGTAAAAATTCTATCAAACACATCAAGCAATGGAGCTGCTTTTTGTGTAAAGGGGTAAAAAGGGGAGAAAACACTCCTACAAAATATGCAATTTTTTCAAAAACCGTAATAAAATTATATATTTACTTTTTTTTTGGACATGTGTTGTATTTAAAGATATTTATTTCATTTCAATAAAACAGGTTTTCATAAGAAAATTTCGACATTTTAAAATCTTTGCACCCTATCACTCTGGGTCCACATGCCACATTTTGTGGCCAAAACTATAAGACATCACTGTACGAAGATGAATATATGTATACGGGGGTTTTCAAGGTTGCTGATTTGGAATCTGACGTCAAAAATTTTAAATTCAAAATGGCGGATCCAATATGGCGGAATACATTACAAATTATTTTCCTATATGCAAGAAAGCCGATATTCGGGAGGTTTCACAGTTATAAATTCATAAGAGCATTGCGGCTTTAGCTTGAAATATTTTAAAAACATTTATTTTTAAATCAGACCAAACTTAATTTAAAAGTTTTTTTTTTGAACTTTTATTACAAAAACATTTAAAAGTTTATAATATTTAATAGGAAATAGAAAAATATTTTTTAAATAACATAGTATGACTGTCAACCAAAGTTTTGCAGTTGTAAATTGTTTAACATATCAACATATATTGGTTTCATAAAATCTCTGCTTTCAGTTTCATATTCGTCGCAATCATTTTTTTCTGAATCTGTGTCCGTATCTGTACTTTCATCTGGTGCTTCTTCATTATTTTTTGTATGCAAAGTACTACCTATTTCTGGACATTCGCAGCATATCAGTGATTTCTAAAAATATTTTGTGTGCCATTTAAAAGAAATGTTTTTATTTATGGTTGCTGATTTTTTCAAAATAACCTCTTTTTTCTTCTTTGAAATTTCATTTCGATTTACCGTTTCCAATACAATATTGCTTATATCACTTTCTTTAGCCTTGCGTGATGTCATTATGAGCCATACACTGAATAATTGCTTATTTTTGAGGTTGTACTTGACTAAGAAAAGAAAAAAATTGTTCAGCGAACGCAAAATGTTGCAAATAAAATTAGGTTATTTTTATGTAGAATTTATTGCTTTAACAAGAAATTCTACTCGCACGTTCTGCATTTCAATGAGATTTTTTTAATCAACGTTTATCAAAATCAACATTTATAAATTTTTTGTTAATTTTAAAGTTAATTCAAATAAGTAAATATTTTACTTTTCTGAATGCAGTTAATAAATATTTTTTAACACAATTATAATTACTTACCATCATTTCTTCCGATTGCATTCATATTATTTCCTTTATCAAATAGATCACAAATAATTTTAACTTAAACTTTTGCTTACACTTGTTGACTCAGTGAAAAAAAATACGTTTCATAAACAAAAGGCAAATTTATCAACGTGCCAAATAACGGTGCACTATAAAAAAAAGTATAGTAGTAAGGGGACTGCCGACCGAAGCGAAAACCTATATATAAAATATAGTATTCCCTGGAAGACTTTGTCCTGCCACGGACCGCTTTATAAAAATTTTCATGCTAATCGGAAAAACTTTTTATATTTTCACTCCCCCAGTCTTTGATTATATATTTCAAAATATTTTTTATTCAGATAGCATTTTGAGTGAGTAAGTAGCAATTTGAGTGGGAAACCTTTGCAATTAAATGATTCATTTACAACAGGTGACTCCTCTGAATGCGGCCAATGTGTGCGGCACACGTTTTCTATTTTGTTTTCTTTTGTTTGACATTCGATGGTTGAAACACGAAATGTCATTCCTACCTATTACTTATTATACCATGGTCCCAGTCAGAGAATACGCTGGCGACATTTATAAAACTACAAATGTTTTTATGTTAGTCATGAAACTCAAACACACTCTCTTGGATATTGACCAGGCGCTCAACTTTTTTCGTTTGACATGATTTTGACAGAATTTTAGGTATTGTCGAAAAGGAATCAAAACAAACACAGAATATAAGGGGTAGTTTTTAAAGTCTCTACGTATCGAGCCTACCAGGTTAATATGCTTTGCTGAGCGCCTGGTAGTCAAGATCCAAAAGCGTAGTTTAAAAACCTACTCGCTGTCATGGCAGAATAACCAGGTAGGGCCGGCTCGCTTAGTGCCCTCACGTGTTAAGGGCCAAATAGACTACACAGACGTTTGCGCAAACAAGAGTTTTTTCTCGTCATAGCGACGACCATACACTTCAGAGACTTTGTTTGCGCAGACTTGATTTTTTAGTTCAAATTCTATTAAATTTTTCTTTTCTGCTTCCATTTTTATATATTTTTCTTCACGCACGTCTTCTTCACTCCATAAAACTTTCGGGATTGACTTGTCGATGTGATTTTCACTACACACTATACAGACGGTTTTTTTTATTATATTGTATTTTAAATTAAATTAAAATATTTTAATTTTTGCTCAAACATCTGCACAAACCTAAAACAGCCGAATACACTGTCGAACAGACTGCGCAAACAAGTGTTTGCGCAAACAGTCTGTGTGGTCTGTTTGGCCCTTTAACGAAGAGTGGAAAATGAAAAGGTTGAAATAAGAATATTATGTTTTCAAATTGTAAATAGTGCGGACGCGTGTGTTAAGTGTGTGTTAATTAGAATGAAAATATTATAAAAACAGTGTAAATAAAACTATAAAATGCCGAGGAAGTGTTTAATTTGCAAAAAAGCAAAAAAACAAGTTTAACCAAAAATCAACTGCAAAACATGAACATAAAGAAACTCGAGATGAACGACAATCAGCTCGCTTTTCTCTGCTTTTTACTTTATTTCTCTCCGAGTCGGCCCTACCTGGTTATTCTGTCATGCTCGCTGTCTGTATTGATGACGAGAGTTACTTGGAAAATCACGATGACGCAAACCAAAGATTTACCCTCTGCCAAAATCGTTCAACGCGCCTAAAGAAGTTTTCACTTCAAAAGTATAAAAAAAAATCTCACGATCATTAAAAATTACCACAAAAATACCACGCGTTTTAAAAATATCACCACAAATTTCATATACATTTCAAATTGCCACAAAAATCTCATTCGCATAAAAAAATATCACAGTAAGTTCCATATGCACAAACAATTTAAAAAACATTTAGAAACACCACAAAGAAATTTTGCTTACTAAAAAGAAAAAAAAATTTAAACAGAATATTACCAAACTCTCACGGAAATTAAAAAAATACCCCGCTGAATTCCCAAGCCAATTAAAAAATACCACGCCGAATTAAAAAATTGAATAAGAATTCCCAAAAACGAAAATTCCTAAGGGCAATTAAAAATGACCACGAATGGGATTTTTCCAACATAACTGGCAACGTTGCTACTAGCTGCTGATATTGTTGTTTTGGTTTTGCATGTGCTGCAAAGACCCCTTTTACATTGATCAAGACTTGAAGTCAAGTTTTTTTGACGTTCTCTTTTGAACTTGACGAAAGCTTACACATTGGTCAAGACTTGAATTCAAGTTCTTGTCTTCTTTCCTTGTTTTCTAAAAATAAAACGAGATAGGTAGCAAGCAAATTAATTATAGTTTATAGAAATTTGCAAACTGAATTTTATTTTTTTACCAAGATGGAAGTTAAAAAAGGTTTTTGCTTAAAAATTTAATGCAAAATTAAATTATATTGGATGCAAAAAAATTTTAATGCAACCGAAGTCTAACAAACTCACATTGATATGCGAAAAATAAAATAAAAAGCACTGTCAACAACGCGAAAATAGCAAAAGGAACACGAAAAAACACGAAAAATTGCCGGTACAGCTTCAAGTTTCTTTTTCCCTTCCGTCGCTTCCGATGTGCGGCGAATTGCCTACAAACTCTGAAACTTGACTTCAAGTCTTGACCAATTTAAAAGGGGTCAAAGGGCCGTTTTTTACTCGGCAATTCTATGTCCCCTTTCACATTGTTCAAGAATTGAATTCAGTTTTTTTTACGTTCTCTTTTGGACTTGACGAAAGCTTTCACATTTGTCAAGAATTGAATTCAATTGTATGTCATCTATGATTGCTTTCTTAAAAACAAAAGCGATTGCAAAACAACAACTTAAAATTGTTCGTAAAATATTAATTATAATTCAAAAGCGAAGGAAATATGCTTACTATAAATAAATATCGAAAATAATTCAACAAAATAATTTGTTTTCAAGTTTCAGTACATCAAACGCACGCCGATACACAAAAAAGAAAATGAAGCAATCTGCAAAAAATGAGAAAAGCACAAAAAGAACACGAAAAAATTGACGGTACAGAGACACCGGTACCGTCAAATTTTTCTCCCTTCCGTCGCTTCCGATGTGCGGCGAATTGGAAGCGACCGAAGGGAAAAAGAAACTTGAAGCTGTACCTGCAATTTTTCGTATTCCTTTTGTTATTTTCTGGTTGTTGACAGTGCTTTTTATTTTATTTTTCGCATATCAATGTGAGTTTGTTAGACTTCGGTTGCATTAAAATTTTTTTGCATTTAATATAATTTAATTTTGCATTAAATTTTCAAGCAAAAACGTTTTGTTAACTTCCATCGTGATAAAAAAATAAAATTCAGTTTGCAAATTTCTATAAACTATAATTCATTTGCTTGCTACCTATCTCGTTTTATTTTTAGAAAACAAGGAAAGAAGACAAGAACTTGAATTCAAGTCTTGACCAATGTGAAAGCTTTCGTCAAGTTCAAAAGAGAACGTCAAAAAAACTTGACTTCAAGTCTTGATCAATGTAAAAGGGGTCTATGAACAATAATTGCTTTCGCCGCAAGCAGTTTGTTGACTTCTCGGGTTTAAAGGAGACTTTCGTAAACCCTCTCATGCAGGCGAATAATGGTCCAGTTAGCCTCGCATGGCATAGCAGTGCATGGCTTAACAAGCGTCACATCGAAATCTGTTTAGTGGGATTTGTGTGTATCTGATTATGCACAACATGGCAACGCATGGCAATGCTCAGATAAAAACAGAAATGCATCTCTGACTACATAGATAAACATGGAAGATCTATTTCATTTTTATTTCTGTGTATTCTTCTATGTACTTGACGTTTTGGCAAAACAGATGTGAAGTTGTAAAATTGTTTGGCCAAGTGCGGTTAACTTATTAAAATAAAATCGTTGTATTCTTTTTTTTATTTGTTTATTTTGACTACGTGACTATGCGTTGAATAATCACCATTTATTTGGCTGTGTGCTAGCTGCTTATCTGCGTTGCATGCGCTGCTGTGCCATGCGAGGCTAACTGGATCATAATGTACAAACTGCTTGCGGCGAAGGCAATTATTGCCGAGTGAAAAGCGAGACAAAGAGACCTTGCTACCAGAGCAAGATAATTATTGCAATAATTGCTTTCGCCGCAAGCTCGAGGATTTTCGTGTGTGACGAGTGAAAATTGGGGCGTAGAAAGCAAAGTTCTGTTTATTTTCTGTGGACGATTCGGTTCATCCCCTCTAACGCTGCTCAACCGCTGTGATCTTGCTCTTCTAATTGTTGTTGGTTCAGTTAGCTGAAATTTTGTTAGATATTTTTAATTTTTACTCGACATGAACAGCTGATTTTGACAACTAGCTCGCTTCTCTCTACTTTCTACTTTATTCCTCTCCGAGTCGGCCCTTCCTTGTTAGAGCCCGAACAGAACCAAAGCGGATGTCGGTTGTCGGTTGTCGGATTCGCCGTGCAACATAATACATGAAAATATATGCAGCCGCCAAATATGAAACCGCCGTAGAAATGCGCGACGGGAAAACGCCAGAATAGAATCTATTCTCATTTCTCTCTGACGGGTGGCGGATCTCTCTCTGAGTGTCTTAAATGTTGCCATATTTTTGCTAAAGATTGGGTTCGTTCAGTGTTATTTTCTAAGTTTTTACTATGATCTGACATTCTGTTTTCATGCCTGTGTTGCATTCATGCGAATTTAAAGCATAATATAAAATAATTTGTATCATTCCCTATATCAAATGCAACCGTGATCCGACAATCAACAACCTCTCCTATTCTGGACGTGTTCTCAGCGGATTTCTCCGAGAGAGGCCCGTCATCCGACATCCGCTTTGATTCTATTCGGGCTGTTAGAGTACGAGTAAGAGCGACATCCGCTTTGGTTCTGTTCGGGCTCTTACTCGTACTCTAACAGCCCGAATAGAATCAAAGCGGATGTCGGATGGCGGGCCTCTTTCGGCGAAATACGCTGAGAACACGTCCAGAATAGGAGCGGTTTTCGGTTGTCGGATCACGGTTGCATTTCATATTGGGAATCCCGAGAAACAATTTCATATTTTGTGTCAATAAAGTATCTGATATATGTCCGGTGCCCGTGTCGGTAAATGTCCGACCTCTGCACCGAAAGAAGTACTAGTTCTGGAACATTGTACGAACAAAGACCGATTCGGGCACTCGTCAGTTGATTGTGTCCGAAAATAGTCTCTCGTTTTTTAACTCTTTATTGAAATAATGCAGACTTACTACGGTATTTTTTCAGGTGCCTTTCAAGGCACTTGTTGGGCATGTTTCGGGTACATTATAGTTAAGACTCAGGTCAGTTTCGATACATATCAGCTATGTACTTCATTGACAGAATATATCAAGTTTTTTCTCGGGTCCTGTTCGCTGAAGCTCGATTCCATTCTGCTTAATATCAATGTGAGACTGTTTTTTTTCCATAAGCTTAGCAGTTTTTCGCTACTACTCGTAGCTTTTAAAAATAAAATTGAGTCCGATACTCTGGACTTTTGTGCCTGATACTCTGGACTCGTTTGGTACGGACACAAATTGTTTCTTAGGAATGATACAAATTATTTTATATTATGCTTTTATATTATGAATGCAACAAAGGCACAAAAACAGAATGTCAGATCATATAGTAAAAACTAAGAAAATAACACTGAACGTACTTAATCTTTAGCAAAAATATGGCAACATTTCAGTCACTCAGAGAGAGATCCACCAGCCGTCAGAGAAAAATTACAATAGATTTTATTCTGGCATTTTCCCGTCACCCATTTCATGTATTTTGTAGCACGGCGAATCCGACAACCGACATCCGCTTTGGTTCTGTTCAGGCTCTAAAACGAATGTTTATTTTCATCAAGATAAATACAATAGAAAATACAGATGCGTGCAGCTACAGAGGCAGCATGTATACTACTACGTAAATTTGCGCATGCGTTACTAAGCATGCGTTGTGCTTTAAATTATATAAATTCGAATTATTTATATTATGCATTATATTTTTTCCATATTGAAAATTTATTTCGTTAACTAAAATTTCAATTTTAAATTACTTTTAAAATATACATAGACTATGTAAATGCTCTTTACTACAGGAAAAATAAATAATTCAAATTTACCCATTTTTATTTCCATTAACCATAACTTTGAATTACATTTGGTTTTAACCAACAAAACAAATGAACAAGAACAACAAATTTATCACCAAAAATATCAAACGAAAACTTTTTATAAAACAAAACATTAATTTGATTGTGAGCTTTTTAGATTAGGTAAGTTTGAAGAAGGACAACAACAACAAATTTGTTTTTGAATAATTTTTATTTAGGAGATGAAATGCTTTAAAATAGTTTTGAAAAATACAAATAAAAAAAAACCAGAATTTTTCTCTATTACTGTATAAAAAGGAATTCTACGTCTACACTTACGATACTATCGAAACTGTGTCTTTTTTTTACAGTTTTGTTATAAGTATATAGATTATGTTAATCGTAAAAGTATTTTAGGAGTTTTCGCAGTTTTGTAAAATATTTGTTCTATAGCGCCCTCTGGTGTTTTCCAATTTTTTTGACGTAAAAACTTTCCTTGGGCGGAGACAAACACAACAAAAAAAAAGAAGCTCAAACCGGATGATCCGTTCTCGAGTTATGAGCGTTCTCACGTATGCCATTTATTTTTATATTTAAGAAGATAATTCATACAAAATATATTTTTATTTATATTGCATTGCATTTGAAGTACGAGAATAAAGATTTCAAATATCTTTAAAATACTTTTAAGCCAAAAATTGTTTTTTTTCTATACTTTAACCGATCTTTTCTGATTTTTTAAAGTTATTTCTGAATTTCATTTGATATGTTTTAAATTTTCTGAATCATTAAGTTTATGCATTGACAACATGTTAACGCCCGGTTGATTGAGGGCTTGATTACACATGGTTGTTCACATACATACATACGTGTAAATTGCACCCTCCGCATATGGTTTCTTAACAATAAACTTTGAAGCCATTTAATCAGGCGAATGATTAACTACAGTACACAAAGGGGAATGATGGAAATCTTCTTGTCTCTTATCAATGAAAATAATTTTTTTCTATTTCTTTGAATTAATAATTGTCCGAGAGATTAAATTCATAAAGTAATCTATAAACAGATTTGTCGTGTCTGTCGATCTATTTGTCTGTGGAACAAGGCAGAAGAAAGCGAGAACTACATATTTCATAGGCTTTAGAAACTAAAATATTTGTTTAAAATGCTTTGAAAAATACATACATATGTTCACTATGTAATTACATGTGTTTCTAAATTAGTTTCAAAAAAATATTAGCAAAAGTTCAAAGGGCAGATACAAGTGTTGAATTTTAACTATGTATTGTATGTATACGTATTTATGGGACAGTTTTTCATGTCTCGTTTAATCTTTGCAATTCAACTAAGCTTTTCCAACTGCATTTCAATTAACTAATTTAACTAATTAGAATCTTGCTGCTTATCTGACCTGAAATCATGATTCTTTTAGTCATTTTCAGTGCCACAGGCTATAATCATCATCAGCAGACATATAATGAGTTTATACAATGTTTATATAAGCTAACAGAATAACTGGAATGTAGGAAAAATACTTTACATACACTCCAAAAACTGATTGACATATCACTACAGGGTCGTAATCAGGATTTACCCATGGGGGGGGGGGAGAATTTTGATGAACATTTTTTTTATTCAACCCAGTGACCCAAAACTACCGTTTTCGAATTCATTTAATCACCTTTTCGGGTAGAAACGTTCATTTTTGGTACTATTGTAATAAATGAAATATTTTTGTAGCATTCGTCGGTCTAAAATGCCTCTCAAAAATGAACCTTATTTTAATCGGAAATGAGTTGAAAAAAACCATAAATTGTACTTTTTTGTTCAGAAATGAATTAAAAAAGAACGATAGAAAAGTTATTTTTCAGTACTTGGAAATAAACCCTTTTTGAATCAATCGCCGGACGAAAATGCCTCTCAAAAAAAACCCTTTTTTTCTTCGGAATTGAATTAAGAAATGAACCAAAGAAAAATTATTTTTCGGCACTCGGAAATGAGCTCGTATCAATCACCAGGCTGAATTGCCTCTCGAAAACAAACCGTTTTTGTTCAGAAATGAGTTAAAACATGAATCTTTTTGAATTAATATTATCTATTAAAATTTTATAGAATATTAAAAAAATGAATATTTCGTTTAACATATAGATAATATATAGTAAAATAAAGTAACTATATTCTATAATAAAAGTTAAAAAGAAATTTTCCAGCAGATTATTTAATGATTGTAATAAATTCATTGATATTTTAATTGAAATTTAAGCAAAATCTAAATTTAAAGCAAACACACCTGCTGTCACGCACATCTAGCCACTTCATTTGTACCAGTATTTTTAAAATTTTTCACCTTATGTTTGGTCTACAGTTAAACATGTATTTCATAAGTAAAACTATAGGTTTTAAAATAATTTGGCAGGTAGTTCAAACATAAAGTGACACATTTTAATAATATCTAATTAGTAAAAATAATTAATGGGGGACCTTTTTTGATTACTTTTTGCATGGAATGTTGTCATGGTTTTCTTTTTATTTGGGCTTGGTCTAAATTTTCTATAGAAATGTTGAAATGCTATGACAAACTTGTTGATAGATGAAAAGAAAAATAGATTTTAGAACGTGTTGCAGTACATCAATCTCTCTTCTTATGGCGAGAATCAATTCGACCTGGTGAAAAAGTTTACATGACGTTTGTATGAAGGTTAAATTTTTAATTTACTATTATAAAAATATCAACAAAGGCATAGATTATTCCTTTTTTAACTCGTTTTTGTTTATAAAAAAGTAATATTAATGATTCATTTCTGAACTTATTTATGAACAAAAAATGGTTCTTTTATGAGATATTATTTTTTGAACTCATCTAAGAATGCAAAAAAGAAACATTTATGATTCGTTTCTGATCTCATTTATGAACAAAAATAGTTCATTTGCGAGGAGTTTTTCGCTTCTAAAATGATTCTTTTTCGGCTTAAAATAAGTTTTTTATGAATTTTGCAAAAGAAATACAGTTTTTATTTCTGGGAAAAGTTTTCACGAATTTAATCTTCTATATCAAGCACTTTTAAGCGACAAAATAAAAAATCAAAAATTAAAAAAAGCAAATTCTATCCAAAAACGTTCGCAAAACTCTCAGCTTACGCAAAACCTTCGCCTATGGTTCAGTGGGAAAATTAAAAATGAAGGTGCCTCGACTTTCACTAGAAAAAAAATTCCATTTGTTGGTCTAAAAATTATTCTTGGACTATTTTATAACGATTCCCAAAATATTTTCCATCATGTTTTTCGTTAATATATTGGCTGGTAGAATATTTGTAAAAAAATAAACTCGATGTGTTATTGTTATCACCGTTCCTCCATATCCAACGCCGAACAAGGTTGCAACTTTTCGGATAGATACGCTGTCTCCATTAGAATCTAAGCGAAACAAAGCGGATGAAGGCAAAGAGGATGAAGGCAATTGTGGAACGGAGTTTTCGGTTTTGAAAACAAGGTCTTCCTTGATTAAGGCCAGGATGTGGTTAAATTCAATGGCTTCTGCGCGCAGCATTTGACGTATACGGTCGTCGTCTCAAAGTTGGACAGCACCTTTTCGTTCCATCGTGTGGAGCTGGGCAAATACTAATTACTGCATCTCTGAGATATCCAAACTAGTGCACAGCTAGTAGTTCAATATTTCATTACGATGTCGTCGTTCTTATCGTCACTGCCCCATAAGTTAAAGTTTTAAAAAAAGCAGTTGGAATATGGAACATTAACTTAAGGTTTGATTACCCAAGCGTAACGTGAGGTGGCGCAGCGGGACGTAGCGTAGTGCGACGTTGCCTCGAGAATAAACAATTACCGAAATCGTAGTTCAACGTAAAGCAGGCGCCGATTTGTAGCCCGCAGAAAATTTGTTACAAAGGCACTCGTTTTTCAATAAAATACTGCATTATATCTTATATAGCATTAAATTTTACAATTTTGTGAAGCTAAACAAAAATTTTCGGTTGTCCCACAGTTGGCGAACTTTCAAAAATCGTAACGTGGCGTAGAAATCTGTTTTCTACAGATTTCTACGCTGCGTCCCGCCACGTTACGATTCCGGTAACGGCTTGTACACTAGCTCGTCTCGCCTTATAGGCAAAAAAAAAGTCACCAGCTAATCTGAAGCATTATTGAAAGAAAGTTTCGAAAATGTTTTTTTTTACCGAACGTAGGGGTCGCGCATTGACATATTTCTTCATAACTTCGGTATTTACAGTCCGAACGTAAAAAATTATATGTTCGTATCTTTGTCTTAGGGAGACAAATTTTTTGTTTTCAGGACTCATTGACCTCAGTTGACCCCTTATAGTACTGACCCACCAGACCTCAGTTTCTACTATCTTAAGGTATCATTTTGATTTCAGAAATGGAAAGCCTGTAAAAAATCAATAAACTATTACTAAGGAAATTTTTCGCTATTTCCGCTAGAAATATTTAAAATTTTGTTTTTATTTTTTTTGCAAAACGTAGTGCAAATTTTTAAATTTTTTGTCATATCGTAATATTTTTTAAAATATGCACCGAAAACATTCTTATCAGCCAGCAATTTAAACACTGTTTTCTCCTTTTAAACTTCGTGAAACCTTCGATATTAACAGCCCGATCTTAAGGAAAAGTTAATTTTAATTTGCATTTTTTTAACATAAAAAAACACATGAAAAGTTTATAGTAGAAAAACTGTTTCTAACCTTTAATATTGTATTGAGTTACTTTTCAAATGCACATTGAAAGATCTGTGACATATCAGTTGAAATTGCGTATAATTAACGATTTAATAATATATGTTGTCAGCTGTCAGAAAGGTAAGCCTTTTGTAGAATCTGAATTAGCTATTCGTAAACGTTTAAATAAGCTTGTGAATGCTTACTATAATATTGCTAAAAGTCCATAAAGATGCAACATAAATCAGTGGAACAGATTGTTCTTTATTGCGCGTTGCAAGTGCGGCATTAACAGAAACATTCCATGCAATTGCAGCGACTTTAATAAAATTCCAGACGCTGTGAAAGCATTATTCATCGATCAGTGCGGTCCACGCTTGATGAATGTAGGCGATGTTGATGCGATGTCGATAGAAAGTAACGATGCACCATCGAATACGGTACAAAGCGAGTTTGAAAGCGTTGAGTACGAACCAGACACCTATGAAGAGAATGAATTTGAAGAAAATGCTAGCGATTCAGCACAGACGAGAAAGCAAAAATTTGAAGTGTCGGACATTTCGTTGCGTAACTTTAGCTCTGCGTTGAATCGCAGCAATACCTCTATTCGATTCGGTGCATTGCTTGCACCTCTTGATTGATCTCTTAAAACTTGATGATTTTAATATGCGAAAAGTGTCTTAGTAAAATAATAAAAGTGGGTTTATAATCAACAGTTTTCCCACTATAAAATTCTGTGTTTTATTTAAATGATTTTCTTAGGAAAAGTTTAATGGTTTTTTGGGGCCTTTAATTGTAATGCTAAAGAATAGTACATTAGAATGGTAAATTTGGATAAGAATGTTTTCGGTGCATATTTTATAAAAATAATACGATTTGACAAAAATGCTAAAAATTTTCTCTACGCTTTGCAAAAAAATAAATAAAAAAAAATTTTAAAAATATTTCTAGCAGAAATAGCGAAAAATTTGTTTAGTAAAAGTTTATTAATTTTCTACGGACTTTCCATTTCTGAAATCAGAATGGTACCTTAAGATGGTAGAAACTGAGTTCCGGTGGGTCAGTACTATTAGGGATCAACTGAGGTCAATAAATCCTAGAAACAAAAAATAGGTCTCTCTGAGACAACAACATAAACATATCATTCTTTTAGATCGGATGGTAAATACCGAAGTTACAAGGAAATATGTCGATGCGCGACCCCTACGTTCGGTCAAAAAATTAGCTGAAAGATTAGCTGGTGTGCGGCGAAATTTATTTTTACGATACGGTATATCGTACACATTTATCATTAAACAGATTTTAACTTGACAGTTGGCAACGTCGCGCTACGTTACCTTACGCTTGGGTAATCAAGCCCTTACTTGAATCTTGCGCTATTAGCTGTAGCGCGTTCTTATAGCATAAAGCATAGCATTTAATATTTTTTTCCTTTCTGCTCACCGAGGTTTTGTTGTTTACATATCACAAAATGTAAAATGCGATTGTGTCAATTTTGAAATAAAATATGTAAAGGGGTGCTCACACCTTGAATGTGTTATCTTTTTAGAGCTACCAACTTTGGATACCCTTAATGTATTTTTTTTTCTACACCGATATTTATGAACTTGAACGTGTTTGCTTTTTTTGGTTCTACAGGATCGGGATCAAGGTTTATAAAAACAGATTTTCAAACTGTCTTAAACACTCTAAAACAGCATCAAAATTCCTTTACGGCTTCTTTACGGTGTATCGGATTCAAGTAAAGTATAGCTACACACAGAATTTGTACTTACTTATGTTATGAAAAGGAAAAAAGGTTATTCCTTTTTTCCCCTAATTTGGCTTTAAACTTGTGTTTATTCTATAAAGAGAAAGAAAAATTTGTCACGTTCGGAATGACGCATCCATTTTTATACTTTGATTTTTATTAAATAAGCCAATATTTCTTAAAAAAATAAACACAATTTTGATTTCTTAAAGCTATTCTGAAAATATTTAGAAAAAATTTTATGTTAAATTTTGCTGAATCTTACACATTTAGGTATGCACTCAAAAACTAAAAGGTGTTTTTTATAAAGTGATACAAGCTTAACTCATAATAAAATATAGTAATGTATTGTTAATATCAATGAAACGGGCTTTATTAGATAGAAAATTTTATGACATTAATGTTTAAATATGATTTCGGCCATTTGGCCGCCACGGCTGGCGCGTACAAGGCGCAATCTGGAACACAAATTTTCACAAACTTTTCGCAGCATTTGGGGCCGTATCTCGCCGATAACTCTTCGAATGTTGATTTCCAGGTGTTCAATTGTTTGTGGTTTATCGACGTAGACAAGTGATTTTACATAACCCCAAAAAAAAAAGAGTCCAATGGGGTTAAATCACACGATCTTGGGGGCCAATTAATTGGGCCATTTCGTGAAATTATTTTGTCGTCAAAAGTTTCCTTGAGTAAATCAATTGTAGCGCCCGCTGTGTGGCATGTGGCTCCGTCCTGTTGGAACCACATATCAGCAAGATTAATGCCAGCTAATTGAGGTATGAAAAAACTTCGAATCATGTTCCTATACCGTTCACCATTGACAGTAACATTCTGACCATCATCGTTTTTGAAGACATGCACAAGTTGAATCTTGAAAGGTTTTAAGGCAAGATCTTTTCGTAAAATCTTCCATAAAGTGCAAGGACACAACCCCAGTTGCTGAGAACGGCGTCGAATTGATTGATTAGGATCATTTTCAATGCTTTCCTGTACAGCGGCTACAGAATCTTCAGTGCGCACTGTTCGGCGTCTCACGGGATGCACATTATCAGTAACAGTAAATGTGGTCCAAAAACGATCTATTGTTGTTCGAATTAGCAGCTCTGAAGGACGATTATGTACGCCATAAAATGGACGAAGTGCACGATAAGTTTGACGAACAGAATCATTATTTTTATTAAAAATATCCACAGTTTGCACTCGTTGTTCTGGTATAAGTCGATCCATAATGAAATGCCAAAGCAAACTAAACAAAAAGCAACTATCAGCTGTTAAATGGGTGGTCAAATAAAGCAGTGATGCCAACTCAAAGTTGTATCACTCTATAAAAAACACCCTTTACTACCGTTTTTTGTCGCGTCCGAAACTCTTTATATTGTGTTACATCTTTCAATCGAAAAAGCCTCCCACACGGAGATAATTATTTTGCTTGAATCAAGCAAATGTTTTGCTTAAAAGCAAATCTGCAAAACTTTGCTCAATAACGGTGGGATTTTAGAAAAAGATTGCTAAATTGAAATCACTCCTCATATATTTAGGAAAAAGCAAAATTTTAATTAAATTCAAGCAAATATTTGTTAAGTTATTATAAACTGCTAGCAAAATTTAAACTCAAGCAAATATTTGCTAAGTTTTTATAAACTCAAATAGCAAATTTTTACTAAATTCAAGCAAATTTCTTTTAAACGCACGAGCACAAGTTTGTTCTTAATGAAGAAAATTGGACGACGATTGGTTAACAACTGGAATGGATAAGCCCATGCACTTACACTCACGCGACCGAGGTTCAAATCACCAGATGGTAGTAATTTTGCAATTAAATTTTGTGTTAATAATTATTTCACTTCAAAAATATGCTAGATTTCAGCAAAAACTAATCAAAATTTGCTATTTCAATTTATAATAACTTGAATTAAGTATATATTTGCTTTCGCAGTTTATAATAACTTTAAACTGGAATAGCAAATCTTGATTAGTTTTGTCTGAAATCTAGCATAAATTTGAAGTGGCTGAGATTCAAGCGCAAGTTTTGTTTAACCACAATACAAGTTTAGCAAAAAGTTTTCTTCGCGTATTCTTTGGTATTTAAAAGTACAAGACTTTTCTAATCGTTTGATGTTATTACAAAAATTTTCAGCAAAAAATCTAGTACTGCATTCTCTTAGTTACTCGTACTTCAATTGCATAAACTAAAATCTTGCTTCAATGTGCAAGAACTTAGTAGAACGCAAACTTTCTTATTATTAACTTATAAGATATATTAATAAAACATATATTTAAACTTTATTATTGAAAATCAAAAACCATATTGAGCATTTTTAATTATTTAGTCATAGTTGACCAGATTCTAGAAATGCACACATGTGACTTTAATAAAAAAATTATTGTATAATCAATGTATCTCTTGGGTTTTATTATTAGACATTAACTTTATTATTTGCTTGAATTGAGGTAAACAACTGCCGGGTGGCTTAGTTTATTTAAAAGAACATACATACACACAAAGGTAACATAACACACAAGTCAAAATAAATTTCGCGAATAACAAAATCTATGAGCGCAATAACGATCGAATTTGTATTGAATACATTAACTATAATCAAGCATTTAATTATGCCGAATTAAAATTTGAATGGCTTATTGTTGAAAACAAAAAAACAGAATATTGCGATTTAATGAAATAGTTGTCACATGAGGGCTCACACACCGCATCTCATCTTTTCCTGCTGATGAAATGGGCTAAAAGAAATCAACCGTAAATGTTTTCTGTACAATGACTTACTTGAACTTTGAATATTACACATAATTAAGATATTTCTATTGTAAAAGACGTATTTCGTCAATAAGAATTTTAAACATATTCGTGCACGACTTTTATTTGCAACATTGATTATGTACATGTTTGACATTTAAGTTGTAATTTAAATATTATCAAATATATGTATCTGCTCTTACTAAAGCTAGGATTTGGAGCTCAAGTCCCTTTTATTTGTAAGTCTATGCAATAAATACAAGTTTTTAGCTTGTGCGAACAGCACAATTTTTATGGTTTCTATACATATTATTTGAACCTTTCTTATGTGAATTTTGAGCACAGACCAAGAATGATGGATGAATGATTTCTGATGAAAATTTGTAAAACAAGTTATTAACAAACTAAAATCAAATTAATATCAACATCTATGAATACATTAAGCAATTTAAATAATATGAACAATATCAAAAAGTACGGAGTGCACAAACATTATTGGCTGTGTGCAGAGCACGTTTCTTTAATTTTTAAAACTCTACACATGGTTTGTGTAGAGGCAGGGCCGCCGACAGGAGGGTAAACGGGGTGCTTACCCCCGGGCCCGGAGTGGCACGCAAGTAAAGTAACAAAAAGCCCGTTTGTTGATGAAGAAGAGAAGTGTTTTTTGTTTTCACGCAAAATATTATTTTTCAAATTTCTTACCTTGCCTTATATCGGCGATATCAAAAATTATATTGAAACTTTTTCGTGGCTTGGGAAATTTTGAATTTACTAACATGATATTATATTATTATTATTATTATGTGCCTTTATTATATTAGTACACTAAGAACTTAGTTCTTTTAAAGTACAAAGCTTAATGACAAATAGTTTTGAATACAATGATTAATTTATAATTTAACTTAAACTAAGAAAAGGAACGAAATAGTTATATAAATAACAAATAACATTATATTAATACATAAATAACCTTTGTTCTAAGTTGAATACTTTTAAACAAGGGCATCCACAGGATTTGTTTTAGGGGGAAAGGCATAATTATATATATTATTATTATTATTTTCGTTATCATAGTTATTATTATTATTTTTATTATTTTTGTTATTATTATTGTTAATACTATTATTATTATTATTATTATTATTATTATTATTATTATTATTATTATTATTATTATTATTATTATTATTATTATTATTATTATTATTATTATTATTATTATTATTATTATTATTATTATTATTATTATTATTATTATTATTATTATTATTATTATTATTATTATTATTATTATTATTATTATTATTATTATTATTATTATTATTATTATTATTATTATTATTATTATTATTATTATTATTATTATTATTATTATTATTATTATTATTATTATTATTATTATTATTATTATTATTATTATTATTATTATTATTATTATTATTATTATTATTATTATTATTATTATTATTATTATTATTATTATTATTATTATTATTATTATTATTATTATTATTATTATTATTATTATTATTATTATTATTATTATTATTATTATTATTATTATTATTATTATTATTATTATTATTATTATTATTATTATTATTATTATTATTATTATTATTATTATTATTATTATTATTATTATTATTATTATTATTATTATTATTATTATTATTATTATTATTATTATTATTATTATTATTATTATTATTATTATTATTATTATTATTATTATTATTATTATTATTATTATTATTATTATTATTATTATTATTATTATTATTATTATTATTATTATTATTATTATTATTATTATTATTATTATTATTATTATTATTATTATTATTATTATTATTATTATTATTATTATTATTATTATTATTATTATTATTATTATTATTATTATTATTATTATTATTATTATTATTATTATTATTATTATTATTATTATTATTATTATTATTATTATTATTATTATTATTATTATTATTATTATTATTATTATTATTATTATTATTATTATTATTATTATTATTATTATTATTATTATTATTATTATTATTATTATTATTATTATTATTATTATTATTATTATTATTATTATTATTATTATTATTATTATTATTATTATTATTATTATTATTATTATTATTATTATTATTATTATTATTATTATTATTATTATTATTATTATTATTATTATTATTATTATTATTATTATTATTATTATTATTATTATTATTATTATTATTATTATTATTATTATTATTATTATTATTATTATTATTATTATTATTATTATTATTATTATTATTATTATTATTATTATTATTATTATTATTATTATTATTATTATTATTATTATTATTATTATTATTATTATTATTATTATTATTATTATTATTATTATTATTATTATTATTATTATTATTATTATTATTATTATTATTATTATTATTATTATTATTATTATTATTATTATTATTATTATTATTATTATTATTATTATTATTATTATTATTATTATTATTATTATTATTATTATTATTATTATTATTATTATTATTATTATTATTATTATTATTATTATTATTATTATTATTATTATTATTATTATTATTATTATTATTATTATTATTATTATTATTATTATTATTATTATTATTATTATTATTATTATTATTATTATTATTATTATTATTATTATTATTATTATTATTATTATTATTATTATTATTATTATTATTATTATTATTATTATTATTATTATTATTATTATTATTATTATTATTATTATTATTATTATTATTATTATTATTATTATTATTATTATTATTATTATTATTATTATTATTATTATTATTATTATTATTATTATTATTATTATTATTATTATTATTATTATTATTATTATTATTATTATTATTATTATTATTATTATTATTATTATTATTATTATTATTATTATTATTATTATTATTATTATTATTATTATTATTATTATTATTATTATTATTATTATTATTATTATTATTATTATTATTATTATTATTATTATTATTATTATTATTATTATTATTATTATTATTATTATTATTATTATTATTATTATTATTATTATTATTATTATTATTATTATTATTATTATTATTATTATTATTATTATTATTATTATTATTATTATTATTATTATTATTATTATTATTATTATTATTATTATTATTATTATTATTATTATTATTATTATTATTATTATTATTATTATTATTATTATTATTATTATTATTATTATTATTATTATTATTATTATTATTATTATTATTATTATTATTATTATTATTATTATTATTATTATTATTATTATTATTATTATTATTATTATTATTATTATTATTATTATTATTATTATTATTATTATTATTATTATTATTATTATTATTATTATTATTATTATTATTATTATTATTATTATTATTATTATTATTATTATTATTATTATTATTATTATTATTATTATTATTATTATTATTATTATTATTATTATTATTATTATTATTATTATTATTATTATTATTATTATTATTATTATTATTATTATTATTATTATTATTATTATTATTATTATTATTATTATTATTATTATTATTATTATTATTATTATTATTATTATTATTATTATTATTATTATTATTATTATTATTATTATTATTATTATTATTATTATTATTATTATTATTATTATTATTATTATTATTATTATTATTATTATTATTATTATTATTATTATTATTATTATTATTATTATTATTATTATTATTATTATTATTATTATTATTATTATTATTATTATTATTATTATTATTATTATTATTATTATTATTATTATTATTATTATTATTATTATTATTATTATTATTATTATTATTATTATTATTATTATTATTATTATTATTATTATTATTATTATTATTATTATTATTATTATTATTATTATTATTATTATTATTATTATTATTATTATTATTATTATTATTATTATTATTATTATTATTATTATTATTATTATTATTATTATTATTATTATTATTATTATTATTATTATTATTATTATTATTATTATTATTATTATTATTATTATTATTATTATTATTATTATTATTATTATTATTATTATTATTATTATTATTATTATTATTATTATTATTATTATTATTATTATTATTATTATTATTATTATTATTATTATTATTATTATTATTATTATTATTATTATTATTATTATTATTATTATTATTATTATTATTATTATTATTATTATTATTATTATTATTATTATTATTATTATTATTATTATTATTATTATTATTATTATTATTATTATTATTATTATTATTATTATTATTATTATTATTATTATTATTATTATTATTATTATTATTATTATTATTATTATTATTATTATTATTATTATTATTATTATTATTATTATTATTATTATTATTATTATTATTATTATTATTATTATTATTATTATTATTATTATTATTATTATTATTATTATTATTATTATTATTATTATTATTATTATTATTATTATTATTATTATTATTATTATTATTATTATTATTATTATTATTATTATTATTATTATTATTATTATTATTATTATTATTATTATTATTATTATTATTATTATTATTATTATTATTATTATTATTATTATTATTATTATTATTATTATTATTATTATTATTATTATTATTATTATTATTATTATTATTATTATTATTATTATTATTATTATTATTATTATTATTATTATTATTATTATTATTATTATTATTATTATTATTATTATTATTATTATTATTATTATTATTATTATTATTATTATTATTATTATTATTATTATTATTATAACTCTGCTTAATAAAAATAGCTTAAGTCGGCTTAAGACAGATCTGAGTTATTGATGCGGCTGTGTTCCATGCATATAAAACTATAAACAAACAAAATCTATAGCTTCTAACATGACCTAAGCCAAAGTTATGACACAAAAATAAAAGACCCTCCATATAACTTATATGGAGATTGAAAATTTTGAATCAAGATCTCTCGATGCTTTGATATCAGACTTAAGCTTTTATTGCTTATCGACACAGATATCATTATTTGTTGAAACCGCTTCGGACTTTGACATCTTAAAAGCGGTCATAATCCCAAGGGGTCAGAGTCCCTATTTTTTTGGGGATCCCAAATCGAATTTATGGGATTATGTCCTCTTTTAAGATGGTCATAATCCCAAATCTTAAATTTTAAATTTGGGATTATTTCCTTTGGGGCTATGACCCGGCATCAATAAAAACATTTGCGAATTATCCTAAATCAGATAATTAATAATTTATGTTTTATAATTCATGTAAAATATAAGTGAAAAAAAAATCAAAGATGTAAAATCTCTATTGCCCTATATTCCACCATTTGTAGTGTATTCTTAAAAGTCACTATAACCACCAACTAAAACAAGTCACTCTTTGCCTTCATTATTTCATTTCAATAAAGTACAACAAAACATAATAAATTTAGACCACGAACTAAAAACAATAAAATCTTGTTGCCAAATAAAAAAACCAAAATTTCAATGTAAACAATTATGCTTTTAATGTCACAAGAATCTCAAATTCATTTTCAATGCACTCGTCACCCACTTTCGCTTCCGCTAGTTGCTGCATAAGCATGAACGTGACGGAATGTAGAGTAATATTTGATAGGTTATTCTTTTTTTATATTTAAGCTTAGTATGCTGTAGAAGCGAAAAGAAATCTTCCGAAAGAAATGCATTGTGTTTTTGACAGCGAAAAAGTAGCGAAATTTTTTTTTGCGTTGGTTGGTATGCTGTTGAACCGAAAAATTTGTTCAATGCAGCCAAGTTCACAACCATGATTGAAGAGTTAAAATGTCAAAATTTTGCTGTCTTTTATTTAAATGGCGTGGAAATTTGACATTCAACAATAATGTTCAACTAACTCATTCAACAAACAGGTTATAGTAACTAACTCATTCAACAAACAGGTTATAGTAAGTATGTGTTAGTGTTGAGTCTACGCCAAAATTTCGCGTGTAGAATTAAATGCCCTAAAATTTTCGTTCCTACAGCATACTAAGCTTAAGAAACAAACTAAATATTGAAATAGAAGTAGGAGTAAAAGAAAAATAGTGGTAAGATATTTTATAGTGGTAAAAATACTTTATAAATAGAACACTTTTAAAAATAAAATCAGATTCTATAATTGGCGACAGCCAGTTTTCTTTTTATGCAAATCTCAACAAAGTGCGGCACCTTTGCCAACACCCACAACAGCACGGTGTACTAAAAAAAGAAAACACCAAGTTTATTTTCATTTCAAGAATTGAAAATAAACTAATTCAGGAATTGAAAATAAACTATAAAAACTTATGTCCTGACGTACAACAGTACATGGTGATCCTGCCCAACTTTTCTGCGATCTTCAGAAACGTAGAGCCCAGTTTTCTTGTGAAATTTTACATACCAATAACAAACAGGAAGAATACATCTTTATACCAAAACCAATATTACCATTGAAAGAAGATCCTAAAAATTATATACCAACACCGAAAGGAGCTGGATCAAGAGCCATCACCAGAGAATAGTATAAAAGTAGGACACAGAAAACATAAAAATTAGAAATAATAAAAGAAGTGATCAAACCAAAATCTAGAGGAGGACGAAAAGTACTAACCAGACGGGGCGGCAACATACAACAACAGCAGCAGTAAATATAATCATTATAATCATAATTAGACTTGGGCAACGCATCAAAAAATGCTGCGCTGATACATCAACCCTGGCACAGTATCTATATCAGCGTAATGCGTTAACGCAGTTGAGTCATGACGTAGCTTAAAATGATGTGATATCTATATTAACACGATGCTGATCAGCACAGGCTCTTTTTTAGTTCGATAGAGCGTTTCTTTATGTGGTCAATTTGTGCAATGTGGTGAGTTTTGTGGAGAGTTGTTCTAAGCGCATGTTGTCTTCACTTAGGAAAAATTAATGGAATCAAATTAAAAATACTGATACAATATATCGCATCTAAAGAACTATCAAGAAAAAAAATTGATATTAAACAATATATCGCATCTAAAGAACTATAAAGAAAAAAAATTGATATTAAAAATGAAAACATTACTGAAAAAGACCATATTAATTAAAAAATAATCAATTTTATACTTTAAGCAAGCAGTCAAACTAATGGCGTTTTCGTATCTTTGAGAAACCTGAATTTGTTCTTCTTTTGAGGTCAATATTTTCGCGAAAAGAACACGATTAAATTTCAGAGATCACAATTTTTATTCTCAAGAGAGCAGAAATTCCAAAAAGGGCAGAAAAATGTTGCATTTTTTCGAGAAACGAAAACGCTATAATATATACAAATACATTTCTGATTCGCAAGACAAGTTGGAAAATGGATGCTATTTTAATTCCATGTATATAGAACGCATGCAAATCTAAAGAAACAACAAATAAGCATGAAGAAAATATATTGCTGAGGTTTTGCGTTACTGCGCTACTTTTAACTATTAACGCAATATTCATCTTTAACGTGAAAACAAACAGTAGATATTTTATGATTTTTCTATAAGAGTGTTATTAGTATTACTGCGCTATTGAGTAATTTTTTTAAAACAAGTGAATCAGCGCAGTAACGCATTTAAGTGCTTCAACTCAATATTACAGCACAGAGCGGCGTTACCCATGTCTAATCATAATCATATATATATTGTATAAGACAAATCAATATTTCAAAATGTATGTAAAGAAAAGGATCAATAGAATCCAAAATATGTAATAATGTCAAATAAATAAATTTTTTCAATAAAATGATTAAATACGGAGTAGTTAATAAATACCAAGGATATTTTGGTATACTTTTCCAAAAAATATTGCGGTATTTTTCAATTAAAAATAATAGATATAGGTAAATTATATATACTACTATATAACTTTGAAAAAGCATGGCATCGTAAATGTTTTAGATGCAATATTTGTAAGAGAACTTTAAAACGCATTGGATTTGCACAGTATAAACATCATTTGTTATGTGAATATGGTTTTAATTAAAAAAAGTAATATTAAAAAAAACAAATAAAAAAATTTATGGAAGAGTTACAAGAAATTTTTAATGAAATACTAAAAATTTAACTTTAAAAATCCGGTAGTAGAAAATACACAAGTGAAACAATTAATAATAAATTTGATTTTCTGAATCGTTATAAAATACATTTTCACAATACTGCCAAAACTTTAATTAAGTCGAAGCATATGAACTAACTGAACGATTCAATTTACTGTAAAAAGAAATAGAGAAACTTTTGTCAAATCACACGGTAATAAAAGAAGAAATCATGTCTAAATTCAATTTTGAACTAATATTAAAAAACTTATATCCTGACGTACAACACTACAATGTCATTCCTTTTATAAAACATTAATAAAAAACAAACATAGAAAATTAATTTTTGAAAATAAATTTTAAACAAAAACATGATAAGCCATATTTTTTTTTAAATAATAGGATAGTCGACCTTTCTTCTTTAATTTTTGGAAATGTTTTAAAAGGCTTCCATAACATGGAACGTTTATTTTATAAATTTTTTTAAAGATTCAAATGCGATTATTTCAAAATATTTATTCACTGAGAAAACAAAAAACCCAAAAACACATTTAAAACTTTTAGTAAAATTAATATTTTTAAAAATATTTTACGCCATACAAAAATGAAAACGCACATTTTTAAATAGAAAAGTAAACGAAACGTGTTTAAAACAACCACGAATATTTAACTATGATATAGTAGGTTAAAATTAATATTTTTAAAAACATTTTACGCCATAAAAAAATGAAAATGCACAGTTTTAAATAGAAAAGTGAAACGAAACGTTTTTAAAACAACCACGAATATTTTACTATAATATAGTAGGTTAAAATTAATATTTTTAAAAACATTTTATGCCATCTATAGTAATAAAACTCATTTTCTGTTTGTTTGTTTGTTGGTTTGGCCTTTGTACAAATCTAAACGGCTCAGCGAATTTCGCTCAAACTAGGTACACATATTAGGTTTATCCCAACTTAAAATGTTACATACTAAGTTTTTGCCACGCCCCCTCTAAAATTTTTTAACTAACGGTAATTTTGTTATTATAAAACTTTTTAGTATCGGAGATTTTTGTGTATTTAATTTTATAAATTTTTTGTTACTTTGACATCAAAAACACTCACATATCTTCAAAATTGGAGAAATTTTCAGTACAACGACTTTTTCATAAAACATCGTTACCTAAGAATGAGAAAAAAACGACATGAAAATCAAAGTTTGGTCTTTCGATGCAAATATCTCCGCTGTCCATTAATATATTTCATTCAAATTTTTTTTTGTTCAAAAGTTCAATAAAATTACTTCACAAAAATAAGTTGAACTGTACCGTTAAGTCAGTGTATATATGTTTTATGATTATGTCAAAAAAGATCCAAAATATTGACTTTTTACTCAAAAAATGACTCAAAAATTGTTGTTGTTGTAAAAATGAAATCAATTAGAAATTGCACATCTGGCTACCTTTCAATATTTGCCAAAATTTTTCCAGCTAAGCGCAAAAATTATTTTACTGTTTTTGTCATCAAAACAACAAGGGTACCCCCTTTGATTTTTTTCGCGAAATTTATTTTTTCCAAAATGTTGTTTTTATATTTTTTTACAAAAAAGTCTCAAAAATAATTTATGTGAAAAAATTACCCCAATATCTCTTTCCAATCAAAAGTTATGGCTAAAAATCTATTTTTTCATACCAGACTTTTATTTAATAAAACTGAGTTTTGTTTTAAAATTCTCTATATAGTTTGAACGTCCCCGCTTATCTCTAAGAATGCAGTTGTGTGTCTAAAGTAATTACGAACATTTTGGATTATATTAAATCTTCCTTATAGTAATCTACTTATTTTTTTGCTTCCCCACCCCCGCCCCCTCCTGTTAAATTTGTTTTGTTGTGATGGCTCTATTTTTTCTCGCTATTGCATCACCGTTGTCACTTAGTTCTTTATCAATGGTACTTTAAATGTTGTATCACAATATATCATAATATATCACAATTTTATCGAAAATATGACTGTGAATAGGAATGCTGTTAAAGTTAATTTTTTCGTATTTAATGTGTTATTTGAACGATGTTGTTGAAAGTCAAATTTCCACGCCAATTAAATGTACCGACATATAAAAGACAGCGAAATTTTGACATTTGAACTCTCCATTCATGGTTGTAAGCTTGGCTGCATTGAACAAATTTTTCGGTTCAATTGCGTACTAACCGAAATTATGTTGAAAAGTATGCTGGAAAATATTATAAATTAGAAATAAGTACTGCATTACCGACACGATTCCAATATTTTAGAAAAGTCAGTAACTGTTACTCAATTTAGGCTGATCTAAATGCGACCTAAACGAAATTGGGTCGATAAGGCAGTGCTTCCTAAATAATTTAGGAAATTCTCGAGCTACCTAAATGCATCCTAAATTACTAAGCACTGCCTTATCGACCCAATTTAGTTTAGGTCGCATTTAGATTAATTCGCACACAGCCTAAGTTCTTTTCACACACAGCTTAAACTTGCAGCAAATAACATAATGGCACTTCTTGCACAGTTCTTGCACTGTTCTTGCAGATTTTTCAGCTGGACTTATGTCGATCAACTGTTAACGTCGATAATATTGTTACAGGTTGCTGTATTTACAATAATAAAAATTAAAAAGCGACTGCTTTCTAAACTTACACCTTTTTGCTAATTTACATTAAAAACGACTGTACAATTTTTCGTATAAAATAGGAATTCAGAAGATTTAAGAAATCGCATCAACTATCAGACTCAATTTATATTCATTTTTAATTTAGAGACAATCCAATTGTTATTATCCAACTGGAAAAACTACTAAAAAATTTTAGGAAGATTTTTATAAATTTGATTTTCATTAGCGAAGTGCAAGTAACATGCATACCAGTAACCAGTAAATTCAGTTTAGAACTAAAAAACAGTTTTTGATTGTAAAAAAACAGTGACAAAATTATTTCTTTGTTAAAAAAGCTTGGTAAATTTTTTAACTAATATTTTTATAGTGGTCTCAAACTTAAATTCAACACGTTTTTACAAAATTCCAAAATTTACAAAAACATTTAAACGAAAAGTGTATACTAAAATGTTAATATAAATGACTCTCGAGTAACACCGGGTATATCAGCTAGTACAAAAATAAAAATGCACATTTTTAAATAGAAAAGTGAAACGAAACGTTTTTAAAACAACTTCGAACGTTTTACCATGACATAGTAAAATTCACATACTTTGTTTCAAAACACTTGTTAATAACGAATTGTTTGTTATATATGTTTCATTGACTTATGTATTTGATATTTGTTCAGAAAATAAAATATTTTTCATTCTCGATTTCATCACTCTGCAGTTTGCAAGAAAGTAATGAAAGACTTTGAGTTGGAGCATTTGCTGCCATAACTAAAAGGTAAGTATTTTAAATAAAATGAATAATATCTGACAAAATTCTATTTTTTTTAGACGCTGGAATACAGTATAATTATCTAAGAAATTTTAACGAGATGAACATAGCTGATGATAAAATAACTAAAATAAAACTGTAATTTTGAAAACCAATAGAGCTTTTTTTTATCAAAAGAGGAAATGCGGATTTCTGTAAATTTTTTGAATTAATGGGAAATAATAAACATTTACGTTTTTAAAATATAAATAATTGTTGAACATTTTAGAATCTCGTTTTAAAATTTTCGTTTTTAAAATGAAAATAAACGTTTTAATAAACGTTTTACTATATCATTTTAAATTGTTCGTTTTTAAAATTAAAATAAACGTTAGAAGTGCAAAATCTGGGTTAAACGTTTTTAAAAGGTGACTCGTTTGTGCCACTTTTGAAAATGTTGTTTTCTCTGTGTAGTTTTTCTTTGAGGTTGTTTTGAAGAAAAAAAAAATCATTAAACTGTTGTCATTAAATTCATTAAAATGAGCTGGTTAACAGGAACATTTTGATAAATTCACATGTTTATGTCATATCTGTAATTAATAACAACCCAGTAGTTTGCGGCATCATTAAAGAACTTTTCGTGATGATTTCTTGAAGGAAGTTTCTGCATGAGCTGCTGGACTTAAAAAAATTCATACAAAATATAATGCAAAGCAGCGGTTGTCAGCGCTTAACTCTTTCCACTCTATTACAACAACTTGAAGATATTCATGATTGTTGTAATCCGCCGAATCGTTCAGAGCGTTTCACTTCTTCAACGTTTCGGTATAACATTCCTTCACGAATTTTATTACACGTTTCGAGTTTAATTCCTTGACGAACTTTCTTCATATTGCTGTCTTCTTTTCGTTAACGAAACTTCCTCAATATTTCGATATTGGGTTCATGCATGATAAATCCCGACGTTTCTGCATTGCGTCTTGCACGAATTTGAAACATTTATATGAAATTTTCGTCAATGAAATGCATGGCGAAATCAGCATGTTTCGTTCAGGATCAAGAAAAATCGTACATGATTCATATGAGATTTCTTCAAGAGTGGAACTACTGGGAAGAATAATATACATACATATAAGCATATTTTTCATTTTAGCATACCGATATTACTATTTTGTATGTATATGCTATTGTCGCGATACTAGCAAGTTACATTTCTATTGATTTTTATTGTTAACGCTTTTTCTTAATAAACTTAAACTGTCTAATTATTATTTAGATGATGATGAAACATGCGTAGCGAGGAGAACATTGTTAAAAAGCTTAAAAAAATTAGACAAGCTCATGATACAATGACCAAGTATTATAAATAACGACTGCGTTGCCAAGCTGTGGGCATAAGATGTCAAAAACAAGTGATGTACACCGAAAAAATTAATAAGGGATTTTGTTTTGTTTTTAAAGCAAGCATTTTGGCGTCATATTGTTCTCATTATGTTTTTAAGCAGGGTTATCGAAGCTTTAGCTTATAATTTTATTACATATGTCCATAGCACAGTTAAAAATTTTGGACTAAATTTTAAACTTTCATTTAGTTTAGGGGCTTTTTAAGTCCAAAACAGTTTTAATTTAAAACTTCAAGAAAGTTTCAGTAAAATTTAAAACTTTTTTAGTTTAAATCGTAGTCTTAAAAAGTTTAACTTGCCCGAATCACTTGACTTTTCGTACAGAAAGAGTTGCCAAGTTGCATCAAAAACAAAATATTTTATGAAATATTTTATAAATACCAGTTATATTATGCTCTGCGCTTTTTTGTACACTTTTTTTTTCTGTATTTGATAATTTCAACTTCTTCACTTAATTTTGGTATGAGGAATCTCGTGGTGACATTTGCTTTACCAGTTTATCGAAGATTTTAGAAGAAATTTTTTTGAGATACATATATAGCTCAGAATCAAAAATTACTCAAGATATTCACTCATTTTCATGTTGATAACTCTTAAACCATTAGGCTTTTCATTTTGGTTTCTTTAGCAAAGTTCTTTCCATAATTCTGGCCAACAACTTTGGTGAACAAATAAATATTAAAAAATCGCTTCCAGTTGGAGTGAGTCTTACAAAGTCTAGCTTAAGTCAGCATAGTTTGCAACGAAAAAAATTAGATAAACATAGCGTATGAGTAACGTTAATTGCTTTGAAGGGTTAAAAGCGGGCAAGACATATGTGGCTTGTCAAAAGTTTAAATACAATTTCAAACGATTTTTTCATATATATTTGTTGAGCAAAGTTGTTAGAAAGAATAATAGGAATAACTTTGCTGAATAAGCAAAAATTAGATTCTCAATGGTTCACGAGTTATCAACATGATAAAAAATGTATATCTTGAGTAATTTTAAAAAAAGTTTGTTCTAAAGTCTTCGGTAAAGTGGCAAAACGGATGTCACCACGAGATTTCTCATTTAAAAATTAAGAGAAAAACGTTGAAATTATTAAATACAGTTTTTCGAGCCGCACAGTGTTATTAATTTAAAACTAGATAATACACAGCATCATAAATCAAAAAAATATCTCGACTCTTCCTAAAATAACGTTACATTGGCTGTAAAATTTTTTCAAATTTTTAGATATTACATGAGTAACGTGGAAATCCTACATACTTACTTTTGTTTCATTATTTGTATATTTTCGTGATATGCGTCTGATTTTGCCCATTCTCGAACTTGACCGGCGGTTGAAGCATAAAGTTAATATTTAAAAATTCACTTCTCATACATTCGCTTCGTTCACTAAACTCAGACAGACATACAGACGTACATGGATATATCAAAAGAATATTCGAACTTAATTAAGAATATAAAAATTATAAAATTCCTTAAAGTTTCATTTTTAAAATTCATTTAAAAAAAATGTGATGGTAACTCTTTAACTCAGCTAATTAATAATTTGAAATCTAGCAACCAGATGCAAAATCAGTTGAATTTATTTGTGAACGTAAGCAAAAAAAAAAATGTTTGTAAAAGTACGCGAAAGCGGTAATTTAAAATGTATAAAGATTGAAATTGAGGAGGACATTTTGGTAAAAAGTAAGTTAATAATTGATAAATACAAGAAGCATAATAAATTTTCTATCCTATTTTTTATTATATGTTTTTTATTTTTAAGCAGATTTGATTCTTCCCTTGAAGAACTACTCGAAATAATACATTAATACACATAATGCAATAGCTTCATTTTAAATATTGTATCGCTGAATACAAGTAAGCATTTGTTATCAATTAATTCTTATTATTAATGTTTTTGAAAATTAACAACAATTACAGAAGCAATTGGTGGAAATTCATCGAACGATTGATTTTCTAATGTAAGGATAAACTCGCAGGTAAATAAATAAAATTCGTTTCATATTTATAACTTTTACTTTTCCTGTGTTTTACTTATTTAAGGAATTGGGATATACGGAATGGAGACTTTTATTACATATTTTAGGAATATCAAGAAAAGCAAACCTTCTCAGATACAAATAGGCGACATTTGGTTAACGAATCTGTAAACTATCTTCGTAAAATCTGTGGAAACTATCCAAAAAAAGGAAGATACAGAACTATTGGCAAAAGCGATAATAACTCTGTTCCCAACTTATAAGGTGTGCAACAGCAAAATAGGAGGCTATGAAAAATTGCGTTAGTTATTTGCTCTACAAAGGACTGATATTTTAACGATATTTCCTGTTTTCTTGTATGATCCGTCATTGGTAACTTAATTTTAAATATTTTGTATGTTATACTCACTGTGTTTGTTTTTTTTATAGATCAACTATGATTTTGAACTACGGATATGGTAATAAATCAAACAATTTATTATCAAACTAGTGCAAATACGGCACTTTCGCAGAAGAGTTCTTAGAGAGTGCAACATCCTCGAAAATTTTGGTTTATCAAGTGACAAAAAGATAAAATTAAATAGCTTTATTTTTTTATTTTTAATTAATTGTTTATTTTACGTTTTCATAGGTTTTCATAGGTGAAGTGAAGCCATTTTTGTGTCCTATGAAGTTATTACATTCTGTAACCGCAAAACAGCAAGCACGAGTTTGAATTCACACTACTGTTGGAAAATTTATTCATTTCGAAGAGGTGATTCAGAGTCTTAGATTTTCTTTGGGTGGTAGTTGTTTTGAATATTAAAAAGGTAAATAAACAATTTGAAAAATTCACCACCACGTCAACACATCCAACAATAATTCTGGTAGGACCTTACAAATATGCAATTAGTCAGTATTTCATTGCAGTTGATAGGCCAATTATACATCTTCCTGTAGATCATAACTTTGTGGCAACTTTTGATACTTATTTTAAGTAATTTTATATGTTAAGCATTAAGTTCGATCCATCACTAAATATATTTTTAACGTTTTTTAAAAGATTTATATACAACATAAACTCAAGTTCAGAGGCTAATACTCGACTAATAGAAATTGAGACAAAATTTCAAACAAAGTATTATTAATTCTTTTTTCCTAATTTAAATGACAAAAACAAATATATTATACTTTATACACCAGTAATTAAGTCATTACAAATTTAATTGCATATAAACTGTAACTTGAGTTTTCACATGAGATATTTAAGTTTTCTGATATTACTTTTAAGCAACCATATATATTAGGCCGGGTCAATTTGTATGGACGAATTTTTTGGAGGTCTGGCTCAGCGAAATTCGTAAAATACATGTAATTTCAAGACTTTTTCTCCACTACAGCATATACAAATTCTGAAAAAAAGCTGTGCGGACTTTCGTAAATAGATTTTGTTCTTAATTATAAAATATGAATGTATGAATGTATGTGTATGAATCTATTTACGAAAGTCCGCACAGCTTTTTTTCAGAATTTGTATATGCTGTAGTGGAGAAAAAGTCTTGAAATTACATGTATTTTACGAATTTCGCTGAGCCAGAATTTGACCCGCCCTAATATATATATTATTATATTAGCAATTCCAACAACATGTACTTGCTTGTTGCAAATATTCTTTAAAATATGTCAATATGTATTAGAATTAACAAAAATAATAAAATTTAAAAAAAACTAACCCTTGCTTTTTCTTTCCACTGGTTTAAAGTCTAGCCCTAGATTAGTTTAAAAATTAGACTTTCCGAGGACTAAACTTAAAACCGTAAAAGACTAACATTTAATCTTAGCCTATACTAATACTAAGACTGAAATTGGTTTTAAACTTATTCGTAAATTGGTTTAAAAATTAATCTTTCCGAAGACTAAATTTAAAACCATTAAAGACTCAGATTTAAACCACAATACTTAAACTTCGTAAAGACTATTTTTAAAACTAAAAAGGACTAACAAATTTTAATTAAACGTCGGGAAGACTAAATCTTAGTCCTAATTTAGTTTTGTCGTATATATAGTCCAAAAAAGTTTTAAATTTAGTCCAAGATTTTTAACTGTGAGACGATTATTCCTATCTAACAAAAATCAATATGGTTAGTATCAGTGATCTGCAAGCGATGGCTTTTCGCTACTTGCAATCTACCCTCAACAAATACAGTGACAGTCTGACAGCACTTCGCAAGCGCTGCGATTGTTGTGTCGAACATACTTGCAACATTGAAGCCAACTGTGTATGAGCGTGTCGTAACACCACAATAATGCATGTTCGTGTTGTTGGTTTGATAACCAGCGCAGGGTCTTTTCAACTTCTGGTATGCAATGGTAAGTATGATCATTTACAAGCAACAAAACAAAGACATAAAGCGTAACTCCTGCATAAAAAAACCAGCGCTTATTTTGTTCTCCGAACACAAAGTATTTGCAGTAACATTGCAGTAATATTGCAGTTACTTTGCGTGACTTTTGAGAGCTTGTAGCTCATAAGCTAATGGTTCAATTGAGCTGATTTCTTTTTTAAAATAAATTATAAAGTTTAATTGAGTGAGCAATAAAATTTGCTTAGTAAATTTTTAAAGATATTTATTAAATTTAGTTTTTTAAGAAATTATATCAGACGCCATTTTACTATAAAACACCTTTAATCACTGATTTTGATAAGATTTTGTATGCATGCAGATCTTTAATAAAGCTACAACTTTTGTTCAATTGTTCAAAATTTTGAAATAATAGGGTCGCCACCTAATAATATGCCTTTTCAAGAGTTTAAAACTGATAAATGACGTTTAAAACTCTTGAAAAGACATATTATTAGGTGGCAACCCTATTATTTCAAAATTTTATAATTTTGAAATTCTGACAATGAATTCGGATTCAGCGACCCATTTTTGGTGTACGATTTTTTTTTGCCATCCCCGAATTCATAAATCTACAAAAAATTAAGGTGGCAACCCTATCCACCATCTTGAATTTTAAAATTCTAACTTTAGATTCGAAATCAGCGACCCCTTAACACTGATAAATGACGTTTAAAACTCCTGAAAAGACATATTATTAGGTGGCAACCCTATTATTTCAAAATTTTATAATTTTGAAATTCTGACAATGGATTCGGATTCAGCGACCCATTTTTGGTGTACGATTTTTTTTTGCCAGCCCCGAATTCATAAAACTACAAAAAATTAAGATGGCAACCCTATCCACCATCTTGAATTTTAAAATTCTGACTTTAGATTCGAAATCAGCGACCCCTTAACACTGATAAATGATGTTTAAAACTCTTAAAAATACATATTATTAGGTGGCAATACTGTGGTACAAATTTAGGTGGCAACCCTAACCTCCATCTTAAATTTTAAGACTGTGACATTATATTCAAAATCAAATCCGTTGTCAGAATTTCAAAATTACAAGAATTCGCAAAAATAAAAAAAAAATTAGGTGGCAACTCTATCCGCCATCTTAAATTTTAAAGTTTGACATCATCTTCGAAATAAGTTACCCCTAAAACTTCCTAAAACTATTTACTCTATTCATACTGAAGTAATCTACAAACACTTGAGTAAAAATGCAGTGTACGCGCTGATTTCATCGTTCGTAAGCTTACTTTTGTATCACTGCTTAGCCGAAGTTGAAATCAACCTGCAATGGTACACGAGGCAGTAGCTCAAAATAATGCATAATTATAACGATTGCCGTTCGTGCGCTGTGGTTTATACACTTAATTATTTTATGCAAACATCTATACTTTCCACTGAAGTCGAAGCACACATCACACAGTGTTTGACTTTGGTACAATTGGCTAATGCAACATGCTTGATGTTGTAAGTGAGCTCGATGGCGTAGAATATGTTGCATGGTATTAATGATATTGAAGTCATACAAAAACCAAGTATGTACTGGGTGTAAAAGCAGTTGCAGTTCATCGCTGCAGGTCTCTGGTTAGTATTAATAATAGGCATATTCTTATAAGAAAGCATAAACTGTGCAACACTTTCCAATAAAAAATTATACAGCATCACCGTTTTTTCTTCTGCGAATTTTCTTATTGTGAAAAATATTAGCTCTTTCGCGCGTTGTGTAAAATTTTGTGTTGTGCTAAATAAAAATAAACGTAATGGAAAAACTTAGCAAAAGCCATACAGTTTGTGCTGTGTGTCGAGCCTGCTATAAAAATAAAAACAAAAATGTGAAGTTGTTCCTAGCTCCAAAAGATCCTTTTAGACTACAACGGTGGATTGAAAGCTGTGGCGTCACGTTAGGTGACCATTCCAAAGTCTGCGAAAAACATTTTAAAAAGTGTGACTTCATAAATTCACCTGGGGATCCACAAGCTAAGCGCGCGCGGCTTATGCTAGAAGCAGTACCTTCGGCATTTTTAAATAGCGCAGCCGCAAATAGCTCACTATCAGGCGTAGATAATGGTGAAGAGGGAGTTGTTGCTAGCTGCACCCAAACTAGGTAAATAATAAAATTTGATATAAACTTTTTATTCAAAGCACGAATTGATCTAACACAGGGGTGCAGTGTAGCACAGGCATTGATCAATTTATAGAATTTTATAGCAATTCTTAAGTACATATATCCTTTTTGAGTGTATTGTATGATTTATGATTGTTTTGTGATTGATTTATGATTGTTTTGTAATAATATTGTAGCGATGAATTTATGAAGACTTTTGATTTACTCGAAATAAAGAAGCTTAGAAAGAAGGTGGCAGAATTACAGGCAGAAGTTGACGCTCTTAAAAAAGAAAAACAAGAAAGTCAAAACATTTTAGAATATCTTAAGAAAATTTTTACAAAAGGCCAAATTAAAAAGATGAGGTAATATAAAATGGACATTCGTATCTTCTTTACCTTTAAAATGTCTAAAACCACAACTTGTTTTAAACCATTTAAACCATTGAGTTTTAAATAAACCGTTCAAATATAGCAATCCCGATAAAGTCATGAGATGGTGCTGGGAGGATATTTCGAGTGCCATTACGTTGCAAGCATCAGGGTCGAGAGCTTACAGGCACCTGTACAAAAAAGGTTTACCCCTTCCATGTGTGGACACCCTTGCCAAGTGGGCGCAAAAGCTGAAATTTGAGGAAGGCCTTCTTAGTTTTTCTATTGAGTCGATGAAATTCGGACACAGTTTGGCTGTCGATGACCGGATATGTGTCCTGTCTTTTGACGAGATGGCCATAGCTTCCATATATGAATATGATCCGTCAAAAGACATGGTCAGGGCGCCATGTAATACTGTTCAATTGGCAATGGTACGAGGACTGAAAGCCTCTTAGAAACAGCCCGTATATTACGGATACGACTGCAAAATGACGAAATCGCTGCTTTTTAAAATTATTCAAGCAGTTTGTGAAGCTGGATTCCATTGTTGCCATCGTATCTGACATGGGTCCTTCGAATCAATCTCTTTGGAAAGAACTTGGTGTGAACATCAGTAAGATATAACACATAATTGAGTTCCTTTGTTATTTTGTAACATTTTAAAGATCGAACCTGGTTTCAAAACCCAACAAATGTTCCTCATCTCTTAAAACTGGTTCGGAACCATTTCCTTGATTCAGTTTGACAATACACTTATAACACCACAAGCAATAAAGCAAATGATGCAACACGCATCCGTATCTGACGTATCAATTGCTTATAAAATAATAGATGAGCACTTATCAGTAAAAAGTGCAGGTAAAGTATACTACACGTTTTATATATTATAATGTTAACCCTTTAATAACTACTGCGATATTTCATCGGTTTTTAAGTGACTTCTTGTCAATTGTAACAAAATATATGGGTAGCAGGAGTTAGAGGGTTAATTTTTTCTGAAATGTTACAAATATTCTAACTTAAATATATTTTTCTATAAAAGGCAGACAAAAAGTAAAGCTAGCGGCACAGCTGTTTTCTCACACAACTGCCAGCGCAATAAGAAGGTGTTTTTCTGTAGGAAAAGATCTATATAACCCCTGTCCAACTGCAGATTTTATTGACATAGTAAATAATTGGTTCGATCTACATATCTCGAAGCTGAGCACTCCATCAAATATAGCAAGTAAAATGCCATTTGGAAAGGAGCTAGTCACAAAAAAAAAAATTTTGAACAGTGTGACTCAAATAATGGAAAAGGCAATTATTCCACAAAAATCAACCTTAGCTCCGTTTCAAAAAGGAATTATTATAAGCAACACGTCTCTTGTTTTACTTTACGAATACCTCAGCAGAATGTACGACATAAAGTTTTTACTGACTAGCAGGCTGAATCAAGATATTTTAGAAAACTTTTTTGGTGCCATGCGGAGTAAGGGAGGCCTTCATGACCACCCTAGCCCGAAAGAGTTCAAGTATAGGCTTCGAAAATATCTATTAGGTAATTTTTTCATTTTTAAATCATTTAAAATTATTTTTATTTCACCATACAGCACGAAGTACAGAGTATTTAAACTCAACTGGAAATGTTCAGGAAGACAATACAGATTGGCTCGAGATCTCACCGCCCTCTTTTGGCGGAGATTTTAATAATGCAGATTCGGAGAACGTTCTTAAAATCATTGATGCCGGTGGCAATATATATGAAGATTACGAATTTCCAGAAGAAGTGAGCAGTACTCATAGGGACGACGAGGAAATCGATTATCTTCACGAAGATGCGCTCGAATATATAGCTGGCTACATCATAAGGCGGTTAAAGCTGGAAGAACATATTAGTACAGATTGTTCATACACTTTTGTTGATGAAATTTCCGAAGGCAGTTTGAAGAAACCATCCGCTGAATTTCTTGCCAAAATAGTGGAATTGGAGCGATTTTTCAACAACGCTAACGGCAAAAATGTTGTTGTTTGTGAAAATTATCAAACTATGCTAATGGCGTTGTGCGATGGTGTAGATTTACCAACAGAGGTAAAGCGCCTCTTCCTGAGATGCAGAATGTATTTTAGAATTAAAAATTTAAATAAAAGATTAACAAATCAAAAACTGAAGCAACAAATTTTAGAAAATAAAAAACTCTTAAAATTCCGCCTTTAAAGTGATTGTTTAGTTTTCAATGAAAAATTGGGTAAAATAGTTTTATTATTTTTATGTACCAACTATTAAATAAAAGTTTGTTTTATTCAATTTGCTTAATATATCAAAATATGAAAAATTGTTTTAAAAAATCTCGCGTTATTTCGCTTTTATCATAAATGATTTTCTCAACAAAAAATTTGTTTTATTTAATTTTTAAAAAATCGGGCGATTACGTATGAATACAATTACTTCCAACTATTTTCAAAAAATATCGCGCGACTTATTATACAAATTTTCTCCTATTCCGCTTATTTTATTCATCTCAACATTACGTATATAAATTACTTTGAAACATTTTTAGAAAAAATATAGAAATTTTTAAAAACAGTTCTTATTTTCTAAATCACAATGCTATTTATACACTAAACTTATTTATTGTCAAAAATTCGATTTTACATCATTTTGGGATCATTTCAAGGACAAAAATTTTATATCACAAAAACATCTTCAAACTTAAAATTTTCTTAGTCCAAAAAGAGCTATATCTTCAAGGGATATGCATGGATTTTCAAAATTAATACTTCGTTGAATAGATACTTGCATTGCCTTTCTCTTGATATCCATAAAAATTACTTTTGTTGGAAAATTGAAAAAATCACATGTTTTTAAGGCCATTTTATCTAACTTTGGACCCATATAATTTATGAACGCCTAGAAAGCGGGCCTTAATTTTGTCACTATTACCTTTTTTAGGTCCAAATACACATTTTAAAAAAATAAAAAATAAAAAATACCATTTTTGCTATAGGTTAAATGTTCCGAAAATTGTGCCGTTTTAAAAATTATTATTTCCCTTTTAAGAAAAATCCCTTTTTTAATCAAGAAAAACAACATCGTTAAATGTCATCACCTCATTTTGACAATATATGCCCACGCTGAACAGCTGTTTCAGCTCGATTAATACTACCTTCAACTCATTCTATCATGGACAAGCTAGCACAATTTCAGTATTTTTAAAAAAATACACAGTTCCACACAATAGCTCAAGGGCGGATGCAGAAAGGCGGATGTGGGGAGAGGGGTCGATCCAAAAACTGTGACTTTGCAGAAATTGCGCATATGGTATAAATGATAAATGGTTATGTTACGTGGTGAGCGTATCAAAATAATAAAATCTGATAAAATATTTCATACACAATTATTTCGTTCGTAAAAATAAAGATTGAAATTTTATTACAAGACAGAAAACTATGTGATATAAAAACCATGCATTCTTGTTTAAATATGTTTATGACTAGGTTCTGAATTACAGCATCCGTGTTCGAGCAAAATTACGAACGGCACGACAAGACAAGTGCCGATAAATTTTGACGATTTTGCTCGCAGGGCTCGGATTTTGATGGCCTAAAAACCTAAAAAAAATTATCTGAAAAAAATGAAAAAAATCACATAAAAACTGCAGAAAATTAACTAAAAACTGACAAAAATGACCTAAAACACGAAAACAATTACAAAAAAATTCAGAAAAAAATAATACAATAAAATAATAAAATAATACATTACAAAACTTAAAATTTATTTTATATAAAACTCGGCGCGTTGCTGCCACGCCCCCGTTGGCATCGTAAAATGTTTTCAGTGAACCTGCATGTGTAAATTGAGTTCAAATACTGAATTCCGAGGCTGTGCGACCTATAACTCCAAAGCTATTCGATATCACAAATTTGGGTTGTATGGGAGGTGCCACGCCCCCTTGTTAAACACCATATAATGCTATCAGTTAAAATTCATGTGTGAATTGAGTTTGAATACTGAATTCCAAGACTGTGCGGTCTATAGCTCCAAAGCTATTCGATATCTCAAATTTGAGTTGCATGGAAGGTGCCACGCCTCCTTGTTAAACATCATACAATGTTTTCTGTTAAACGACATGTGAAAATTGTGCTCGAATACCGAATTTCGAGGCTGTGCAGTCTATAACTCCAAAGCTATTCGATATCTGAAATTTGGGTTGTATGGGAGGTGCCAAGCCCCCTTGTACTACGCCCTTACAATGCTATCAGTTAAAATTCATGTGTAAATTGAGTTTGAATACTGAATTCCGAGACTGTGTGGTCTATAGCTCCAAAGCTATTTGATATCACAAATTATGGGAGGTTGCCACGCCCCCTTTACCAACGCCTAAAAATTTTTATCAGTAAAACGGCACGTGTAAATTGTCGTCAAATACCAAATTCCATGGCTGTGCGAACTATAACTCCAAAGCTATTCGACATATCAAATTTGGGTTGTATGGGGGTGCAACGCCCCCTTTCCCACCGCCCATAAAATGTTATCAGTAAAACGGTACGTGTAAATTGTGGTCGAGTACCAAATTCCATGGCTGTACGAACTATAACTCAAAAGATATTCGATACCTTAAATTTGGTTTGTTTGGGAGGTGCCACGCCCTCTTGTCCAACGCTGTCCGTTTTACGACTAAAACCTGCGCATATATGCGAACAACCAATTTGAAAAGTTTCATCGCGATCGGATGAATGGTGTAGAAATGTATACACACAAACAAACAAACAAACCAACAAACGTACATTCATTTTTATATATATGCATTAGGGGGGGTCCTTATTTTAGAAATTGTTGTGCACCCGATTTTTTTGTTTTTTAGCATCTAAAAATAAGTCCCTAATTTTTTTTGTTTTACAACAACAATAACTCGTGTATTTCAAGCTCGGAGCTTGAAGTTTACTCAGAGGCAATGCAACTGAATGAGCATTAGGGCATTAGTATCGAATCACAATTTTTTTCGAATTTCACATTTTAGGGAGTCTCAAAAGTTGCATACGGTGGTCAAGATGTTAAAAAAAAATTTGATGAAAAGATGTCTCTCCCTCCCGCAAGTTAACTGTTGTTTTTTTGAAAACAGTAAAAAATAACGATCTCAAAATGCTTTGTTTTTTTTTTAAGAAAAACTACAAATGGCTTGAAGCAAAAGTAAATATAAGCCTTAACTAACAATATATTGACAAACGAGATGCTCTGGATTTTATGCACAGTGTCCTGAGGGAAAGATATTCGAATCTAAAGTACATTCGAGATGGCACAGAATTTAAATACTTTACTGCTAGAGATGGAATCCCAACCTCAAAAATTTAAAAGAAAAATATCTTAAAATTAAATTGCGTTTAATTACCTTTCCATGTGTATTTGAAACTTAAAATTCGGTTAAGAAGTGATTGAGATATGAATTCTAGTAAAAATCAATTTTCGACGTTTTTGCCGATTTTTGTCAATTTTATGCACCCTGTAAGTCCGCCAAAAATAACTCCAGCATTTTTTTTTTTAATGCAGTTTTTTATTTCCTTCAGAGAATTGGAGATGGCCATTCCATAGGCCGATACGTTCAAAATGGAATTGCTGTTTTATCTTTTTTCCTCATATGTAGAAGATAATTTTTTGAATTTCTACCTGGCGGCACGTCTTAACAAAGTCCAATTTCTTTGAAACTTTTTTTATGCGTTTTTTATATATTGGAACAAAATAAAAGGGTGCTCAAGAAAAACAAACAAAATTTTTTTCAAAACAAATAAGGACCAGTCTAATTTGTCCACAAAATGTTTTTGTAAACTGAAAAACTACTTTCTACTTCTGCACTGACGAGAGGAACATATTTAAAAGACTACATGTCATCGGATATAAGTTCCTCTTCATAGTATTAAAATTTTTACCCCCTAATATTTCAGCAATAGAGCATAAAAATAGAGTTAATAAAAACTAGCATATTCTGAGTTTTTATCAAACACTTGTTTCATCTCCTTCAACCCTTTCACCCTTTCGTCAGTTTCACCATGCGCAGATTTTTTTTTATCATCCAGGTGAGGTCTATAAACAAAGCTACTCCTTTTTCGAGAGGTAATGTCTTTCATTAAATGGAATCTATTGCTAAAGGAATGTGTTTAAAAATTTGCATTTTTATATTTTTTAGTACGAAAAAAATAAAAAAATATTTTAAAACTACATTAAAATGGCCTTAAAACAGAAAAATTCTCTAAAAATTATAAATGTCCAAAAATGACAATAGAATAACTTAAAAATAGAAAAAAATTACCAAAAAATTACCTGAAAACTAAAACCGATAAAAAACGATGAAAAATTATAAACAAAAATGACCTAAAAACTTTTCATATTAGAAAACATAAATAAACGTTCGAAATAACCCGGAAATGTCATAGAAGCAGCAGAAAACAGATGACATGTCATCAAAATCCTAGCCCTGATTATTTCCGTAAAATGGGCTGAAATAATGCATTAACTTATTTTAAAAACATGTCCTAGATCAATGCAAAGAATAAAAAATTATATGGAAATTGATAATTAAAATGTTGTCTTTAAATGCGTTTGTTGGGATCGTACGCATGGTTGCCATAGCCTAAAATTTTGTTTTACCAAAATTCCAACAAAAAAAAAAAATTTAAGAAAACATTTTCACATCCAAAATGAAAGTTTATTAAATATGATCAATAAAAAAAATCAATTATTTAAAATAAGTTTTAAAGTATCCAACGAACATGTATGAGCATTTCCAGAAAAAAGTCAACCGTGACCAAAATTTAAAACTTATTAAAAACTTTTTATTCTATGATATTATTAAGAGAAACATTTTAATTTTATTAATTTAAGAAATTTCTATATAAATTCATTAACCATGATGATCAAATTGTCTGCACTGTTTCACAAATGTAGTTTCCTTTTTCGAAAATGTTTAGTAAATGTTTCGTTAACTTTTTGTTTTAGTAAAAATGGAAGGCATTGGCTAAAGATAATAGAATAATGATTGAGGCAGGAAAATGACAATACATTAAATTTGTTTGTTATTTACTAAATAACATAATAACTTTACTAGCTAATTACTTAGTTACCCAATTTAAATTTGAGGAAATTTTGACGCGTGGGCTATGTCGAAATTCAATATATGTTTAAATAAACAAAGCCCATAGGTAAAGTAGGTTTATTATGAAACCTCACTGTTTTCCCATAATTTAAAAATTAAAAACAAAAACAAATTATATGGGAAAATTCGCTGAGTTTTTATAATCTAAACTTGCTTGTAAAACACATTTCCTTTTTTTGTCGCGTGAGTTACACCCATATTTACCACTGCCATTCTTAATTGGTTACTGGAATGACAATTTTGGTAGATCATACTATTACTTTGTCTTGTAAGAAATATGTACACAAGAAATTTTTTGTACATTAATAACATAAACTTTCGAGAAAACGAAGCTTTAAGTCGTACACCTGTCGCGTGAGTTACGATGGAAATGCTCAGATATTGAATTCTTAAACCACATAAATTTTAAATGTTAAGGCTTAGAAACATATGCAGAGGGTGGCCAAATTAATTCACAACCTTTAAAATTTGAATTTATGGTTATACTAGCTGAAACCCGGCGCGTTGCTGCTACTCTCCCTATTCAAACGCCCATAAAATGTCATCAGTTAAACAGCATGTCTAAATTGAGGTAGAATACTGAATTCCGAGACTGTGCGACCTATATCCACAAAGCCATTCGATATAACAAATTAGGGTTGTATAGGAAGTGCCACGCCCTCTTGATCACCGCTCATAGAATGTAATCAATTAAACTGCATGTGTACATGGAGGTTGAATACCGAATTCCAAAACTGTGCGACATATATCTCCAAAACTATTCGATAGCACAAATTTAGGTTGTATGGGAGGTGCCACTGCCCTTTTCCTTACGCCCATAAAATTTAACCAATGAAACTGCATGTGTAAATTGAGGTCGAATACTGAATTCCGAGGCTGAGTTACCTATAACTCCAAAGCTATTCGATATCGCAAATTTGGGTTAAGTTGGAGGTGCCACGCCCCCCGACAAACTCTAAAAAATTTTATCAGTAAATCTGCATGCGTAAATTTTGGTCAAATACTGAATTCCGATGCTGTGCGACCTATAACTCCAAAGCTATTTGATAGCACAAAGTTGGGTTGTATAGGAAGTGTCACTCCCCTTTTCCCTACGCCTATAAAATGTAAGAAATGAAAGTGCATCTATAAATTTAGGTCGAATACCGATTTCTTACGCTGTCAACCTATAACTTCAAAGCAATTCGATATTGCAAATTTGGGATGTAAGGGAGATGTCAGGCCTCCCTGTCCAACGCCCATAAAAAAAATCATTGAAACTGCATGTGTAAATTGAGGTCAAAAACCATAACGCTATTCGATAGTACAAATTGTTTTTATATTAATGGGAGGTAAAAGAAGGTGTGGCATTTCTTCTTAAACCATCTCGTTCTCAAACCAAAGCCACTTACAAAATTTGAGCTCAATCGGACCAATAGTTTCGGAGTATTGTGATATTTCCAAAAGTAGGCGTAGATGAAGTGTGACAACGCCCGTTTTTATTAAAGTTAGTGACAGTCATCATAAGAACTTATTTACCAAATTTTAATTTAATACGACCAAAACCTTAAATATAGCATTTTTATTGATTTGTGGGCGATAAAAGGGGTGTGGCATTACTTTTTCCTAAACCTTTGCGTAGCAGTTACGAACAAACCAGTAGAAGGAAGTATCCTATTTGGTCTAGTCGTTTTCAAGTTTTAAGCATCCGAACAAATCACGATTAATTTTTATATGTACAGATATTGATTTGTGGGCGCTAAAAGTGGGCGTGAAAACATTTATGTATCGTGACTGCCTCTTGGAGCACCTACACAGCAAGTTTCAGTATAAAAATGTGTAGAACTCCGGAATTGCCATGATTTCGAAAAAGTGAGCGTATATATATTGCGACGAAAAAGTTATTTTTGTACAGTTACTGACAGTTACCATCTGAACAAAATGATAATATCTTAGTTTTTACGATCGAAACCGTCTGATATATATCCCTTATTTGGTTTGTGGTCGATAGCGCAAATTTGGCTTGTATGGGAGGAACCACGCCCCCTCGTCCAAACGTTACCAAACCTCACAGGAACAATCTATCTCCTCGGCAAACGTTGTTCTGCCACAGACCGCCTTACTGCTATACACAAAAATGTCAAGAAATGTCAAATATATTCACCATTTTCAGTACAGCTGCCGAAAGTAGCCATGTGCACTAAATAACCACATTTTAGTCTAATACGATCAAAACCGTGCGAAATATAGCATTTTTGTTGTTTTGCAAGCGGTAAAAAGGGGTGCGGTAAAATGTTTCCCTTGAGCCATCTCGTAATCGAAACAAATCGACTGCCCAAATTTCAGCTCAATTTAGGTTAAGCCTGGCGCACTTTACTTCACTGGACGCTAACTCCCCGAAAAGTGAGTTTAACTAAAGTAGGGCAGGCCTATTTTTAGTGCACTTGCCGAGAGTAACCATATGTACTGAATTACACAATTTTTGTCTAATACGACCCAAACCGTTGAAATAAAACGCTTTCATTGGTTTGTGGGCGGTAAAAGGGGGGCGTGGAGACCAATTTTTAGTACAGTTGCTAACAGTAACCGTAAAAACTAAGCCAACATTTTAGCTCAATCGACCCAGTAGTCAATTTTGATGGTTTCTTAAAAAGTGGGTGTGGCTATATAGCGCTGACGCCCTTTTTTAGTACAATTGCCGAAAGTAACCATACAAACTTAAGTATCATATGTTAGTCTCATACGGCCAAAACTGCATGAAATATAGCATTTTCACTGATTTGTGGGCGCAAAAGGGGGCGTGGAAACCAATTTTTCGTACAGTTACTGTCAGTAACTTCACAAACCAAAGTAACAAATTTAAGTCTTATACGACCAAAACCGTCTGAAATAAACCATTTTCATTTATTTGTGGGCGGTAAAAGGGGGCGTGGAAACCCATTTTTAGGACAGTTGTCGACAGTAACCGTACATACTAAATTACAAAATTTTAGCCATATACGACCCAAACCGACTGAAATATAAAATTTTTATTGATTTGGGGGCGGTAAAAGGGGGGTGTGGCAAATTTTTTTCCTCAACCATCTCGTACCTGAAACAAATCGACTGCTAAAATTTCAGGTCAATCGGTTCAGTAGTTTTGGAGTCTATAGACATCACACAGCCAGACACACATCGTTTTGCTTTATATATATATAGATATTGATTTGTGGGCGTTAAAAGTGGGCGTGAAAACATTTATAAATTGTGTTCGTCTCTTGGAGCACCTAAAGAGCAAGTTTCACTGTAAAAATGTGCAGAACTCCGGAATTGCCATGATTTCGAAAAAGTGGGCGTATTTATATAACGACCACGCCCATTTTTTGTACAGTTACCGACAGTAACCATCTGAACAAAATCCCCAAATCTTAGTTTTTTACGATTGAAACCGTGAGATATTTTTCTTTTTTTTTGTTTGTGATCGATGGAGCAAATTTGGCTTGTATGGGAGGTACCACGCCCCCTTCTCCAATCGTTACGAAACCTCACAGGAACACTCTCAAGATGTGGCTTTATTTTCCCTGAAAATTTCATAAAGATCGGTTCAGCGATTTTGGAGTCTATACGTGATATAGCCACATACCCACCCACATACCCACATACATACATCCATTTTTATATATATAGACTAGCTGAAACCCGGCGCGTTGCTGCCACTCTCCCTATTCAAACGCCCATAAAATGTTATCAGTTAAACAGCATGTCTAAATTGAGGTAGAATACTGAATTCCGAGACTGTGCGACCTATATCCACAAAGCCATTCGATATAACAAATTAGGGTTGTATAGGAAGTGCCACGCCCTCTTGATCACCGCTCATAGAATGTAATCAATTAAACTGCATGTGTACATGCAGTTTGAATACCGAATTGCAAAACTGTGCGACATATATCTCCAAAATTATTCGATAGCACAAATTTAGGTTGTATGGGAGGTGCCACTGTCCTTTTCCTTACGCCCATAAAATTTAACCAATGAAACTGCATGTGTAAATTGAGGTCGAATACTGAATTCCGAGGCTGAGTTACCTATAACTCCAAAGCTATTCGATATCGCAAATTTGGGTTAAGTTGGAGGTGCCACGCCCCCCGACAAACTCTAAAAAATTTTATCAGTAAATCTGCATGCGTAAATTTTGGTCAAATACTGAATTCCGATGCTGTGCTACCTATAACTCCAAAGCTATTTGATAGCACAAAGTTGGGTTGTATGGAAAGTGTCACTCCCCTTTTCCCTACGCCCATAAAATGTAAGAAATGAAAGTTCATGTATAAATTTAGGTCGAATACCGATTTCTTACGCTGTCAACCTATAACTTCAAAGCAATTCGATATTGCAAATTTGGGATGTAAGGGAGATGTCAGGCCTCCCTGTCCAACGCCCATAAAAAAAAATCATTGAAACTGCATGTGTAAATTGAGGTCCAAAACTGAATTCCAAAGCTGAATTCCTATAAATTCAAAGCTATTCGATATCACCAATTTGGGTTGTATGAGAGGTGCCCCTCCCCCTTGTCCAACTCCCATAAAATTTCATCACTGAAACGGTACGTCTAAATTGTGGTCGAATACCGAATTTCCAAGCTGTGCAACCCATAACGCTATTCGATAACACAAATTGTTTTTATATTAATGGGAGGTAAAAGAAGGTTTCTTCTTAAACCATTTCTTCTTAAACCATCTCGTACTCAAAGCAAAGCCACTTACAAAATTTGAGCTCAATCGGACCAATAGTTTCGGAGTATTGTGATATTTCTAAAAGTAGGCGTAGATGAAGTGTGACAACGCCCGTTTTTATTAAGTTAGTGACAGTCATCATAAGAACTTATTTACCAAATTTTAATTTAATACGACCAAAACCTTCTTAAATATAGCATTTTTATTGATTTGTGGACGATAAAAGGGGTGTGGCATTACTTTTTTCCTAAACCTTTGCGTAGCAGTTACGAACAAACCAGTAGAAGGAAGTATACTATTTGGTCTAGTCGTTTTCAAGTTTTTAGCATCCGAACAAATCACGATTCATTTTTATATGTACAGATATTGATTTGTGGGCGCTAAAAGTGGGAGTGAAAACATTTATGTATCTTGACTGCCTCTTGGAGCACCTACACAGCAAGTTTCAGTATAAAAATGTGTAGAACTCCAGAATTGCCATGATTTCGAAAAAGTGAGCGTATATAATTGCGACGAAAAAGTTATTTTTGTACAGTTACTGACAGTTACCATCTGAACAAAATGATAATATCTTAGTTTTTACGATCGAAACCGTCTGATATATATCCCTTATTTGGTTTGTGGTCGATAGCGCAAATTTGGCTTGTATGGGAGGAACCACGCCCCCTCGTCCAAACGTTACCAAACCTCACAGGAACATTCTATCTCCTCGGCAAACGTTGTTCTGCCACAGACCGCCTTACTGCTATACACAAAAATGTCAAGAAATGTCAAATATATTCACCATTTTCAGTACAGCTGCCGAAAGTAGCCATGTGCACTAAATAACCACATTTTAGTCTAATACGATCAAAACCGTGCGAAATATAGCATTTTTGTTGTTGTGCAAGCGGTAAAAAGGGGTGCGGTAAAATGTTTCCCTTGAGCCATCTCGTAATCGAAACAAATCGACTGCCCAAATTTCAGCTCAATTTAGGTTAAGCCTGGCGTACTTTACTTCACTGGACGCTAACTCCCCGAAAAATGGCAGATGGTTGGACCTAATTTTTACTAACTCGTATGAAGAAGTGAAGGTTAGTCCATGCATGGGAGCAGAAAATTTATTAACCAACACTGTTCATCATACAGCCTTAAAAGTTGTTTTCTCTGCTAATAACATCAACTTTACCCAGTCTTATAATAACACCATTGCGTACGATTACCTCAACGCCGATTATGAAAGAATAAAATGTTATCTTAGTTCTCTAAATTGGAATCATATTCTATTCAATTTAGATTTAGACAGTGCTGTCTCTATATTTTATCAGCACATTTTTACCGCTATCGAAAGTTATGTGCCAATAATAAAGAAAAAGAATAAGCTCACAGAACCATGGCTAGACAACAATCTCAGATTTTTGAGGAATCAAAGAAATAAAATCTACAAACTTCTCAAAAACACTGATAATATAAGCGATGAACTGAAGCTTAGATATGACGAGCTATCAAGAGAGTTCTCTATCAAGTCAGAAGAAGCGTACAAGTTGTACACGAACATCATCGGAGAAAAAATTGTCCAAGAGCCGAGAAAATTCTTTGACTTTGTTAACATGAAGCGCAAATCTAGCGGCTATCCATCGTCTATGTTTAAAGGTAATGTCACTTCGTCCAATTCTCTTGAAATAAGCAACTTGTATGCCGATCACTTTAAGGAGGTCTTTTGTCTTCCTACCACCTTATCTGAAACTTTTCCTAGCTCAACTATTATAGTTGATAGTTTATATTTAACCCAGGAAGAGATTTCTAATGCAATAAAAGAACTGGATATATTAAAGGGACCAGGACCAGACTTAATACCTACAAGCTTTTTGGTGCGATGTTTAGACCAACTGCTATTGCCATTACACATAATCTTTAACGAATCACTGGTTTGTGGGACATTTCCTTCATATTGGAAATCATCCCATCTTACGCCAGTTTACAAGAATGGTGATAAAAGATCAGTTGAAAATTATAGAGGCATAGCAATCTTGTCAGCCATTCCAAAACTTTTTGAAAAACTTATTTGTGAAAAGCTAACAAGTTTCATTAACCCACGTCTAAATGAGCAGCAACACGGGTTCCGAAAAGGGCGATCTACCACCACTAATCTCATGATTATGGTATCAGATGTTTTAGTCAAAATGGAAAAAGGGCACCAAATAGATGCTGTTTATACTGATTTCAGTAAAGCTTTTGATCGAGTTGATCACAACATTCTTATATATAAGTTAGAAAAGTTTGGTGTTGCAGGGTCCATACTAAGTTGGCTAAAATCATATTTAAACGGCAGATCCCAGTTTGTTAAATTCCAGGGAGTTCTATCGAAAAAAATTGCAGTCTCCTCGGGAGTTCCGCAAGGTAGTCATCTTGGTCCTCTTCTTTTCAACATATTCATATCCGATCTGTCAGAAGTTCTAAACGATATCCCACATCTTATGTATGCAGATGATTTAAAAATGTACTATTCAATTCAATCAGATGTAGATGTAAATTTTTTGCAATCAAAATTGTTGTCTCTTGAGCAATGGTGTTTTCAAAATAAACTACATCTTAATGTCAATAAATGCAATGTTATTAGCTTTTCTCGTAAAAACAACGTAACATTACATACCTACCACCTCAATAGTATCGAACTAAAAAGGGTCAACCATATAGTGGATCTTGGAGTTGTCTTAGATTGCAAGATGCGCTTTAATCTGCACTATGATAAAATTGTGTCCAGGGCCAGCAAACAGCTCGGTTTTATAAAAAGACGTGCAAATGAATTCAAGAATATATGGGTCACTACATCCTTGTACCGTGCATTAGTGCGCCCAATACTTGAATATGCATGCATAATTTGGAATCCATCTTTCGATTCCCATAGAGAAAGAATTGAGTCTATTCAAAAGCAGTTCTTACTATACGCGCTTAGAGATATGTACAACCCCCATGATTATTGTAGCCTTCCATCATATGAACATAGACTCAGCCTTTTAAATTTGATGCCACTATCAACAAGAAGATCGTTATTGGGCTCATGCTTCACATTTGATGTAATTAATGGTGCTATTCACAGCGAATATATTTCTAATATGATTTCCTTTAACGATCCAATTAGGCGCACTAGGCATACTCGATTGTTAACTGAATATCAGCACCAAACTACATATGCAAATAATGAACCCATCAATCGTTGTTGCAGAGAATTTAATAATATCTCTATATACTACTCACCTTCTATGTCCAAATCCTCTTTCAAGCAAACCCTATATAAATCACTCAGAAATCAGAATTAACACAGGCCTCAGATAAACTACATACATGTATGGATTTATATGTATAAGCATTTAGTTTAATAAATCAAAATTCTTTAACATCCCTCTCCAAATCTCCCATTTACATCCTTTTGTCCTTATAGTCTTTAAGAATAATATATATACATCGTATCTTAAGTGTGTATATAGTCTTTCTTGTTTTCCTCCTCTTCTCTTAGTTTTGACATGGTTTTTGAAATCATGTCAATCCGGTGGGCGGAGTATGCCCACTAAGAGCACCAAATAAAAAATAAAATAAAAACAAGGAAAGGGGAGAAGAAAAACAAAAAACTTAGTAATAAGTAAACAAAACCTGTTAGAATAAGTTAGAATAAGTAAATTGCATTGCCTTGTTTGGCCAATAAATAAATAAATAAAAGTGAGTTTAACTAAAGTAGGGCAGGCCTATTTTTAGTGCACTTGCCGAGAGTAACCATATGTACTGAATTACAAAATTTTTGTCTAATACGACCCAAACCGTTGAAATAAAACGTTTTCATTGGTTTGTGGGCGGTAAAAGGGAGGCGTGGAGACCAATTTTTAGTACAGTTGCTAACAGTAACCGTAAAAACTAAGCCAACATTTTAGCTCAATCGACCCAGTAGTCAATTTTGATGGTTTCTTAAAAAGTGGGTGTGGCTATATGGCGCTGAAGCCCTTTTTTAGTACAATTGCCGAAAGTAACCATACAAACTAAAGTATCATATGTTAGTCTCATACGGCCAAAACTGCATGAAATATAGCATTTTCACTGATTTGTGGGCGCAAAAGGGGGCGTGGAAACCAATTTTTCGTACAGTTACTGTCAGTAACTTCACAAACCAAAGTAACAAATTTAAGTCTTATACGACCAAAACCGTCTGAAATAAACCATTTTCATTTATTTGTGGGCGGTAAAAGGGGGCGTGGAAACCCATTTTTAGGACAGTTGTCGACAGTAACCGTACATACTAAATTACAAAATTTTAGCCATATACGACCCAAACCGACTGAAATATAACATTTTTATTGATTTGGGGGCGGTAAAAGGGGGGTGTGGCAAATTTTTTTCCTCAACCATCTCGTACCTGAAACAAATCGACTGCTAAAATTTCAGGTCAATCGGTTCAGTAGTTTTGGAGTCTATAGACATCACACAGCCAGACACACATCGTTTTGCTTTATATATATATAGATATTGATTTGTGGGCGTTGAAATTGGGCGTGAAAACAATTATAAATTGTGTTCGTCTCTTGGAGCACCTAAAGAGCAAGTTTCACTGTAAAAATGTGCAGAACTCCGGAATTGCCATGATTTTGAAAAAGTGGGCGTATTTATATAACGACCACGCCCATTGTTTGTACAGTTACTGACAGTAACCATCTGAACAAAATCCCCAAATATTAGTTTTTTACGATTGAAGCCGTGAGATATATTTCTTTTTTTTTGTTTGTGATCGATGGAGCAAATTTGGCTTGTATGGGAGGTACCACGCCCCCTTCTCCAATCGTTACGAAACCTCACAGGAACACTCTCAAGATGTGGCTTTATTTTCCCTGAAAATTTCATAAAGATCGGTTCAGCGGTTTTGGAGTCTATACGTGATATAGCCACATACCCACACACATACCCACCCACATACCCACCCACATACCCACATACCCACATACCCACATACATACATCCATTTTTATATATATAGATTAATAAATAAAAAAAATTACAAAAAGGTTTGTTTTGTTGTAAAAATAATAAAAATTAAAAATTGAATTTTTAACTTGCTTTCATTTGACAGCATTTTTTAGGCAAAGTTGTAAAAAACAACGCTACCTGTACTTTTTTAACGAAGTTAGTTTTTCTTAAAATGTTTTTATAAATCTAACTCATTTTCTGTTTGCTTAATATATCTTTACACTTCGAGAGAAATAAGTTTAATTTAATATACTACTGTAACATTGTGAATTTATAACAAAAATTAGTTTTTAACTAAATGAAATGTAGTCAAAAATGCAATTTTCAATTTTTAGTATTTTTACAACAAAACTAAATAAATTAATTTTTAACTAAATGAAATGTAGTTAAAAATGCAATTTTGAATTTTTAGTATTTTTACAACAAAACTAACTAAATTCATTTTTAACTAAAAGAAATGTAGTTAAAAATGCAATTTTGAATTTTTAGTATTTTTACAACAAAACTTACTTTTGTGTCATTCTTTGATTAATTAATGTAACGATAAGTTCACAATTTAAACGTTGTCCCTATTAATTTGGCCACCCACTGCATATCAATGGTTAAGCGCACAAAAGTGATTAGTGAACATTTTAAAATTTCCAAAAACGCTTATATTTTTCACTGAAATGTATTGAAATTTAAAAACAAAATAAAATTTTCTATACATTTAATAATTTTTACTTATAACTTTTGTGCTATTTTTCAAAAAAGTTTGTAAAAAAAAAAACACGAAATATGAAATAAGAGAAAGAAGGAAAATGGTTTGAAACATACATAGCTGTTTCACGTTTTGTAAATTAAAGCCAATCTAAATGTATGCTCTTACAGATACTTTTTCGCTGACCATACAAAGTGCGGATTTTTTCACTATTAAGTAATGCTTTGTAAAGCATATTATTACTTATGGTTTTAAAATTGAGTCTTTTTCTTAGTTTTGTTTTTATTACAGAATTTTTAGCAAAATTTGTTAGTTCTATAAAACAGTTTTTTCCCATGTAATTTTAGAAAGAAGCTACTTTTTCCTACAAGTCTACAATATCCATGTCGCTTTTTAGGCTAAACTTAGAAAATTGTGGCGAGATTCATTGCTTTCTTAGCTCAGGACAGTTGTTATTTCGTAGCACACAATTTCGATAACATTGAAAAAGACCGATAATTTTAATACGTTTTTGCAAGTAACACAAAACAGTGTATTCTTGAATGTAGAGTTAGAGATCTTTAAAAAAAATTTGTTTTTTCTTGTCACTGCAAACATTTACCAAAATAGAATTAAATTTCACGTTTTCACATCGAAATGTACCAGTTTTGCTAAAATGTTGCTAAAATGCCAACCTAAGAATAAGTCCGGCATCAGATTCTTCAGCTAGTTCAACATAGAAGTAGATACTTTTGTTTTTTTATTTTTGACAACTCTTGGACTTTCAAGGGTTCAAACTACTTCATTTGCAACCATCGTGTTTTTCATGGGGGGGGGGGGCACGGAGGATCCCAGATACTTTAACAAAATCCATACAAATGTGACTTGCTTTAATGTACATATCGCTCATTTACTTGAAAACCGTCTTAACTCAAAAAACACGATTTTTAGGTTAATGATGCAGAATTGTTCTTTATGTCATGCTTCATATTGTGTAAAAATTTCATGTTATTATTTTGGATACTCTCAGCATGAGAAGAGAATATGGCTCTCGCTTTTCATACAAGGTGCGAGGCAATTGAAAACTTTAAACGCATTTTCTGCAAAATCGCGTTTTTTGAGTTATGACGGCCTTCAAGTAAATGAGCTATATGTATTTATATTATTTTACAATTCAAAAATCGAAAAAAATCAAACCTTTCAAAGTAAAGGGTCCGCCAAATAACTTTTTTTTTTAAAGTTCTATAAAAAAAAGCTACTGCATATTTTTTCAAATTTCTTTTTTTATTTGAAAGTACAATCCTTCCGGTTAATAATGGAAAATAATTTCATTCAAATGGCTGCCTCGGCTGGCCATCGGTCCAATTTTTAAGCACATTATCGATTGTGTGCAGCTGTATTTCACCAATGGCTTCACGAATATTGTCCTTTAAAGCGTCAATTGTCTCTGGCTTGTCGGCGAAACACTAATCTTTGAGGGAAACCCACAAATAATAGTCCAACGGTGTCAAATTGCAGCTCCGAGGTGGCCAAACGACATCAGCTCTGCGGCTGATAATGCGATCTCCAAAAACAGGGCGGGCGCAAAACATCGAGTGTAGCTTCGGCTATTGAAACCAAATGTTGCCAATATCCTCCTCTTCAATTTTTGTGAACAAAAATTCGTTCAACATGGCCCGATAACGATCGCCATTGACTGTAACGGCCACTCCTTGCTCATTTTCGAAGAAAAATGGCCCAATTATGCCTCTGGACCAAAATCCGCACCAAACAGGGACTCGTTTTGGGTGCAGCGGCTTTTCAATGTATGCGTGCAGGTTTTTGTGCCCCAAATGCGACAATTTTGCTTGTTTACATACCCGCCAAGATCAAAATGAGCTTCATCTGAAAAGATGATTTTTTTGGCAAAATCGGCATTTCTATAAGTCGATCGCAGGCCCACTTAGCGAAGCGAATACGCATTGGATGGTCAGTTGGCTTCAACTCCTGAACCAATTGGACTTTGTATGGCGTCATACCAAGGTCTTTATGCAAACGAACATAGATAACGAACATACGGAGCTGACGGTGCTTCTCTTCTTCCAAAATCCGTACGAAATTTTCGCACACATTCTGCAACATTACCATGATTTTCAAAGTAATGTCGCAATATTTTCCAGCATTGTTCAAGCGTATACACAACCATATTCGTTCAGCGGAAGGATAAAACTAATTATCTGTCAAATCAGACATGAGCTAAGTGTTACCATTCACGAAATAAGCACTAGTTGAAAAAAAAAACGTTATATGGCGGACCCTGTAGTTATCTATTGTTATAACATAGATAAAGGTTAAAGGTCTGTAGGTCAAATAGAATTTGGTGTTTGAGTTGTTTAAATTTTTATAAACTATGGTTAAAAATTTCAAGAAGTAGTGCAGGTAATGCAACACCCTGTATAGGAGAGAAACAGCCCACCTCCATAAGTAAACATCTTACAAAACTCTTGAAGTTTATTATGCTAGATTAGCCAAATCTCATATTGTGAGATATGTTGAAATTTAGAATTTCCTAGAAGCTTAGGTGGTCGCGATCGCTTCACAAAGGATCCGCGCTTACACTCGCTCACAACTCACTCACCACTCACTCACTTTGTGAAACATAAATTTAATAAAAGCTATGAATGAAATACTCTGTTTACCATACAAATATACCGCCGCTTCCTGCTACATCTAACTCATTGGCTATAATATCCTTTAATTTATCCTCGCTTATTTTTTCCTTCGGTTTCTCGCTGCATTCCTTGGTAGTCATTGCGTTTTGTTATAAAGAGAAATGATTTTCGAGTTGTCTTTTTTTACTTTTATTTTTTAAATTAAATTTGCACCAGATTTTACAGGCGTTCTAAAAGAATGCGTGTTGCGAGGCACAAAATAATCACTTCATTGAAAGACAACATGTAAGAAATCTATTTATGAAATACGAGTATGTTGAGCTTTAGCCGCAAGTAGATTTTGCGTACGAAATGAAATATATTTGATTTTATTACACTTGACTGATGAGTAAGTGATTGGATTAACTTTAATTTTTAGTCACTTTGCTCAAAATATCGAATAAGTAGTAGATAGACTTTCACTCTATTGTCGTTCGATATTGAATGATTTTGAAAAAAAAAATTCAACTTGCGATTATTTTGTTTTATTTACTCAATGAGAGTTTACTATTAACAACAACAACACCAAAGAAAATAAGCTGTTTTGCGAAATTTATAATTTCTAATTTTAGTAGAGCGACTCTCGCTGCTACTCAAGCTTGTTTGCTTTAGCTTTGGCTTTATGCTACTGGCTACAACAAGTCGTCGCGAGTGCGTTACACTGACTAAATCACGCCGCTGCCGATCACGGCATATTATATATGGAGAACACAAATCACAGCATGCAAAAATTAAAAAAAGAAACACATTTATGTAGTGTTATAGTATTTCACTTGGTTCTGCTTTCTTGTTGATGTTTGGATACCTTGCCACCGGCTAGACTTACAGGACCAATGCTGATCCAACGATACGCGAAACTACCGGTTAACATGACATTGATTATTTGTTGTGTGGTCAGTAACTGCATTAGAGGTTTCATTAAGAGTCTGCATTCAGATCAATATACATATCTGCTACTGAACTTTAAGACTTGGAGAACAGGTGCCTATGGCATTGGAGAAATGATGGATGATCAGATAGTTAAACTGTTAAGGCAGTGGTTACCAGGTCGCCTCTGCTCTAAATCTTAAGGGGTTACAATACAAGTAACTGGAGTTTGTTTTTGAAGAGAGATAAAAGTTTGTTAATTGACATAATTATATCAGTAAGGGCCAGTTTTTCAGTACGAGTTTCAACTTTAGTCAAATTAAACTCACCAGAATTGGACGTTTAAGCTCAGCTTAACTAGATAGTTAGTTTAGCATTCGTTGAAGCAAAATTGACTTTAAGTATCATATAATGTGTTCTTTTCTGCCTAGACCAATTTTGGTGAGTTAAGCTCAGTTTAATTTGACTAGACTTTAAACTCGTATTGAAAAACTGGCCCTAACAAGTGGCGGCCGTGGTGGCATGCTGGTTAAGAGCGTGGAGCATAAGCCGATCTGACTCGTATTTTTTTTTGATCTGTCGGCTGTCACTTCTCTGCAGACAATGCCAAAACTCAGAGAGTAAAACCTACAATCAGGGTTGCCACAGCCTAAAATTTTTTTGACGTAGAGTTACGTCTTACGTGCGGTTCGTATGGAGGTCATTTTCACAAATTTTGTTCAAACACATTTAGAAAGCTTAGTTGACACTTGGGGGTATACCTACAGCCTTTAATATTCATCGTACAAAGAACAAATATATGCGAAAATATCAGTCAGAGTACGAATAAAACGAATATCTGTCTTCGGATTTTGTCACTTATTTAATAAAATCACAAACAGCAAAATCTAAAAAGAAAAAATTCATATATTCGTATAAGAAAAACACAAGCTGCTTGCGTAGCTGCTTATGCTGTTGTTGTTGTTCGTTTGGTTCGCAATCGTGTCGTTTGTTGTTTTGGTGCTTTTGTTGTGGTTGTTATTATTAATATATATGTAAAATGTACATATATTAATACACACTAGTATCGCCTGTGGTCGAAATTCGACCAACTTTCTGAAATTTTAATCGCTTTTTACGTTCTAAGGCATTGATCTTGCCTTAAGAAAATGTGTTGTATTAAGAAAATCTTAAGTTTCGAGAGAAAGCAACAGTTTTCGAGATATCGTCATAACTTTTATATCAAAGTTTTTCAGAATTTACTATTTGTAAAATAAAAAAATGTACTATAAAAAATGCTTATTGTAGGATATCCGTAAGAGATAGTGAAAAATGTTTTTCCTACATTGTAAAAAAAAAGAAAAAAAATTAGAACAACGAAAACGTTTGGTCTTTTTTTTTTTGAGCAAAAACTGAATATTTTAGAGTTATTTTTAAAACCATATAAAACATTGAAGTGGTGAGATAACGGTAAATCTTTTCCTATTTCTTCAAAGTCAATTAATTGATCTTTCAGCCAAAGAAAATTTGATAAAAATCGATTGAAAAATGGCCAAGATATTTGCTTGCAAAATCAAAACTTGAAATTTCAATCGTTTTTTTCTCACTCTGAGGCGATGAACCTGCTTTAAGGAAATACGTTGTACTGCGAAAATCTACATTTTTTTAAGATATCTTAATAGCTTTGATGTCATTATAAGGGGAATTTTTTTAACATATTATCCGAGAATAATATTACCAAAAAAGCTTTCGTATACCGTTATATTTCTGAACCAACGACGTTTCATACAAAAATACGTTGTTCTGAAAACACCTATAGTTTTCGAGCTATCACAATAATTTTCATATCAAAATAACGGAAATTTTTGCATAATTTGCTATTTGTAAGAAATTTTACCATCACTATTTATATTCACACTTTTAACATAAAAATATGCTTATTGTAGGGTATCCGTAAGAGATGGCGCAAAATGTCGGAAGTATTTTTTGCACACCTTATCGATGTCTAAAATTTCCTCTTCCATCTGTTGCAGTTTAGCTTTTATTTAATAAATGCTCTTTTAACGCTCATATTGCAGGTCGAAGGTCACCAATCTATAATGTAATCATACTGTGCAGCCAGATCTTTCATTTGATACCTCATTCACCATTCTACCTCAAAAAGTGTACGACAACATTTGATGTTTGCCTATTAATAAATATATAAGATTAAATATTTTGGTTTTTGTAGTTCGGTTACTGTTTTTTTTAATTTTCAGAAAGATAAATACAATAGAGAATACAGATGCGTGTAGCTTAGAGTGGACCTTATTTGTAAGGGGAAAATTCCCAAGCACTGCATGGAGCATCCCAAAGGCTTAAACTGCGCTAATGGATGAAAAAAAAAATTTGTGTAAAATTTTAGAAAGATCGGATTCATATAAACCCGTGTGCACACGGCTTAAAGTTTGCATCAAAGAAAAATAAAATTTTTTCAATATTTTCATTTGCAATTCCATTTGAAATAAGGAAACAGTTAAGATGTTTTTGTTTTTTCCAAAAATTATTCAGTTAAATAAGGGTATTCACTCCAAATTACTTGAATAACTAAGTGGGAAAAATTTTTATTTTTGTATTTTCCCAGTGATGCCAATAAATTTTTAAAAAAATCCCTACAGCATCTCAAGAAAATTCCTACTTTTCCCTACACAAATATAACTTTTCCCTACAAGTTTCCCTACAAATTTTTTCCATATCTTCAGCTCAAAGTTTTCCCACAGCAAAGCACAAGATGAATCGAGAGAATTGCACCTTTTTTTAAAAACAATTTCATTGACAATTTGTTAAGTTATAACCATGGACATAACTGTTATACAACTTTTTTGGAATTGGTTAAAATTAATTATTAAAATGGGTTAAAATACATTTCGGTTATGTATAACTTTTATTTGAAAGAAAAAAGTTTTTGGTTGCCGGATAACTTTTATTTTTGAAGAATTTTTGCGGTTATTAGTGTCAAAAATCAAGAAAAATATGACTTTTTCTTTTGGAATGGACTCACACCTCTTAGCCGTGGTCGATATGGGGTAATCATCTAACGTCATCGTCGTGATGTTAGAATTTCAAAAAGTTTTTTGACACCATGGTGGACCCTAAAAAGGTGTTTTTTATATTCGCTTCCGTTTTTAGAATGTTTTCCAGAGAAACCAGTTACCACATCGATAACCGACGACTGATTACCTAACCGAATACAAATTACTGAAGTGATTACCAAGCGATTACTTAGCCGAATACCGATTACTAAGCGATTACATAACCGAAGACTGAACACTGAAGCGATTACCAAGTGATTACTTAGCTGAATACTGATAACTAAGCGATTACATAACTGAATACTGATTACTAAAGTGATTACCAAGCGATTACTCAGCTGAATACCGATTACTAAGCGATTACATAACGGAGACTGATTACTGAAGTGATTATTTAGCTGAATACTGATTACTTAGCGATTACATAACTGAAAACTGATTACTGAAGCGATTACCAAGCTATTACTCAGCTGAATACCGGTTACTAATCGATTTCGTAACCTAATACCGAATACTGAAGTGATTACCAAGCGATTATTTACAAGAATACTGACTACTAAGCGATTACATAACCGAGTACTGATTACTGAACTGATTACCAAGTGATTACTTAGTCGAATACCAGTTACTAAGCGATTTCATAACCAAATACTGATTACTGAAATGATTGCCAAGCGATTACTTAGCTGAATACTGACTAATAAGCGATTACATAGCTGAAAACTGATTACTGAAGTGATTACATAACCGAATATAGATTAGTGAAGTGATTACCAAGTTATTACTTAGCTAAATACCGATTAATAAAGCGGCTACGAGAACAAAGAAACAGCTTGAACAGGCGGAAAAGTGACAGCACGATTAACCCACCCCCGATTAGTTAAAGCTGCATACATAAGATACTATCATAAGAACACATTTTTTAATAAAGACATAATACATATTAAATCATTTTTAGAGTTACTGAATCTTTCACAGGCTCGTGGAGTGGCTAAGCTTTACCTCAGCCTGTGTATAAAACCATGTCAGAAATGATAAATGTTCTGCCAGTATCAAGAGGTCATTGCTTTCAAATCTCATTTAAGAATTTCAAGGTTTTTTGAAACTAAGGTGGACCCTAAGCAAGTGTTTTCTGTTTTATAATCTTCGTAAATTTGGTGGTTGGTCATTTCGAATCTGATATTGGAATTAAAAAAGTGCATAAATTTCATATAAGTATCTACCTAATTTTGAAAAATATATAACATTTTGCAATTAAACCACACATTAAAGGGCCTATTTATATTAAAAATGCATTTGATTATGGTTAAGCCAACATTTATTATTAAACAAAAACAAAACATTAATATTAAGAATTACATTATTTATTATTATTTATTTATATTTATTATTATTTAAAAATAATTTTTTATAAGGTACACTAAGTTTTTTCAATAGTTTTCCATAGTTGATGCAACTTTTATTAAATTTCATGCTGTTTTCGTGAGAGATCAGCTCTCAGTACTCTCACAATAAAAAATGTTAGCATTTTTTCTCTATTATGGAGGTTTAAATAATTTTAGTTAAATTTGATTTGCCAGTCGTGCTATAAATAAATTTTCAGTCATGGGAATTTAATGTAAAACAGAGGAAATGACAATAAATAAAGTTGCTTCTGTACTTAAATCAAAACAAAGGAGCTTTTTTAAAATGGCACAAATAATTTACACCTAATTTCAAGAGTTTGGAATTGTTATAAAGAAAATTTTTGCAAATGTACAATTTTACTAACCCTATGATAATTTATGTATATGGGCATTTCCAAACTGGCGTTACGGACGATTTATATGAAGAAATATAAAAAAAGAAATGAAAAAGTCTAACTTTTAAAAAGGCTTTTTTATATTTGCGCGGTAATTAAGTAGCACTTTATTAAGTAAAAATAATTACAGCAATCGACCCTAAGGACTTGAAGATATAAGCAAAAATATGTGCTGGCGTTACGTTACAATTAACTAGTGTCCGACCGAATATTTGGTTTCGGAAACCAAAACCAAAACGTTTGCTTAAAATTTCTTCCATCAGTTATTTAAATCAAATATATTAGTTTAGTTTAATCAAAATTTTTACAACCTGTTAAACAAAGCAAAAATTATGAATTCGTCCATAACTTTATTTATCCTGTAAACGCAAAACATTTTGAATAATTTTATGCGTTCGATGCTATCATTTTCGATTTTATCATCTATATTGCAATTAATATTTAATTGTTTTTAATAAGAATTATTGAACTTTTAATTAAACTTCCGAACAAGTTCTGTGTGTGTTTTTGAAAAACTAAATTTAAGCACAAATTCATTGAAAAATAAAAAAAAAAAAAATAAAAAGAACAGTTTTTATCGGCTAAATAATCACTTGGTAATCACTTCAGTAATCAGTATTTGGCTATGTAATCGCTTATTAGTCAGTATTCAGCTAAGTAATCGATTGTTTATCACTTCAGTAAACAGTATTTGGTTATGTAATCGCTTAATAACCGGTATTCTGCAATGTAATATCTTGGTAATCACTTCAGTAAACAGTATTTGGTTATGTAATCGCTTAGTAACTGCTATTCGACTAAATAATCACTTGGTAATCACTTTAGTAATCCGTATTCAGCTAAGTAAGTGCTTGGTAATCACTTCAGTAATCGGTATTTGGTTATGTATTCACTTAGTAACCGGTATTCTGCTAAGTAATATCTTGTTAATCGCTTCAGTAAACAGTAATAAGTTGTGTAATCGCTTAGTAATCAGTATTCAGCTAAGTAATTGCTTGGTAATCACTTCAGTAAACAGTATTTGGTTATGTAATCGCTTAGTAACTGGTATTTGACTAAGTAATCACTTTAGCAATCAGTATTCAGCTAAGTAATCGCTTGGCAATCACTTCAGTAATCGGTATTTGGTTATGTAATCGCTTAGTAACCGGTATTCTGCTAAGTAATATCTTGGTAATCGCTTCAGTAATCAGTATTAAGTTATGTAATCGCTTAGTAATCAGTATTCAGCTAAGTAATTGTTTGGTGATCACTTCAGTAAACAGTGTTTGGTTATGTAATCGCTTAGTAACTGGTATTCGACTAAGTAATCACTTGGTAATCACTTTAGTAATCAGTATTCAGCTTAGTACTCGCTTGGTAATCACTTCAGTAATCGGTATTTTGTTATGTAATCGCTTAGTAATCGGTGTTCGGCTAAGTAATCGCTTGGTAATAGCTTCAGTAATTTGTCTTCGGTAAGGTAATCAGTCGTCGCTAATCGATGTGGTAACCGGTTTCTCTGGGAAAGATTCTAATAAGGGAAGCGAATACAAAAAACACCTTTTTAGGGTCCACCATGGTGTCAAAAAATTTTTTGAAATTCAACATCATGACGATGACGTTAGATGATTACCCCATATCGACCACCGCTAAGAGGTGTGAGTCCATTCCAAAAGAAAAAGTAATCTTTTTCTTAATTTTTGACACTAATAACTGAAAAAATTCATTTCAGAAAATAACTGTTATGAGCCCACCTAAAAAATTATTCCTCAAAAGTATCCGGCAACCAAAAAACATTTATCTTAAAAATAAAAGTTATTCATAATGAAAATTTTGATGTGTTGAAATTGCCCAACTTTTTCTGCTGTGAAATCTAGAATAACAATTATTTCGGTCCCTGGTTATGAAATTTAAAGGTACTTTCGATTTGCATTCAATAGTTTTGAATATTGTGGAAAAATGTAAACGAAATCGCGGAAAAATTGTTATTAAGCAAGCGTTTGTTCAAGTACAAAGTTATTTTAAAGTCATGCTGGTCAGTGAATTTATGAAAATTTAACTTGCTCAGATTATTCACACTGAAACAATTTCAAAATCAATTAAAGAAATTATATGCGAACATGAAAACAAATTTTTGCAAAAATAAAGAGACAAACTTTAGATTTCTAAAATTCCCTACATTTAAGTAGATATAGAAAATCTGTCTTTTTTCCTACATCGCAAATTTAAGGCTGCATTTCTCTACTTGTCTCTTTCCCTACTATTGACATCACTGTCCAAAACTATTATTACTTTTTTATAGCATCACCAGTTTTTGAGATAAGCTTTTTTGAAATCTAAAAGTTGCAATTCTAAGTTTTTATATTTTTTATGTTTATTTAAGTTGAAGAGAATACAAAAAAAATATTACAACAATAGCAACTCTATATGTATATCTCTACATTATAAGAAATAAAGAAAATCTCTATCTTTTAAGGCCATATACCTTAGATAACCCTGCAGCAAGAAAAAGTTGACTTTGGTCATATTCAAGAAGGTATAATTTGTCCCCGCTTCTGGTTGCCATTGTGTTAATAAATTTTTCACTTAGATTTTACTTCCCGCTTTTCAATTCATTAAATTGCTTGAACAAATTTTGATATAATATAATTTCACTTAAGTTTTTATTGATCGATTTCACTGACGCTTATCTCAAAAACTGGTGATGCTAGAAAAAGAGTAATAATAGTTTTGAAATCAGCGCACCAAGATTAGTTGAAAGTATACGATAGTACTATTCTTACGAATAGTAAGAAAATTTTGTCCACCTGAGTTATTCAAGTAATTTGAGGTGAATACCCTTATTAAACTGAATTTTTTTTTGGAAAAAACAAAAAAATCTTAACTGTTTCCTTATTTCAAATGGAATTGCATATGAAAATATTAAAATTTTTTTTTTCTTTTATGCACTTGTGTAAACTTTAAGCCGTGTGCGCATGAGTTTATATGCATTTTATCTTGCTAAAATTTTTCACGAATTTTTTATCATCAATTATAACAGTTTGAGCCCTTGGGATGGTTTTTTTTAAATATGGTCCACTCTAGTGTAGCTACAGAATCAGTATGTATTATTACTATCTACGCAGGTTTGCGCATGCGTTACTAAGAATGCGTTGTTCTTTGAAAATCTATTTATTTTTGAAAAACCATAATAAATTCGAATTATTTCTATAATGCATTATATTTTTTCCATATTAAAAATATATTTGTTAACTAAAATTGCAATTTTAAATAACTTAAAAAATATACATATATGTATATGTTTTATGCTGCAGGAAAAATTAATAATTAAAAAATATCCGATATTTATTTCCATTTATAGTTTTAACCAATATAAAAAAAGAAAAAAAAAACAAAAAATGTATCACTAAAAATATCAAACGAAAACTTTTTAAAGGGTCCGCCAAATAACTTTTTTTTTTTGAAAATTCTAACAAAAAAACTACTAAATATTTTCTCAAATTTCTTTTTTTATTTGAAAGTAAAATCCTTCCGGTTAATAATGAAAAATAGTTTCATTCAAATGGCTGCCTCGGCTAGCCATGCAGTACCCTACACGATCGGTCCAATTTTTAAGCACATTATCGATTGTGTGCAGCTGTATTTCACCAATGGCTTCACGAATATTGTCCTTTAAAGCGTCAATTGTCTCTGGCTTGTCGGCGTAACACTTATCTTTGAGGCCACCCCACAAATAATAGTCCAACGGTGTCAAATCGCAGCTCCGAGGTGGCCAAACGACATCAGGTCTGCGGCTGATAATGCGATCTTCAAAAACAGGGCGCAAAACATCGAGTGTAGCTTCGGCTGTGTGGCACGTAGCGCCGTCCTGTTGAAACCAAATGTTGCCAATATCCTCCTCTTCAATTTTTGTGAACAAAAATTCGTTCAACATGGCCCGATAACGATCGCCATTGACTGTAACGGCCACTCCTTGCTCATTTTCGAAGAAAAATAGCCCAATTATGCCTCTGGACCAAAATCCGCACCAAACAGTGATTCGTTTTGGGTGCAGCGGCTTTTCAATGTATGCGTTAGGGTTTTCTGTGCCCCAAATGCGACAATTTTGCTTGTTTACATACCCGCTAAGATTAAAATGAGCTTAATCTGAAAAGACGATTTTTTTGGCAAAATCGGCATTTTCTATAAGTCGATCGCAGGCCCACTTCCCAGCATTGTTCAAGCGTAAACACGACCATATTAGTTCAGCGGAAGGATAAAACTAATTATCTGTCAAATCAGACATGAGCTAAGTGTTACCATTCTCGAAATAAGCACTAGTTGAAAAAAAACGTTAGATGGCGGACCCTTTATAAAACAAAACAAATTTTTACATAAATATAATTGTGAACTTTTTAGATCAAGTAAGTTTGAAGAAGGCAACAACAACAACAACAAATTTGTTTTTGAATAATTTTTATTTAGAAGATGAAATGCTTGAAAATAGTTTTGAAAAATATAAATGAAAAAAACCAGAATTTTTCTCTATTACTGTATAAAAAGGAATTTTACGTCTATACTTACGATACTATCGAAACTGTGTCTTTTTTTTTGTAGCAATTGTTTCTTGTCACACTTTAAAAACGAACATAATTTTAAATGCTGGTTCCGTCAGAATTTTTCAAGTTTTAACAAATTTTTAAGTATTCGACCACAATTTACACAAGCAAGATTATATTTGATGGGCGTTTGGAAACGGGGGCGTGGCAGCAAAGCACTTGGTTTCAGCTAGTTTGAGATAAATGAGATATCGTTCTCATCGCTAAAATTTCTTAAAACATACCTCTGTAATTCAATGGGTGAGATCCGTTTGAACGGATGTGCATCCCTTAGCATAGGTAGTGATAGAACAGTAACAGAGCAGGACGTGTTGGTGGAATTGCAAAAAAATAAGATTTAATTTTTGATTTTTTTTTTAATTTATTTCCATACAAATACTCTCAAAATTTAATTATTTTTATTTTTTTTTATTTCTTACAAAATTTTTTCAGAAGTTGTTTATTTTATAATTAACATTTATACTTTAATATGTATAAATTTTAGAAATTCTGGCCATGAATGCAAGCAATCAAAACCTTTCCAGCGATATCTTAAAAGTGAGGTTCGCATTAGAAATAATGAAGTTATTTCAATTTTAGTGAAAATTAATATAAAAAAAAAATTCAAAAACAGCATTGACCCATAATCATAGTCAAAATAAAAGTCGACTCTAAATTTAGGGCAAGCTTTTTGACAACATATTACATTAAAAAACTGTCAAAAATGCTTATAAAAAATTTAGAGTCGACTTTTATTTTGACTATGCTTATGGGCCATTATCTTTAATGCTATTGCAAGACTTTAAAATTTTTTATGCAGATTGGAAGAGCCTTTTCCAGCCTTTAATATCTGACAGTTTATTTTTTTCGGCTATTCTACCAGCCACTATATTTACGAAAAACATGATTTTTGAGGTTTTCGCAAAACGTTTTAGCTCACTGGCGGCTATCGTAACAGCCAAAATATTTTGGAAATCGTTATAAAATAGACAAAGGTTAATTTTAAGAGGGGTACAAATGGAACTTTTTTCAAGTGGAAATCGGGGCACCCTAATTGGAATCGGGGCTTCCATGGAACAGCTTTTTTAAAAAATGTTGGACAGAGTATAACTTCTAAATGGGTTGACCGATTTTAAAATTTTTTTTTCTAAACTATTCTACGACTCTAATATTATTTCCTAACGAATTCAAAATTTCGAAATTCTATTTAGTTTATAAGTTAGTCATGCCAGTGCCTAAGCCAGCCAAAAAACTGATCCTGCTACTGATACCTGAGGTCTGTAATTGACGACAACAGCAATCACTTGTAAAAAATTTTATTATTTTTCTCTTTCCTTTTTATCTGTTGGATCTGTATTCAACATATTCAATATTATGTTGACATTCAATTATTATATATACATAATATATGTTCAGTATTTAATATTAAATGACTTCTATACTTTTAAACATTAAGGGCCGTTTTCTCAATGTCCGGTTAAGCACTAATCGGAACTTTAACTGGCGGTTAGCAAAAAAGCATTTTCTCAATGTTCGGTTAGGTCTTAAGTGCCGGGTAAGTTAACGGCAAGTTGAGGTTCCGGTTAGTTGCTAATCGGAAGAACAGCTGCGTAGTGTAAAAAATAATTATATATTTAATAGTTAAAAATGGATAGAATTTCGAGGATTTTGTTTTTTTCTAACTTGAATTCGATCCAAAATATAAAAAGGACACATGCGCATAGGCGTGATACCGTGGAAGAGTAATGCACTTTCTTCATATGCACTGAAGTTCAGCACTCTGTTGCATTTTTAAATTATTTATTAATTAATCCTTGTAAGATATTTACAACTTTCACATAAAAAATATAATAACAAACAAGCGTAAACAGCTGATATGCAGTTTAGCGTATTCACAATTGAAAAAATTTACAATTAATGACTTAACCGACAGTTACTTTACCGACACTTTTTATTTTTTGCCCGACGGTTTTTTATTTTTTTTACAGAAATATGATCAGTGTGATACCTCGAGTGCATACCAACATGAATTTTTTGAAGGAAGCAACTTTTGGGTTAAGAAGTTTTCCAGCCAACCGTGGTATATAATATATAAAAAACTAACTTGAAAACTTAATGAAACGAAAAATTGTACATTTTAATTTTTTAATTTTGAGTATACAAAATGTTCATAAAAATGCCCTCCATGGGTAAATCCTGGCTATGGCCCTGCTAATGACCACTCTAGTGTAGTATATGAATAGGAATTAATTAGTACGTAAATTGCGTAAAGACAATAATATTAATAGCAATTTTGAACTTTATTACGTAATTCGTGAATGTTGTGTTTAAACAATTTATTTTAGGAACATAAAGATTTATTTGTTAATAAATAAGCCTTATTTATATACTTATGCGTTGATATCAAAATAAAAATACTTCAATGTTCGAAATGTCAACACATTGCGAAGGAATTTTCCAAAAACATTTCCATTGAAATTACAAAATAATAAATTATCTTATTTTTTCAAACTTGCTTTCTTTAACAATTTAAATGTTGCAAGATTTCACATAAAATATGCCACAACTGAGCATGAAAAGTAATCAACGAATAATGAACGCCACAAGAACGCAAAATATGCTCCATTATTATGACAATAATAGTGACAATAAAACACTCAACACTCAAATTTTTACACACAAAAAAAAAAGAGGAAATTTAAAAAAATACAAGTACGCATCTAAAGGTCTTCAAGTCAATGAGAAACATGCTGACTACGCACTCACCTAAATACAAATATGTTATAACTACATATAATTAAATGAAGCGATTCCAACTGCTTGCAAGCTAGGCTACAACGGCTGAACTCTTGGTCATGTATCTGAGCACAGCAATTACACCGTATGTGAATAATGTGTAGAAGGTGACATTGTAGAGGTTCCATGTGCTGAGCCAAAGACGCAATGCCGAGGTGTTGGGTTGCAAGATATTGTCGGTACGATGTATCTCGGCTATGTCCTGCCACATCACCGTCTGCGGTCGCACCAACAGCAAGGCATTCATGGCAGCACGTAATCCACTCTGGACAGCACCACCGAGACATCCGCGATAGCTTGTAGCTGCTGCAGCCGATGATGACCAAATTACTCGATTCCACGGCGTTGTTAGCGGTATGTTCACCAAAGAACTTTGCTCGTACGTGTACTGGGTGTAGGACAGTGGTGACAACATTTCCTCGCCAAAATGCTTGGCTAATGCTGATAACGCTATCGTACGCACCATTGGTTCAAGCTCTTCCGCATGCATCATTATACCTGGACAGAAAGAGAGAAACAAGTTAAAGAAGAGGATACACATTTTTGAAGCGGTTATTCTAGCGGTACATTTTTAACCCTTCCGCGGTCATCTTTTTGTGACGGCGATGTACTGTAGGGTGGGCTGGTTTGGTGAAATAAAGTTTTTCACCAAATCGGCTCAATTTTGCTTTTCAGTGTACACTTTTTGACACCTCACGCGTGATTCGTAACATCGTGGCAGAGCCAAAAATGCTCAGTTAGGTTTGCCATTTCACCATCGTCATCATTCAATTTAATTATCAAAAATCGTGCTCTGTGAGAAATGTGTTTTTTTATCGAAAAATTGTCGAAAAATTTTGTCGACCCAAAAAAGATTTGAGCTTCCAGAAGGTTAAATTTTGAAATTTAAAGAGTTTCAACCTCCATATCGCTTCTTATGCACTTGTGCGTGGAGGTTAAACACTTTGTTCCTCGATAAGGCTTTCATGGTATTTGTGAATGCTGGTTTGAAATACCGGAGCATGAACTCATTTCGGTTGTTTCGATGAAGCCCCTGCGAAGCACTTCATCGAGGATTACACATTTCCGTGCAGAGGAATTATGTCTGTTGCTTCGAGGAAACCTTTGCGAAGCACTTTATCGAGGTTATCTGGCTAACCAATTTAAACTCGTGACAACAAGCCTTATCGAAGCTATTTTTGTGAAACTCATAACTCAATTGTAACAGCAAGAGGCTGTATGATGCATAAATGGAATACCATGGCGTCTGCTTGCAAAGACAAGCATTATCGAAGGACTACGCTGTTAAAATCAGCGACGCCATTTTTTGTCATATTAGAGTGAATAGTCATCACGTGCATACGTAAAATAAATGCGCTAATAAATTATAAAATACTAGCTGAACCCGGTGTGCTTCGCTACCCCCATCTTTATAAAATAAAATTAAAAGTATTTAATTGGTACATATACCATATGTACCAAATATCATCGACATAGGTCAAAAAATGCCCCAAATATGGCGATTCAAATTTTTGGGTTATATGGGCGGTGCCACGCCCCTTTGTCCAATAAAAACTTCATATAGCCTATTATTCCTTCCAGAGTCATAGTAACATGCTGTGAAAGTTTCAGCTTTAATGGCTGCAAACATAGCTCCCGTTTGGTGAAATAGTATTTATTCTTACGGCAGCCAATCAGAAGCGTTCTTAATTAGTGAAATGAATTGCCATATACATAATTTTAATTGTAAGTATGTCCATGATATGGTAAGCGTTATAACACGCGTTGGCAATCGCACCTCATGTTACACTTGAAGGAAAAGTAGTGCAATATTAATATTAAAATTTAATTGTGTTGATAATAATTAAAAAAAAAAATAATAATAAAAAAATTATTTCAGAATGTTTTTGTGCATCAACACTTTTTAAAGACACCAAATATATACCTTATTGAAAGCAGATTAATTATAATTAAAGTAAAATGGGGCGAAAAAGGGGGATTTGGTAATAAAAAATCGATGGCTACCTTACCTGTAAATAAAAAGCAATTACATAAGTTTAAAAAAGTGGGCGTAAAATTGGGTGTGGTCGAAAAAAAGAAACCCTATTAATCATGCCAGAGTCCCAGTTAAATGCTGTGAAAATTTCAGGAAGATCGGTCCAGAGGTTTGGTCTCCTATAAGGTACAAACAAACAAATAAACAAACGCACATTCCATTTTATATATATAGATAGAAGATACCATATTGAAAGCAGATTAATTATAATTAAAGTAAAATGGGGCGAAAAAGGGGGATTTGGTAATAAAAAATCGATGGCTACCTTACCTGTAAATAAAAAGTATATAAAACTTTAGCTAAATACATTTTACAAAAAAAGTATTTTGTATAGCAAACATTGTTAGTGGTATAAGTAAGTATCTGAATTAAAAAAGGGGGCGGTGAAGTGGGCGTGGCTCATAGTAATATGGCGACGTTAACAGTATTAAGAGCAATATACTACCAAATAAAAAATAATCCGTTGGAAGGAACAAATTTGTACAGAGAACAAAAAGTTTAAAACTTAAATTTGGCGTGAAAAGGGGCGTGAAAGGGGGCGTGGCGTAAGAAATGTTTATTTCAACCTCACCTGGAGTATAATGTGTACACAATTTGAAGTAAATCTGTTAAAAACTATATGGGAGCAATTACATAATTTTAAAAAAGTGGGCGTAAAAGTGGGCGTGGTCGAAAAAAGTACCCTATTAATCATGCCAGAGTCCCAGTCAAATGCTGTGAAAATTTCAGGAAGATCGGTCCAGAGGTTTGGTCTCCTATAAGGTACAAACAAACAAATAAACAAACACACATTCCATTTTATATATATATATATAATAATAATAATAATATAAGAAAGATTACGACTTCTGTGTGGAAGAAAGTACGACGATTGGGTACGTTTCGCAGAAAAGAAAATAAAAGGCGAATTCCATTAAACTGTGGTAAGTGACTTTTTAGTCACATTCCACTGGATTTTTTTTACTAATTGAATTGATATATCCTATTTTCTACTTACTGTCCTCTAGCTCTTCAAATTTCAATCTGTTTGTAGTCCAACGAGTCGGTTATCTGGTGACACAATTAGCTACATACTAGTTGATTGTATATGCTCTCGTCGGCTTTTTAGAAAAATGTCTTGAACCGTCTTAACGCGAACTGATCGCGTTCAAAAGAAAGTTCAGTGCTTTCACCAAACCAATTCCCTTTCTTTTTCCAATTTGTGCTTAGATGCGATGTGAATTATATAGAAATGCACTTGCAACTTTTTTTTCGGAAAATAATGGACAATTCGGCACGGCACTACAAAGAGAGTTTAAACCAAAATACGGGTAAGTTACTTTCTAGCGTTAGAAATATCACGGCAAGGAAAAAGCGCAAAGCAGATAAAGAGGGGATTAAGGGTGAAGAATGAGTTAAATCGATGTTTAATTATCGGATGCTCATTGAATATACACATATATGTAATCATATTTAACGATTTTTAATAAGAAAAACAAAATAGAATACAAATATATGTTACAACTTCTTCCCTTTGTAACTTTTTTCGACCTCGTTAAGGTGCCTTAGCGAAGAGGAAGAGAGGCTCAGCTAGCTTCGATAAGTTGCTACTGGAGTGCTTCGCTAAGTTTCGGTATGTTGCTTCTGACAAGGTTCCATAAGTTGCTTTTGACGTGCTTCTGACGAGCCTCGATAAGTTGCTATTGACATCCTTCGATAGGTTGCTTCTGACGTGCTTCCGCAAAGAAGCAATATGGAGGTATGTTACGATAGCCTGGAACATGCTAAGTGTGCCAAAACACCTTCCACAGAAAGCTTCGCGTTGCTGTAAAAGGGGGAGGGGAAATGCCCTCGCTAAAGCCTTCTGGAAACTGAAATGTTTGTTGGGGAAGCTCATTTTGGGCCAATTATTACTCATGTACGTTAACAAGCAGAATTGCCGAGTTTGGTCTAAAGAGCAGCCAGAGGCAGCTTAAGAGAAAAATGCGCTGTTTGGTAGGCTTGTCATAATTTCAAAAACAAAATTCCGAACATTTAACCGGTAGTGTTATTTTTCTCAAATCTTTTTTTTTATTTGTTAGTATTTATTTTTTCTCACTGTTCTTTTTTAGTAGTTGTTCTGTAATATACATTCGGGTTCAAAAGCAACAGTAGCTTTCTCTTTTTATCTCCTTGGATACGAAATCCAATTTCGAAATAAAAAGCACAAAAACCATATTTGTAATAAATTGGGCTCATTTTCAATGGATATTTATTGACATTTTCGATAGTAAAAAATATTTCAAAAGAAAAAATTAATGAAATGAATGTAAAAAAGTAACAATTCAACAAAACATAGCTATTTAAAAAAAAGGAACTTAAATTATTTTGCACTAAATAGGTGTCAAATGTGGGGCAACTAAGTTGCCCACGTTTATTCTGGAGCCGTGTCTTTGTTTGGGCCCGAAAACTACTCGTATTTTTCGGATGAAATCGCCTTTTTTATGACCTGAGTATCTACTTCTATTTTGTCGTAGAAGGCAGAGCAGTCTTCGCCACTATTAATTTTAATATTCAGGAGAGCTGCAACAACAGATACTTTCATCGACCACGTGCGGGAGTCCATAGATGTTTCATAAGTGAAAATGTTCGTTCCACGACGACAGATGTTTCTGGGATGCAAATTATAAATTCAACAACCATTGATAAATTTTTTTAAGCTCACATTTGTTTCTCGCGCTAATTTACTAATTCTCGTCTATTTATTTTTGCATGATACTTTTTGCCAGTTTTCAGTGAGCTTTTCAACATTTATTATATGGTTTGCTAAACTGATATCATTAAACATTTCATCTGCATCTATTTCATGTGCTGTTAAATGAGAGTGGTGTTTGATAAATGAAATAGTTTTTTCAATATCATCCCAAATAATAATTTTTTAAACAGTCACCCACTGAAATTGCAAAACATCTTTAAAATTATCTTGTCACTGAGCTAGATTCTTCAGCGCAACATCATAAAAACGCAAGAACCTCATTTGGATTGGGGCATTCACGCATGAATTGAAGGATAAGGTGTGCAAAGAATACTTCCGACATATTGCGCCATCTCTTACGGATACCCTACAATAAGCATTTTCTTATGTTAAAAGTGTGAATATATATTCTGATGGTGAAATTTCTTACAAATAGCAAATTATGAAAAATTTTCGTTATTTTGACGTGAAAATTATTGTGATAGCTCGAAAACTACAGATGTTTTCAGTAAAAAGTATTTTTGTATGAAACGTCGTTGGTTCAGAAATATAACGGTATACGAAAGCTTTTTGGTAATATTTTTCTCGGATAACATGTTCAAAAATTTTCCGTTATAATGATATCAAAACTATTGAGACATCTTAAAAAATGTAGATATTCTCAGTCCATTTGAATTGAAGGATAAGGTGTGCAAAGAATACTTCCGACATATTGCGCCATCTCTTAGGGATACCCTACAATAAGCATTTTCTTATGTTAAAAGTGTGAATATATATTCTGATGGTGAAATTTCTTACAAATAGCAAATTATGAAAAATTTTCGTTATTTTGACGTGAAAATTATTGCGATAGCTCGAAAACTATAGATGTTTTCAGCACAACGTATTTTTGTATGAAACGACGTTGGTTCAGAAATATACGAACGGTATACGAAAGCTTTTTTGGTAATATTTTTTTCGGATAAAATGTTAAAAAAAAATCCCATTATAATGACATCAAAATGTAGATTTTCTCAGTCCAACGTATTTCCTTGAAGCAGGGTCATCGCATCAGAATGAGAAAAAAACGATTGAAATTTCAAGTTTTGATTTTGCAAGCAAATATCTTGCCTTAATTGACTTTGAAGAAATAAGAAAAGATTTACCGTTATCTCACCAATTCAATGTTTTATATGGTTTCAAAAATACCTCTAAAATATTCAGTTTTTGCTCAAAAAATAGGCCAAACGTTTTTGTTGTTGTAATTTTTTTTTCTTATAAAATTTTCTTTTTTTCACACTTTTTCATATGACTATCATTTCTTAGCAAAAATTGGTTTATTTTGACACATAATGCAAAAAACTTTTTCTATCATCGAAAATCATGATTTTTTTGATGAAAATGAAATTTTTCAAAACGTTGTTTTTATATTTTCTACAAAGCTCTACAACTTAAAAGATAATTTCTGTGAAAAAATTTTCAAATATTTCAAACCACTCTAAAGTTATATACACAAATTTATGTTTTAAGCTATTTCGTTATATATAAAATTAGGCGTAGGAGAAACAGTTCTTCCGTGTTTCTGAACTGATTTTGATAATTTTTTAAATAAATTAGAGTAGGGAGAAAAGGGTTCACCGAATAGTTATGTGATCTTTGATCTGAAATATGAGCATTGAAAGAATATTTCTGAAGTAAAACTTAAACTATAAGAAATGGAAGAACATGCCCAACTAGAACTGATGGTCCACATTTGGGCTGCAGCGACGTCGTAGCGTTTATTTTTTTGTCAAAATTGACATGATGTTACGTATTGGTTACGTTACAGAGACCACTATGATTCGAATGTGCTGCAACACAATGCCGACATTGGCCGCATTCAGCGCAGACAACTGTTGTGAACTGTAATGGTAGCGCTACCTTAGTTCACGATGTTTTTCTCTGAATGTGTTGCTACTCTACACGTCAGAAGTTAGATTCAATTTAATTTTTATGTAAATTTAATTCAATTACAAAGGCTTCTCACTTAAATTTGCTGCGTTATTTCAGCGTTTATTAATTTAACAGCGTCAGTAGCAGTATCTGACAGTTAAGCAAACAGTTGTGTTCATGTAGCATAAAATTTGTTCGCTCGATAAAAAGGCGTTCGCTACTTTATCAGTTTTAGTTAGCGCTACCAAATATGTACCATTCAGCGAATTTTTACACAACAGTTGCCAACTGTTGTCTGCGCTGAATGCGGCCATTGTGTTAGTGAAAATTACTTTGAAGTGACTTATCACAGTTTAGTATACACATTTATATATAAATGCATTACAGAGTTGCCAATTGCAAAATTTTGCAGCCATAAATATAATTATTTTATAATTAAAATGTGTATAATATATAGGAATACAACATAATCTTAAGTGTTTTTTGATATTATTTGGAGCTAAATGTAGATGGGAAAGAACATTTTCGGTAAAATAACAGCCAAAATTTCTTAAGAAATTAAGCGCAAGCTGAATTCAGAAAATATTTCAATAATTTCATACATTAATAAGAGATGTTTAAATATAATAATAATTTGCGTCCACCATTTTAAATAGAAAGAGCCTACGCTTGGGTCGCAATTAGCTTATTGTTACAAAATGTACATCTTGATGAATGATGAGTGATGCATTTTTTTAAGGTAACACTTGATAAATCGTTACAACATTCTGTGACCTAGTGGTAAAGTAGTAACCTAGGTATTTTTACAAACTTTTCCCACAAAATGTTTTCCAAATCAGTATCGCTTCAACGTCGTCGTGTAAAAAATGTGTCTTTAGTAACCTGTGGTCGCAAAATTCTACTTGGGTGGCGTAGGGGGCTTATTTCAATACAATGTAGGAAAAACATTTTTCGCTATCTCTTACAGATATCCTACAATAAGCAATTTTTATAGTACATTTTATATTTTACAAATAGTAAATTCTGAAAAATTTTGATATAAAAGTTGCTTGATATAAAAGTTGCTCGAAAACTGTTGCTTTCTCTCAAAACTTAAGATATTCTTAGTACAACACATTTTCTTAAGGCAAGGCCTCAGAATGAGAAAAGCGATTGAAATTTCAGAAAGTTGGTCGAATTTCGAAAACAGGCGATACTAGTTATTTTTTAATATGCACCTTTCACAGAACGAAATTATGCCAAAAATGATCAAATATACAAAATGCGAAAAAAGCTTTTATTAAAGTTTTTAATCTACCCACTTCTACCGTATAATTGGTTTCGTAATGAAATAAGACCCAAACAAAAAAAAATGAAATAGTTCCCAAAATTTATGAAATAGACCCCAAAAATGGGGAAAGTAATACCCAAAAATTTATGAATTTTTTGGAGTTTACTTTAGTTTTTTTTGGGGCTTATTTCAATTGGGGTCTATTTCGTGGTGCCAACTCCAACACCGGCTTCGCTGTCTACAGTACTTCTGAATTGAATTTGAAATTCATATAATATTTGGATGCCAAATAGAAAAATGAAATAAAGCCCAATTACAATGAAATAACGGCCAAATTTGAGTAGAAAATTTTTGGGCTCTATTTAATTTTTTATTTTGGGCGTTATTTCATTGGGCGTTATTTCCCTGAACCGTAGTAACGAGTCATCAGACAAACAACTAATATTTCGAAAAAATTTTATGTATAAAAAACTTTGTCGAGGGCTTTAGAAAAGTTGGTGTAGATTGTGTCAACTTGGCAGCCCAAAATTTGTGAAAATAACCCCCTATACAAACCACGCTGTAACCCAGCAAAATTTTTGATAAAAATGTGACATATATCACAGTGCAACACGAAAAAAAATAACCATATACGGACACCACTACGTGATAAAAGACCAAAAAAAAAGACCCCCGTCTCCCAGTTTTGCCCAAAGTCCTCCAGGTTTTTTTTATGGGCTTCGGTGTCATTTTTGCAAAAATGATCATTTTCTCAAGCTCATATCTTGCAAACCATTCGGAATTTTGATTTACTCTCTGAGGCAAAATTGTAGCTCTTGTCATAAAAAACAAAAATTGTGAACATGTAAAATAAAAAAAATTCATCTTCAAGGTCAAAATCGCAAAAAACTTTAAAAAATGAGCGAAAAATGGCCCAAAAAGCGTTTTTTTATTTTCCGCTTTTACGAACAAATTTACTTATGAAAAATGCGCCAGTTTTCTTTGGCTTGGTAGGGCTTACAGCGCTGATTAAAACCCCAAAGTTTTTTAAAGGAGTTCGATCCAACTTCTTGAGATATAGGCCTTTATAGCTTGAGTATATAATCGCTTATATCTCACCCATTTCTTATCCGATCTGGTTGAGATGGGTATCGTTGAAAAGACTTTGAAAACGCTATAAATCTGTATATAAGTATGTTAATTTTTATTAACTCCTTGGGGCAAATTAAAAAAAAAATTTTTAAATCTCACTTTTTTAATAAAAATCGGGTTTTCTCAAAAAACAGCCCTAATAAAAAAAGTATTGAAGTGTAAGAAAATAAGTGATTTTTAAAAAAAAGTTGATTTCAAAACTTTGAACGTAAATAATTGTCAGTCAGGAGGCCGAGTGTGTGAGTGCACTGTACCTTCACTGATAGTGAAGCTCAAGCTGGTGGGTGAGTTCCCGTGCCCAAACTGTCAAACAACTACCTGGAAGCAAACATCTGCATTGAATTCACATAAAAACAACCCAAAATATAAAAAAAAATACCTGGAAACACATTTTAGCTCTTGTCATAGAGATGAAATTGTGAACATATAAAATCAAAAAAACTTCTATCAAAAAACTACCTGGATGCAAACATTTGCTTCGAATTCACATTGTAGCTCTTGTCATGTTTAATCTCTTGTATGATTAATTAACGCTCAAAAATGAAATATGCCTGGCCAGAACCATGTGTTTGTCCAAGGGTTAACACCGTTAAGGTAGCGCTTAGGTATCACGCGATCACGCACCGACCGCAGCAGCACAGGCAATGCAGTAAGCTCAGCACACGCAACAAGGGACGTAGTACACAATATAAAAGCGACACGACGCTCATATCGAGGCATTACACAGTGCAACGAGAGATTTTATCAAACAACTCCCTACCGAATCAGATGAGCAAGGAGAATGGTTTCACTAAACCACAATGCATATGAAAAAACGGCACAAAGGCAAAAAACTCGACGAATTGCTTGCAGAGGTAATATCAATTTTATTGATGCATTGTTTTGCATTCCTTTTTTGATTTCTTTTCTAATTCATTCCTGTATGATGTTAATGAAGTATCTGAAGAAGAAAAAGCTGATGATGGAGGGCAGTCTGGAAGTAACGTGCCTGTGGACACCATAAGTTCTGAATCAGAGTCAGATTAAGACGATTCGGACGACGATTTGGATCTACAACTTAAGACAGTGCGATTTGCAAGTCCAGGGCCATCAACAATACAAGCATAATACGAATATTTTTTTTTATAATTTTTGTAATAGATAGCATAGTATTGTAGTGCCATCCCTGCTGAGACTACTAATCCCTACAACACTGAATCATTATTACTAAATATCTATGCTACTGCTCTTTGTTACAACCCTAACTCTAAATGTCAACCCATAGCACCTAAGAACTAAGATTAATAAAATCAGTAATAGTATGACAATGAAACCTGCAACATACCTTTTCACTTACGGGAGAAGGCTTTATAGTATCTCAATGTTGAAGTAAAGAAAAAACGAATGAAATTAAAAAATTTTCGCGAAATTTTTCACTTTTGCGGCTACTTAAGCGCTACCTAAACGGTGTTAAGAATCATTCCTAGGAAGTTTATATGTTTTAAAAAGTTGTTTATTGAGATCTTAGGTTTATTTTTGTAGTTGATTATTTTCTTGAATTTTGTACGGTTTGCTACCTATGGACCTGAACAGGGGAAAAAAGGTAAAAAAAATTAAATTTTTTAAAGTTTTTTGCGATTTTGATTTTGAAGATGAAGTTTTTTGATTTTATATGTTCACAATTTTTGTTTTTTTTGACAAGAGCTACAACTTTGCTGCAGAGAGTAAATCAAAATTCCAAGCGGTTTGCAAGATATGAGCTTGAGAAAATGATAATTTTTTTGCAAACATGACACCGAGGCCCCACATCTTTGGGGGCCCATAAAAAAAACCTGGAAAACTTTGGGCAAAACTGGGAGACAGTGGTCTTTTTTTTTGTTCTTTTATCACGTATTTTGCCATGACTTAAAAAATGACACACTGTGTATTCTTAGGAGGGATACTGCTTCCAGAAGACATTCTTAGATTCAATTGTGCTTCTGCTTAGCCTTATCAAGAAGTGCTTTCAAGAGGCATATTCTCATAAGCTACTTCTGAAAGACATTCAAATAGCATATAATTTCAATTAAAGTAAACCAAAAAAAATATATGTTTTAGATATTTTAAGTGGGAGTTTTTAAACCCCCAATACTTCTCATTTCCAACACCAAAATCGTGAGAAAATCGGGAAAAGGGATATTTTTCGTGACATTTTTAAAACCCCCCTAACCACAAAAACCATTTAATTCCATTGAACGCCTCCTTAAAGTTCTCTGGAAAACACCTACTAGAATCCTTTCATTGAAGGACTCAAAGAAATCTTCCATTGAAAAATTCTGGAAGCACTTCTAGAGAAGACTAAGAAAAGCACTCCTCCCAAGGGTATGAAAGTGGAAGGGATGGAATTCAAGACTTTCCCTTCCATTTAACCTTTTTTTGGAAGCACTTCTAAGTTCAAACAGCTTTAAATGATGATTCCGCAAAAAGGTTATTATTAACTATCAACTCTGAACGTACAACGATCCGAAGCAGGACTCTGAGGCATGTGCTTTTATTATTATTGCAATAAATAACTTTGCAAACTACCGTACAAACCTGCAAATAAGCCTTGCCACAGCTGCAAAGTCGGTAAGCTACGGTTAGTCGGTGTTCAGAATTGATGGAATTGCACCATCATGGGGTGTACCTGTGTAGCTGGATAAACGATATTCATTGCCAACAATTAGATGTGGTTCGCTGACGAGGAAATTACCCGAATAGCCGGCTCGACGCCAGTATCCGTCATTGTATTCGGCTATAAAGCTTGTTACCATTTGACAATTCTTTTTCTCCGTAAACTGGGGCTTACGCAGCTCCAATGGCATCGCTGGTGTGATGGTCATATTCTGAACACTGTTCCAAGGTATGGCTAGAATAACAACGTCCGCTAAATGTGTCTCAAATTCAGAGTCTCGCACTTCGACGAAGTCTCGGTACTGATGAACTTCGAAAACTTTGCGCCAATAAAGGCACTCCACCAGTTTGAGCTTTTCAGCAAAGGCCTCCAAAATTTTGGAACTAGAAATTTCACGCAGTGTGTCCGGACACTCCAGATAGCTGTAAAAAAAAACCAATTTGAGTTTGGATGAAAAACAAATATTTATATTAGTCCGGGTCGGGCTCCATACAAAAACAAAAAGTGTTTGATAAACTGGGTATAAAGTATACCTTGGCTTATTGCATTACCCTCCACGAAAGTATTTCGCAATGTGCTGACCCTTAGGCTAGTTGGAATTATTTTAAAAAAGTGCCTGTTTTTGGCAAAAAATCACTTTTTGTATGGGCAAGTTTTTTGTTTCTATGAATGGTTCTAAACAAAAAAAAGTGTTGTGGTCGGGGGGCCAACGTCCTCCTTTTCTTCAACTCTGAATGTAATTCGAGATAAGATCTGTATATATTTTTATACTATGTTTTATTTAATATAAATTTTCGAATGCAAATTAAAAATTAAATCAAAAAGTTTAATTTCATATTTTAGGAAAAAAATTTACACCTTTACTTATTAAAAGTAGATGTTCACATTCACCCTGTTCCGCGTATGGAGCTTAAATTGATTGAAAGTTGGATTGAAAACTGTACTTAAGAGTATAAAACAAAAAAAAAAAAAAGAACACATTTTTAGGGTCCACCCTAGGGTAAACAAATTTTTTTTTAATTCTAGCATAAGATTCGAAATCAGTGACTTCTTAATACTGCCAGCACATACACAAAGAGTATAAAAAAAAAAACACATATTTTTAGGGTCCACCCCAGTGTTAAAAACTTTTTGAAATTCTTACATCAGATTCGAAAGTAGCGACCAGCGCAAGATGTATTTATGAAGGTGGCAGAAGTAATTGACGTCTGTCAAATTGGTACTGTAGCAATGTCAAAATTTTTGCCATATTTTTAACGAAAATCCAATGAAAAATCCCATGTTTTGTTAATTAATCTTATTGGTTTGAGGAAAAAAAGCGTGTTATTTTAATTTTGAAATTTTTTTGTGAAGATAAAATAAAAGGCCACCAATCTACATTAACTTTATTACTACAAAAACATTTAAAATTTGGCTGCTTGTGATGTTCCGTAGCTCAATCTTCTCTCCTAACTTCAAAACTCCCACTCAAAGTGCTTGTTCCACAAAAAAAAAAAAAATAAATAATAGAATGTGGCATCACTTCCAAAAAATTTTGGTATTGCTACAGTGCCGATTTGATAGACGTCACCTACTTCTTCCACCTTGATAAATACATCTTGGACCAGTGCATCTACAAATAGTATAAAAACAAAAACACATATTTGGGGTTCACCCTAGCGTAAAAAATTTTTAAAATTTAACTTAAGAGTTTAAATAAGCGTCCCTTTAATACGGCCAGCACATACACAAAAAGTAATAAGAAAAAAAAAAACGCATCTACAAAGAGTATATTGTCACATTTATCACCATTGTCACTAGGGTTCACTCCTTATACTGCTTATACTTATAAGGTTCACTCCTTATACTGCTAGCACATATACAAAGAGTATAAAAAAACAAATTAATAGAGTCCACCCTAGTGTAAAAAAATTTTAAATTCTAACATAACATTCGAAATCAGCGATCTACAAAAAGTAAAAAATAAAAACACATTTTAAGGGTCCACCCTAGTACAAAAACAATTTTTAAATTCTGATATAACATTCGAAATCAGCGATCCATAGAAAGTAGAAAATAAAAACACATTTTTAGGGTCCACCCTAGTGTCAAAAAACTTGTTAAAATTCTAACATCAGATTTGCTGAATATTTGCAGATTTTAGTCGAACATTTCTTAAAACTTAATTGCAATAAAGATTCTAACGTATGATTTAAAACAAACAGAGAAATATAAATAAGGGGGCGTTCATTAATTAAGGAGATTTTTTGATTTTTGACTCTCCCTCTCCCTCTCCCTAGTGGGATATCGTGAGATTTGGCTTGACCCCCTTCCCCCCCTCTTATCTAAAGTGAGATTGTTCAAAATGTGTGTTTTCAGTGCAATTATGTTAATCTATGCTTCATTGTATTGGATTTATTTATGGACATTTACGGACATAAACACAACAAGTCGAGACTTGTCCATGCGTCGCTGTCACAAGTCGCAGCGCTTGTCGAATCGTCGTGTTCGGCTAGCCGGTGGTTAAACAATCGACGGTGCTACTTTGTTGCACTCGCATAACCGCGATAAATACACTGTGCGCTTTTTTGTACCTTTTTTTATGTGTATTTGCTAATTAAAACGTTTTTCACTTAAATTTTTTATGAGTAATCTTGTGGTGACATCTTGTGGAACATATTTTTTTTTAAGATATATCGAAAATTACTCAAGATATGCAGTCATTTTCTCCTGACCCATTAGGATTTTGATTTTGGTTTCTTAGGGTAAGTTCTTTCTATTACTCTGGTCAACAACTTTGCTGAACAAATAAGTATGAAAAAAATCGCCTCCTGTGGGTCTCATCGAGTCAGTCTTACAAAAAGCCATGCTTAAAGTCAAACAAAAAAATACGAACAACACTGCGTATGAGTAACATTATTTGCTTTGAAGAGTTGAAAGCGGACAAGACATATGTGGCTTATTGAAGGTTTTAAGACATTTTTAAACGATTATTTATGTATATATATTCAGTCAAGTTATTGGGTAGAATAACAGGAATAACTTTGCTGAAAAAACCAAAATGAAAATCCTATTGGTTCAAGAGTTATCAACATGCAAATCAGTGCATATCTGGAGTACTTAAAAAAGTATTTTGCAAACTGGCAAACTGGCAAAACGAATGTTACCACGAGATTCATCATATTAAAATTAAGTGAATAATTAAAATTAAGTGAATAATTTTAACATATTATTAAATACAGATTTTCGTGCCACACAGTGATATTATTGTGTAAAATTTAGTCATATTTTAATAGAGAAACACGTTTAACTCAATTTAACCAGTTATCTCATAATTCTACACTGTTTTTCGCGGATCAAAATGACGTCACCTTTGCGAGAACCTCTCTCCCCCACGTCAGAGTGAGTGAGATTCGGCTTAACCCCCCCCCCGCCCTTAAACGCCTCACGTAATTAATGGACGCCTCCTAACCAGAGCTGGGTCAAAAAGTACTCATTACAATTCAATTCCAATTCCTTGGAATTAGGAATTAGAAATTAGTTCTCTCAATTCCTCAGGAATGCAATTGGAAAAAATCGTGAATTCCATTACAGGAATTATAATTGGTAATTGAACACCTCAATTCCTTGGAATGGAATTGGATAAATGGTCAATTCCATTACAGGTATTGTAATTGTAATTATTAATTGATGACCTCATTCCCCAGGAATGGAATTGGAAAAAATCGTCAATTCTATTACACGAATTGAAATTTGAAGTTAAAATTTCAATTACTTTATCAATAACTCAAAACTACTTCATTATGTATTAGAAAACTTTAATTGACTTCCACAGTTAGTCGGTTAATGAATTATCTATATATATAAAAATGGATGTATGTATGTGGGTATGTGGGTATGTGGGTGGGTATGTGGGTGGGTATGTGGCTATATCACGTATAGACTCCAAAACCGCTGAACCGATCTTTATGAAATTTTCAGGGAAAATAAAGCCACATCTTGAGAGTGTTCCTGTGAGGTTTCGTAACGATTGAGGAAGGGGGCGTGGTACCTCCCATACAAGCCAAATTTGCTCCATCGATCACAAACAAAAAAAAAGAAAAATATCTCACGGTTTCAATCGTAAAAACTAAGATTTGGGGATTTTGTTCAGATGGTTACTGTCGGTAACTGTACAAAAAATGGGCGTGGTCGTTATATAAATACGCCCACTTTTTCGAAATCATGGCAATTCCGGAGTTCTGCACATTTTTACAGTGAAACTTGCTCTTTAGCTGCTCCAAGAGACGAACACAATTTATAAATGTTTTCACGCCCACTTTTAACGCCCACAAATCAATATCTATATATATATAAAGCAAAACGATGTGTGTCTGGCTGTGTGATGTCTATAGACTCCAAAACTACTGAACCGATTGACCTGAAATTTTAGCAGTCGATTTGTTTCAGGTACGAGATGGTTGAGGAAAAAAATTTGCCACACCCCCCTTTTACCGCCCCCAAATCAATAAAAATTTTATATTTCAGTCGGTTTGGGTCGTATATGGCTAAAATTTTGTAATTTAGTATGTACGGTTACTGTCGACAACTGTCCTAAAAATGGGTTTCCACGCCCCCTTTTACCGCCCACAAATAAATGAAAATGGTTTATTTCAGACGGTTTTGGTCGTATAAGACTTAAATTTGTTACTTTGGTTTGTGAAGTTACTGACAGTAACTGTACGAAAAATTGGTTTCCACGCCCCCTTTTGCGCCCACAAATCAGTAAAAATGCTATATTTCATGCAGTTTTGGCCGTATGAGACTAACATATGATACTTAAGTTTGTATGGTTACTTTCGGCAATTGTACTAAAAAAGGGCGTCAGCGCTATATAGCCACACCCACTTTTTAATAAACCATCAAAATTGACTACTGGGTCGATTGAGCTAAAATGTTGGCTTAGTTTGTACGGTTACTGTTAGCAACTGTACTAAAAATTGGTCTCCACGCCCCCCTTTTACCGCCCACAAACCTATGAAAGCGTTTTATTTCAACGGTTTGGGTCGTATTAGACAAAAATTGTGTAATTCAGTACATATGGTTACTCTCGGCAAGTGCACTAAAAATAGGCCTGCCCTACTTTAGTTAAACTCACTTTTCGGGGAGTTAGCGTCCAGTGAAGTAAAGTGCGCCAGGCTTAACCTAAATTGAGCTGAAATTTGGGCAGTTGATTTGTTTCGATTACGCGATGGCTCAAGGGAAACATTTTACCGCACCCCTTTTTACCGCTTGCAAAACAACAAAAATGCTATATTTCGCACGGTTTTGATCGTATTAGACTAAAATGTGATTATTTAGTGCACATGGCTACTTTCGGCAGCTGTACTGAAAATGGTGAATATATTTGACATTTCTTGACATTTTTGTGTATAGCAGTAAGGCGGTCTGTGGCAGAACAACGTTTGCCGAGGAGATAGATTGTTCTTGTGAGGTTTGGTAACGTTTGGACGAGGGGGCGTGGTTCCTCCCATACAAGCCAAATTTGCGCTATCGACCACAGACCAAATAAGGGATATATATCAGACGGTTTCGATCGTAAAAACTAAGATATTATCATTTTGTTCAGATGGTAACTGTCAGTAACTGTACAAAAATAACTTTTTCGTCGCAATATATATACGCTCACTTTTTCGAAATCATGGCAATTCCGGAGTTCTACACATTTTTATACTCAAACTTGCTGTGTAGGTGCTCCAAGAGGCAGTCACGATACATAAATGTTTTCACGCCCACTTTTAGCGCCCACAAATCAATATCTGTACATATAAAAATGAATCGTGATTTGTTCGTATGCTTAAAACTTGAAAACGACTAGACCAAATAGGATACTTCCTTCTACTGGTTTGTTCGTAACTGCTACGCAAAGGTTTAGGAAAAAGTAATGCCACACCCCTTTTATCGCCCACAAATCAATAAAAATGCTATATTTAAGAAGGTTTTGGTCGTATTAAATTAAAATTTGGTAAATAAGTTCTTATGATGACTGTCACTAACTTTAATAAAAACGGGCGTTGTCACACTTCATCTACGCCTACTTTTGGAAATATCACAATACTCCGAAACTATTGGTCCGATTGAGCTCAAATTTTGTAAGTGGCTTTTGTTTGAGTACGAGATGGTTTAAGAAGAAATGCCACACCTTCTTTTACCTCCCATTAATATAAAAACAATTTGTGTTATCGAATAGCGTTATGGGTTGCACAGCTTAGAAATTCGGTATTCGACCACAATTTAGACGTACCGTTTCAGTGATGAAATTTTATGGGAGTTGGACAAGGGGGAGGGGCACCTCTTATACAACCCAAATTGGTGATATCGAATAGCTTTGAATTTATAGGAATTCAGCTTTGGAATTCAGTTTTTGACCTCAATTTACACATGCAGTTTCAATGATTTTTTTTATGGGCGTTGGACAGGGAGGCCTGACATATCCCTTACATCCCAAATTTGCAATATCGAATTGCTTTGAAGTTATAGGTTGACAGCGTAAGAAATCGGTATTCGACCTAAATTTATAGATGCACTTTCATTTCTTACATTTTATGGGCGTAGGGAAAAGGGGAGTGCCACTTCCCATGCAACCCAACTTTGTGCTATCAAATAGCTTTGGAGTTATAGGTCGCACAGCATCGGAATTCAGTATTTGACCAAAATTTACGCATGCAGATTTACTGATAAAATTTTTTAGAGTTTGTCGGGGGCGTGGCACCTCCAACTTAACCCAAATTTGCGATATCGAATAGTTTTGGAGTTATAGGTAACTCAGCCTCGGAATTCAGTATTCGACCTCAATTTACACATGCAGTTTCATTGGTTAAATTTTATGGGCGTAAGGAAAAGGGCAGTGGCACCTCCCATACAACCTAAATTTGTGCTATCGAATAGTTTTGGAGATATATGTCGCACAGTTTTGGAATTCGGTATTCAACCTCCATGTACACATGCAGTTTAATTGATTACATTATATGAGCGGTGATCAAGAGGGCGTGGCACTTCCTATACAACCCTAATTTGTTATATCGAATGGCTTTGTGGATATAGGTCGCACAGTCTCGGAATTCAGTATTCTACCTCAATTTAGACATGCTGTTTAACTGATAACGTTTTATGGGCGTTTGAATAGGGAGAGTGGCAGCAACGCGCCGGGTTTCAGCTAGTTTACAAATAAATGTATTATCGAAGACACCAATTTTTTAATTTAATACCACATTTTGAGCTAGAACAAAATAATTAGCTGCTGCGTTACCTGGTTTAATCCCTCCGACTTTTTGAAAGGTGCTCGGTACACAACTTCCACACCCCTGTACAAAATTTTTTTATCTACTATCATTGCGATGCTTTCCAATTCTAGTCCTAAGGAATTGAAGCGTTCAATTACCAATTAAAATTGTCGTAATGGAATGTACAATTTTTTTCAATTCCATTCCTGAGGAATTGAAGTGGTCAGTTACCCATTACAATTCCTGTAATGGAACTGACAATTTTTCTCCAATTCCACTCCTGAGGAATTGAGATGTCCAACTACCAATTACAATTCCTGTAATGTAATTGAAAAGTTTTTCCAAGGAATTGGAATTGAGGTGCAATTAAATTGAAAAGGAATCATTACAACCCAGCTCTGCCCCTAACAAATGCGTTTATTTCTACGTATCAGAAACAGAGACACACAGAGACAGATAGAGAGAGAGAGAGAAAGAGAGAGTTATGCACTCGGCTGCGCACTCGCCTTCTAGTTTGTAGTCCAGGGCTGGGCATTCTAACACAATCACATTTTATTTTGTCTTGTCAGTATTGGTGCGCTCTCGAACAGCGCACACTGAGCGAAATAGTTGTCATAATTATCTAGATTTGCAAGTTTGATCTTTATACCTCCACACACTGTAATATGTGTTAGTTTTTTATTTTTGGTCATTGGTATTGTTCACTATTTCTTCCATGTCATTGTTGCTCCAGCATTTTCTTCTAAGTAAATAAATTATATTATTTTGCTTGCAGTGGCAAAATACACATTCTGCTTTGCAAGAAAGGTTCTCTGCAGAACAGAAATCGCATTGCAATTCAGAGTTAAAGATTGTTTTTAGGTGTTTTGTTTTTGTTTTAATATTATTAAATCCTAATATATACGAACCATTAAAATTATAATCAAAACCTCAAAAAATTAAGTATAAAAAAATTAATGAATACAAATAATATGAAAAAAATAATGCAATGAATCTTAATAGACAATATGTGTGAATTACATTAAACATTAATTAAATAAGAAACTATAAAATACATGCATAAGAATTATGAATCTACAATCCAAAAAGTTGGTTTTTTCAGAGTGTACATAAAATTTCAAACATAGGTCCTCACAGTATCACCGTCAGCGAACGACTGAATGACATTCTGTTGTGAGTTTTGTGTACATGTGAAAAATTACTCTCAGAGAGCGCTCAGTGAGCCAGGGTTGATAAATGACCTTTTTATTTTGGTATACAAATTTAGAAAAAAATTGTACTAAATGAATAAAAAAGTATGGAATAAATTTTGTTTACTCCACGCATACTGCGTTAACTTTGTCACTCCATTTGTAACGCTGATATGGAGGCGTGGTAGGTATAGAAAAGTATATATTCTTGATCAGCATCACCTCCTGAGCCGATTTCGCTAGGTCAGTTTGTCGACACGATTACAGCCGCAATTTTAAAGCTATCATATTGAAATTTGGTATATGTGCTTATTCGAAAATAAACAAAATCGGATGAAAACCACGCCTTCTTTATCAAACAATACAATTTTTAAAAAATCCACACAAAATTTTGCAGTTACTTGGTATTATGGACATAAGCTTTGAAGTGAAATATTCATCATATATTTAAAATTTGTTAAAATCGGATAAAAACAACGCCTACCTCCCATACAACGTTACTTTATCAAATCTTTAAAATATCTAAAAATGACACAAACATCAATGTCATTATTATAAACTTGCTAATAAATTTTGGCCGCAAAAATTCACCATATAATTGAAATTTTTAAAATCGAAAAAAAAACAACGCAACAACCTCCCTTACAAAGTGACTTTACCAAAATGGTATGCTAATGTAATGACTTGAATTTTGCTTATAAACTTTGGTCTCAAATATTCACCACATATTTCGAATTTGTAAAAATACTATAAAAACCACGCCTACCTCCTAAACAAAGTAACTATATGAAAACGGTCGAGTCTCTTAAAATTCCGCAAAAATAATTTAATAAATTAAAATGATGAACATATGCTAAGAATATTAAAATGCACTTTGAGTTTGGAATTCGGCAAAATTGATAAATACTCGACAAATCCCCATACAAAGTGACGTCATCAAAGTAGCATAACTTTTATAAATTCCGCAAAAAATGTGTGTATTAACAGCATATTTAACACATAATCTACCATATCTTAAAAGTGTTCTGCATTTGAGTTTTGATCGTAATCTATACGGAGTGACGTCATCAAGAATATACTGTACAGCTAAGAATATAATGTGGGGGCATCAAAGATTCGACCCAATCGAAGAGAATCACTTGCTAGTTTTTATTTAAATTAAAGTGAATGTGTTTTTAACAAATCAATTCATAAACCTTTTAAAAAAAATACAAAAGTTTTTATTTATTTTTAATTAATCGCAAAGTTTTTCTAATCACAAAAAGGAACACCAGGGTTCTTATAATATTCATAAAATGTGATCAATAAAATTTAAAAAAAAATCAAACAAAACATAAAGTTTAGAGGTTTTTTCAATAAACGTGCGAATTTCTTTCGTTACCTTAATATAAGAGGCCACTAATATTTTTTAAAATCAGGTTCTTCGCAGATGCTTTTAGGACAAATGCCCATCCACCCGAAATCTGACACAATCCAGCCGCCATTTTTTTAAATATTCGGGCTTTTCTATGTTATGGTAACGAAAGAAGTTAATGGGAAAATCTTTCAGTCAAGCAATTCTTCTTGATATATTACTTCTGATATCAATATCGTGGCATTTAGTTCACTAGATTTCAAAAAATATTTTGTTTAAATTAAATTAAATAAATTGTTGCAATCTTTTTACATTTGCTGTCGAATGAAAAACTGAAAGAATTCCTAACCAATTTTATATAAATTAGAGAAAATCGACTCTTTAAAATAATTTTTTTTTTATTTTACAGAGTACCAAATTCAGAACGAGACAAATTGTTTAGTTCTTTAAAATCGTTTGCTTACTTAGAGTTCTAAATTCTGTGTTTATTATAAAGTGAAATAAAATGTACCGAAAACGCGTTGGTAGTAGGAAAAATATAAAATTGTACGAAAAAAGTACAATTGTACCGAAAATATCAACCCTGCAGTGAGCTATGGGGCGCCCAGCTCTGTTGCAGTCTGCTCAATACTCGCACGCATACACACTTAGCAATCTCACTGTTACGTGACGGTTTCTACTAAATCATACCATCCGCAAGCCGCGTAAAAAAACTTCGTTCAAAAAAAAAAAACATTAAGCTCCAAAAATAGTTACTATCGGTGTAAAAAATTTTGAGAAATCTGCTCGTTACGGATTTTTTTGCGATTTTTTTGTGACTTTTTTGGATACATTTCAATACGATTTCGATACTATTTCGACTTTAATCGCCATAGCTACGCCATTTATCGTCCGATTATGATCGCTTAGCCACCGTTGGAAAGGCAATAAAACTCCCTACACAAATCTGGGGCTTACTTGTCAACATTTTGAAATTAAGTTAACCCACTGAGGACGGACAAAGGGATCCTCGTCTGCAAAGAGTTCGATAAGTGTTTTTATATTATTTGTTTTTTTTTATAGTTCATCAAAATTCCTTTCCAAAAAATCAAGTCTTATCAAAATAGAACTATCTTTGTTAACGTGGCAGTCATTTAAACCAAAGTCAACACAAACAAAATTTATTAACATGTTTTAATACAGATAGTAACCTTTTTTGGAGCTTAATATTTGGTTTATTTTGCTTAGAACAATTCATAGAAATGCAAAACTTGCCCATACAATAAGTGGTTTTTTGCCCAAAAAGGTAATTTTTAAAAAAATATGCAAGCTAGCCTAAGGGTTAACACATCGCGAAATCATTTCGTGAAGGGTGCAACAATGAGCCAAGTAATATTTTTGACCGAGTTTATGGAACACCTTTTTTCGACCCGGCCTAATGTATTTAATAAGTGTGACAAGTAACACATCGACTTACAGATCTATAAGTACCTTCAGGCCACCGCATGTATAGCAGATGCTCATAAATTGCGCATAGCTAAGATCGTGAGAGTCCACTCCACAGATAAGCTGCACAAGGTTTGTCATGAATTTTCGCGATTTATTGAAAAACAAACGGTTGCATATGTGTTTGTACATAGATTTGGACGGTCTTTTTATGCTGTAATTAAAACAAAAAAAAAAAAACACAAAAAAAAACAGCTGCCTCAAATGTTGCATCGTGCACTGTATTTAATCTAAAATATTTACTCAAAGCTGCCCGGTTTGTAGAATGCCGCCATCAACTCCAATTCATGTAGATAACGCTGCAACTCGAATTTGGCTAATTGCGAAAAAAATCCACGATCTATATCCCAGCAACGTTTACGATGCGGTGTAATAACCGTTCTGCGTCGTGTCGGTATGTTGAGATCCTGCAACAGACGTTGAATGTGGTACTGATGCTCTGTTATCCATTTGGCGCCAATTTCACCCAGTTTTGATGCACCTATTTGTCCACCCATTCCATTTGATGCTTCCAGAATTTTCACCTGTAATGATCGCTCCTTTTGCAGTATCCGCAGTGCAGACGTTAGTCCTGAGAGCCCAGCGCCAACGATAATGATATCAACTTTTTCCGCTTCGTACGGTTCCGGTTTATTTATGAATTTTGTTTCCATTTTTCATTGATTTTTGTTGTGTTGTCAACGCAGTCTAGCATTTTTTCGTTTATATTTTTTTTATTTGTTTTGTTATTCATGATATTAAAATTCTGACTCATTCATCAAACGGAAGTGTGTGCAAGTAAAAATTAAAATGATGCCTGCGGGTATGCAATACTTTGTGTACGTCTGTCACTACAAAGTTCTAGAGCGCACTTTTAGGGCTTGGTGTTATATTCTCAGTGCTTTTTAAACGTTTAGATTTCCAGAAGCTCAATTGGCTCAGTTGGCTCAACTACAAATTTGTTTTGTTTTATCAACTTTGTGTTTGCACATTTGTAAAAACAACAACACGCACAAAAAATAGCAACAAAACCGATGTTCACCAAATTTCTTACTTGCTAGCAACAACAAATGCATGCAAAGGTAAAAAAAACAAACCTTGCTCAATGGCATAATTTTAACTTTGAAATTTATTATTTATTTATTTTACATGTAAATTTTTGTGCTTTTTGTTATTGTTGCTCTCGATTTAAGCTCTTGCGATGCTTGTGCCGTTACAGGTGTTGCACACAAACACACATGATTTACTTTTGTTTTGCTGTGCAATTTTTTATAGAAATAGAAAATCAGCGTAACCTTATTGGGGTTTTTTATTGCATTAACATTTTTTTATTTTGTTCTTTTTTTTTGCAACGATGAGCAAAAGCAATAATGAGGATAATTTAGTGTTTGTATTAAAAAAAAGGAACATTGGCTCACTAAATTTATTTTTCTGCTCATGACTGGCTTAGAATACGTATTTACAGGGTTGCCAATATTCGAAGCGCCCATTTTATTTTTAAATAAATCAAAGAAACCACAATTTTTTGTCTGTTCTTCATGAATATCATTTAATTGGGTTCAAGTAGATTTGCTTACATTATTTCTTGAATATGATATCTCGTAAATGGTCGCCATTGGCCTCTACGACATATTGTGCCCGTTTTGCAGCATTTTCCATGGTTTTCTTCAACATTTCGATGGGAATGGCGGTTATTTCTTGACGGATGTTGGTTTTCAGCTCTTCTAGGGTCTTTGGCTTGTTGACGTAAACCTTTGATTTCAAATAACCCCACAAAAAGAAGTCTGGAGGCGTTAAATCTGGTGATCTTGGCGGCCAATCGAAATCACCATTTTTTGACATCAAACGGCCAGGGAACAATTGCTTCAAAAAATCGATTGTAGTGCGGCTTGTGTGTGGTGGCGCGCCGTCTTGTTGAAACCAGTAGTGCCTGATACGCTTTCGACGAACGATTGGCATGAACAAATTGTTTATCATATCGCGATAACGCTCCTGATTGACAGTAACTCTGTGGCCATTATCATCTTCGAAAAAGAACGGCCCAATGAGCATTTTAGCACAAACGCCGCACCAAACAGTGACTTTTGCATCGTAAAGAGGTACCTCTTGAATCTCTTGTGGATTTTCAGTGGCATAAATACGGCAATTTTGTTTGTTTACCGTTCCGTTCAACTGAAAATGAGCTTCATAGCTCGTCTTCTTCAGCCATTTCGATGACTCTTTGGGCCCATTCCAATCGACGTGGCTTATCGGTAGGCAACAATTTGTTTACCAATTGAATTTTGTACGGAAACAAATTCAAATCAACACGTAAAATGCGTTGTAAAGTGGATCGGGGAATGCCGAGCTGCTGAGAACGGCGATTTTGGGATGTTGTTGGTGACTGCTCAATACTGGCTCGTACGGCTGCAATATTCTCATCCGATCGCCTTGGTCGCTTTTTATTTGGCCTCTTTGGGTTACCAAGAGTATTACCAGTTGTAAATCTTTCATACAAACGATAAATTGTTTTCTTGGAAGGCGCACTTTTCACTTTATTTATTTTTTTGAAAGCACGTTGAGTTTTCACTATTGACTTGTTTTGTTGAATGTAAATTTCAACAATTTTAGAGCGTTCGCGTGGCGTGTACTACTCCATTGTAAACATTTGCTTGGAATGACGCTTCAAACGCGGTATGTCATTAGTCGATTTGGCATCACTGCGGAAAGTTACAGTGTTGCCAGATGGGCGCTTCGAATATTGACAACCCTGTATATGATGCTAGCTTTATAAAAACAGAAGTAATTTTTGACTTGGATTACCAAATTAGCAAATCTCTCTGAATTGGGCAAGATTTTTCGTATACAACTTTTTTAAGAACTATTAGAAATAATATAAGTTCATTTTCCAATTAATCAAATTAAAAAATCTCTAGTGTTTTTTTTTATTAGACTTTTTGATTAAAAATCTGGCGTGATGATCCTGGCGATGACAGTGTAACGAGGGCCAAAAATAATTTAGTAAATCTAAATATGTGGAATCATAGTTTAAAGTATTAATATTTTGAGTGTAAAAGGCATTTGCGATATCTTTTTAGTTACGGGAATGCCTCTCTTCCAAAGTTCAATTGAAAATATGATAAATTTTTGGTTTTTACAGTTTGACACTGTATATTTTTTAATAAGACGTAAATTTGAGCAAAAAAAGTATACAAAAAAAATTAATTATATTTATTTAATATGTCTTAGTAAAAAAAAAAACGAATTAAAAGCAAACATGCACTCAAAAAATACTGTAGTAAAATTGAATTATTTTAATTTAAATTAAAATTAAGTATTTTAAAATTTAAAATTTTACTGAAGTAAAATGTAGTATTTACTTCATATATATGTAGTTTTATTTATTTTTAAATACATATGTAGTTATTTTATATAAGGTCTCTTCGCCAAATAAGGCCCAAGCCATAATAAGGCCCGATTTCTAATACGCACATTTATTGCATTCCCTGCAAAATGATTTTTTGCACGTTTAAACATGTTCATTAGGGCGGGTTGATTTTTTTATTTCTAAATCGTATAGCAAAAACGTAAACTACATAAAATTCTAAGAAAATTGTCCGAAGAAACCATGTATCTAAAATAAAATCCTAATCCGCGCCTCTCGACTTGAAAATTTATATGCCCTCTTTTCTACACTCAAAATTTTTTTACATTAAAAAAATATTCACCCAAGTAAAAAAGTTTGTATATAATTTTATATTTAATATTTTTATAAGGAACATAGATAAACAATTCTTATTTTATAATGCAAATAAAAACAAACAAAATAAGTGTTTTCACTCAAACAATATTTCAGTAATTTTTCAGTAATTTTTTACCATAAACAAATTTTGTGTCATTAAAACAAATAAGGTCTTTAATACATTCAAAGAAGCAATTATAGAATACAAAGAAAACTTTACTTATTGGTTATATGTTAATTTTGTTAAGTCTTTTTTACTCTCCATTCTAGGTACTTTGGCATGACTTTCTATAGTTACTACTATTTGATCTATATTTCTAAAGATCAAATAAACTGGATTAGAGGTCATGTTTTTTTCCTGTTCTAAAAAGTATTTTTTGCATATATTATTACAAAAAAAAAATTTTTTTAATTATTCTTTGTTTTTTGCAAAACGCAGTTTAGTTAAAACGTGTTCTAACTATTTTTCATATAGAACGCAAATAAGAGGAGATGCAAATTAGGGTTCAACTGCTTTTTTGATAATTGAATATTTTGATTAGCTTCAAACAAAATCTGTATTGCATAAACAATAATATAATAAAACATAATACAGGGTCCGCCATCTAACTTTTTTTCAACTAGTGCTTATTTCGTGAATGGTAACACTTAGCTCATGTCTGATTTAACAGATAATTAGTTTTATCCTTCCGCTGAACGAATACGATTGTGTATATGCTTGAACAATGCTGGGAAATATTGCGACATTACTTTGAAAATCATGGTAATGTTGCAGAATGTGTGCGAAAATTGCGTACGGATTTTGGAAGAAGAGAAGCACCGTCAGCTCCGTATGTTCCTTATCTTGTGAAAAAAGTGAAAGAAACTGGCAACCTCATCGATAAACCAAAGCGTGAAAAGCCAAAAGCAGTGCGTACACCCGAGAATATTGCTGCTGTGGCAGAAAGTTTGCGTGAAGCGCCATCAACATCAATTCACCGTCGATCTCAACAATTGAACATTTCGGAGACATCATTGAGACAAATTTTGCATAAAGACCTTGGTATGACGCCATACAAAGTCCAATTGGTTCAGGAGTTGAAGCCAACTGACCATCCAATGCGTTTTCGCTTCGCTAAGTGGGCCTGCGATCGACTTACAGAAGATGCCGATTTTGCCAAAAAAAATCATCTTTTCAGATGAAGCTCATTTTGATCTTGGCGGGTATGTAAACAAGCAAAGTTGTCGCATTTGGGGCACAAAAAACCCGCACGCATACATTGAAAAGCCGCTGCACACAAAACGAGTCACTGTTTGGTGCGGATTTTGGTCCAGAGGCATAATTGGGCCATTTTTCTTCGAAAATGAGCAAGGAGTGGCCGTTACAGTCAATGGCGATCGTTATCGGGCCATGTTGAACGAATTTTTGTTCACAAAAATTGAAGAGGAGGATATTGGCAACATTTGGTTTCAACAGGACGGCGCTACGTGCCACACAACCGAAGCTACACTCGATGTTTTGCGCCCTGTTTTTGAAGATCGCATTATCAGCCGCAGAGCTGATGTCGTTTGGCCACCTCGGAGCTGCGATTTGACACCGTTGGACTATTATTTGTGGGGTGGCCTCAAAGATAAGTGTTACGCCGACAAGCCAGAGACAATTGGCTTAAAAATTGGACCGATCGTGTAGGCTACTGCATGGCCAGCCGATGCAGCCATTTGAATGAAATTATTTTCCATTATTAACAGGAAGGATTGCACTTTCAAATAAAAAAAGAAATTTGAGAAAATATTTAGTAGTTTTTTTTATAGAATTTAAAAAAAAAGTTATTTGGCGGACCCTTTACATTTAAAAAAAAATTTTTTTTTTAGCAAAAGAAGAGGAATAAATTTCAAGTCCAGAGGCGCGGATTAGGGTTTGATTTTAGACCTATGGTTTCTTCGGAGAATTTTCTTAGAATTTTATGTAGATTATGTTTTTGTTATACGATTTTTCATTTTTTTTTTCATCCATACAAATCAATCCGCTCTAATGTTCGTATCTGCATCACGATGCAAAAAAAATTACTTCGATTGCGCATCTGTGAGGCGAGTGACAGTCGAACGAAGTCAGCGGTAGCGTCAACAACGTGGTTGATGTAATATTGTGCTCGCAGTAAAAGTCCGTTATTCTACGAATTAACTATTGCCTATATCCAGCTTTGAATTAAAAATCAAGAGAGGTATTTTAACGAAAACAAAAAGGTTAATTGATCAAATCTAACTGTGGTGTATTCCGAGAAAAACTTGATTAATGAAATTATATTGAGAGCGCCTAAAAAGGCCCAAACATTTTTTTTTTTCCGGCTTTCTTTTTCCGATCTCATGTCCACACCTTAATACACCTGGCAGAAAAAAACTACGAAAAAGAAAGCCCTCAACTATAGAGGTCAGCAAATTACCAAAATTTTCTTTAAAAAGCCAGAGTAACTTTATTTAAATTTTCAAAATGAACTTTTGACAATAAAAGTATTTTTTCGAAAAGTTTTTATAAAAAAAAGCTATGAATAGCATTTATGTTTAGTATAAATGTAAACCAATATTTGTTATAACAATATGTGTTCTTATTTTATTACTTTCTGACTGTTTTGTTATGTTTCTAAAACCGTTATATATTGGGCCTTATTTAGACATGGTGGTCCTAATATGGCAAAAATCAGACCTTTTTAAAACCTTCTGAGCTGGATATATTTTTTACTTTTTCATTCTTATTTTTATGTTTTTGAAAAAAGAATTGAATAAACAAAAATACAAAATTGCAAAAATAAGTTTAAAAATACCCCTTTTCTCTTTTGTCTGGTAAAAACCGTTAGGTTGGCCTTATTTGGGTAACTTACCTTATTTTTACTGAATTTACATTTAAATAATTAATACTACACGAAGTAGTTGCATGTAGTAAGTAGTTGTTTACATACATTTATTTAACTAAAGAGTATCTACATTAAAATAATTTGCATAATATGCATTCGATAGCAAATGTATTTATTTCAATTAAAATAATTATAAAAGGTTTGTGATGAAAACTGTGGTAAGTTTACTTCTAAAGTATTTTTTTTAAATACAAAAATACTTTGATTTTTTATAATAAAAGCAATTTTTGCTTTTTAGTTTGTATTTTTTCATTATAAAATTTAAATAAAAAAAAAAATTGTAAGCAAGAAGGGAACAAAGGCAGCAGCAGAAACATCGCAATACGGTCCACACACAGCGAATTATTGAAAATATAAAGGTAATAATAATACAATTATTATTATTATTATTATTAGATAACATCTATAGTAATAAAACTAATTTTCTGTTTGTTTGTTTGTTTGGCCTTTATACAAATCTAAACGGCTCAACGGATTTCTCTCAAACTAGGTACACATATTAAGTTTATCCCAACTCAAAATGTTACATACTTAGTTTTTGCCACGCCTCCTCTGAATTTTTTCAACTAACGGTAATTATGTTATTATAAAACTTTTTACCAAAGAAGATTTTTGTGTATTAAATTTTAAAAATTTTTTGTTACTTTGACGTCAAAAACACTTACATATCTTCAAAATTGGAGAAATTTTCAGTACAACGACTTTTTCATAAAACATCGTTACCTAAGAATGAGAAAAAAACGACATGAAAATCAAAGTTTGGTCTTTCGATGCAAATATCTCCGCTGTCCATTAATATATTTTATTCAAATTTCTTTTTGTTCAAAAGTTCAATAAAATCACTTCACAGAAGTAGGTTGAACTGTACCGTTAAGTCAGTGTATATATGTTTTATGATTATGTCAAAAAGGTCAAAAATATTGACTTTTTACTCAAAAATTGTTGTTGTAAAAATTAAATCAATTAGAAATTGCACATCTGACTACCTTTCATATGACATAGCATTTATTTGCAAAAATTCTTCCAGCTAAGCGCAAAAATTAATTTACTGTTTTTGTCATCAAAACAACAGTGGTACCCCCTTTGATTTTTTTCGCGAAATTTATTTTTTCCAAAATGTTGTTTTTATATTTTTTACAAAAAATTCAAGTCTCAAAAATAATTTATGTGAAAAAATTACCCCAATATCTCTTTCCAATCAAAAGTTATGGCTAAAAATCTATTTTTTAATAAAACTGAGTTTTGTTTTAAAATTCTCTATATAGGAATGAAGTTGTGTGTGTCTTGGAGTAGTTGTAAACATTTTGGTGTATATAAAATCTTACTTTTTGCCTCCCCACCCCCCGCCCCCTCCCGTTAAATCTGTTTCATTGTGATTTGTTATTTTTTTCACTATTGTTTCACCCACACGTTGTCACACAGTTCTTTATCAATGGTGTTTTAAATGTTCTATATATATCACTGTATCATCGAAAAGATGACTGTGAATCAGAATACTGTAAAATTTAATTTTTTCATGTTTAATGTGTTATTTGAACTATATTGTTGAAAGTCAAATTTCCACGCCAATTAAATGTACCGACATATAAAAGACAGCGAAATTTTGACATTTTAACTCTCCAATCATGGTTGTAAGCTTGGCTGCATTGAACAAATTTTTCGGTTCAATTGCGTACTAACCGAAAGTATGCTGAAAAGTATGCTGGAAAATATTATAAATTAGAAATAAGTACTGCATTACCGACACGATTCCAATATATTAGAAAAGTCGGTAGCTGTTATCCAATTTAGTTCTTTTCGCACACAGCGTAAACTTGCAGCAAATAACATAATGGCACTTCTTGCACTGTTCTAGCAGATTTTTCAGCTGGATTTATGTCGATCTGTTAACGTCGATAATATTGCTACAGGTTGCTGTATATACTATAATAAAAATTAAAAAGCGACTGTTTTCTTAACTTACACCTTTTTGCTAATTTACATTAAAAAACGACTTTACGATTTTTCATATAAAATAGTAATTCAGAAGATTTAAGAAATTGCATCAACTATCAGACTCAATTTATATTAATTTTTTATTTAGAGACAATCCAATTGTTATTTTCCAACTGTAAAAACTACTAAAAAATTTTAGGAAGATTTTTATAAATTTGATTTTTCATTAGCGAAGTGCAAGTAACATGCTTACCAGTAGCCAGTAAATTCAGTTTAGAACTAAAAAACAGTTTTTGATTGTGAAAAAACAGTGATAAAATTATTTCTTTGTAAAAAAAGCTTGGTAAATTTTTTAACTAATATTTTTATAGTGGTCTCAAACTTAAATTTAACACGTTCTTACAAAATTCCAAAATTTACAAAAACATTTGATCGAAAAGTGTATATTAAAATTTTTATATAAATGACTCTCGAGTAACACCGGGTATATCAGCTAGTAACTTATAATTACAAATTCTAAGCTAGTTTGAATATAAAACAGCTATGGCTGCTGTGGCCTTAAGCTTAACATGATAATATTACATAAATACTGTGTCGGGAGAATGTTGCTTTAGCTAGTTTGATTAAATTAGATAAGTTGGTACAAATTGGATTTTTTTAGAAAGTTCGTTATAATAAGAATATTCTTTATACATAGTTGGGCTTGAAATAAGGGTAAGAAGATCGGTATTTTGAAGGATATTTTGTTTTATATTGGTAAAGTGTGGGCAGCTGGTGGTAAATGAGGTGAAGGATATTTATGGGATTTGGACTGTTGCAGTATGGACAGGATGGATGTGGATTGTTGCTTGTGCGATGTCCATGTGTTTTTTTTTGTGTGTCCTAAATGGATACGTTCTAGCTTAATTATATCTAGCCTCTTGATATCAGGATGTTTTATGTTCAGAAATTGATTTAAAGAACTTTTATTCCCATTAATTTGTTAAAATATTTTCATTTCAGACCACAAGAAGCCTTTTTTGGATGCGAAAAATAAAAAATATAAATATTAATTATAAATAGAAATTTTTTTTCAAGTTTAGTACAAGTTTGTAATAATTTATTTGAAATTAATGAAATTAATTTGTTTAATTTAAAAATGTTGCTTTTCCTATTTTTTGCTACCAATATTTCTGCAATTTTTTTATTCCTTATATTTTAAAAATTTTTAAGTTGTTGATATGGCGAATTGCTATAAGTGCGATGAATTCTTTTCCGATTTTAATAACTTTTGGAAACATTTAAAAAATGATCACGATTTTGAATTTGACGATATGTTTATTTGCCGAATTTGTAAAAACAAGAGTTTCAGTAACATCGATTGTTTTAGAAAGCATATTAGCAGTTTAGCAGGACTTAACAAATGTTACTGCATATCACACAACACGGCACAATTATTTGCATTAAATATTTATTTATACTTTATTCGCACAACAAACTATAAAAACTATAGCACATCATCATATAACACAATTTGATTCTTGTAGATTGTTTATGAGAAGAAAGCATGGTAGAAGGATAGAGGTAGATGTAGAGCTGACTGTGCTCTCTTTCCATACTGCCATGTCTGTCAAATTTAGCTGTGTGGCGAATGGAAACAAAAGAAAATAAAGAAAATGTTTTGCTTCGTTTTGATAATTCCGGCAGTATGCTCTCATCTGGTGCATTTTAATTTCACTTCCACTCGGAAGTGGAATGTAGAACATGCCTGATTATGATTTCATTGAGGTTATTATATCTGCAGTTTCAAACTAAACATCCCAAGTCAATATGCGTGGATGTTCTTGAACAACAGCGGTGAGAGACACGGCGAATGGTTAATAACCGAATGGACGAATAAGCCTGGGAAAAAGTCTAAGACATCAAGATCTTTACAAAGTTCTGGCAGTTCAAGAATCGAATCTTCTGAAAGGAATCCTAACATTAACAAGAATCCATTATCTAAAAGTAATTATAGTTCTTGCTCTAACTCTTTTCCGTATATAAATTCCCGTCCTAACTTTAAATCTAAGTTAAACTCTTATTCTAATTCTAATCTTAATTCTAAGAATCCTCTATATAAAAGCAATGTAAACCTACCTGTTCTTGAATCCAAACCTTATTCATCAAACAAGTTTGTGCAACCTAAGTCCCACCATAATTCAGATTCTAATTGGAATCTGAAAACTAGCATTTTCCCCATATTTTCTCCCATAATTAACCAGAATACGGCTTCATCTTATAATAAGATGATTACTGGAAGCAATCTAACATCTAAACCGCTAACTCATCAAACACGTAAACGGGTTTCATTTAATCTTAACAATAATGAAACCAATTGTGAGAAATATCCAAATTTTATCCATTCTCATACTCTTAATCCTTCACCACCAACCGGAAGTGGTTTACCAAAACCATCTTCTGTTCCAAATGAGCTTTGCAATCAACCTGGTAGTCCTACGTCATTTTTAGACCCCCTACTTCCTCCAAAGGTGAAATTGACACTAAACTCTTGCGAAGGCACTGAGAGCAGATATGCCCTTTCTCGCCTCAGGGAGAACAACGTTTATAACAATGTTCGCCTGTATCTCGCTTATATGTATAAAGCCCCTGATTCAACATGCATTGAAGGCAAGACCAAAACTAATCTTAGAGTATTAATTCAGCAAGAAGGTCTTCCTACCGGTGTTGAAGACTTGCGTAATTTATTTGTCCGCTTTCACGAGCACCTCGGTGTAACGGTTGATCAAGTCAAGGTGGATCTGGAAACCTATGGCGCTCATGTCAGAGCTAAACATGTTTCTCTTCTTCAAAAATCTCGTAAAGAGCAACAGCAATATTATCGTTCCTAACTCTTCTTTCTTAAATATATTCTACCATAACTGTGGCGGCATGAGAAGCAAATTAAACAAACTTTATGTTGACGCTAAATCATGCCACTTCAATGTCCTAGTATTCACTGAGACATGGCTAAACGAAACCTACAATAATGAGGAAATTCTTGATAGCAATTGTACTGTCTTCAGAAAGGATCGGGACTACTCCTCAACAGGTCTTTCTCGAGGAGGTGGTGTCCTTGTAGCATCTCACAATTCTCTTTCAAGTGAGCTAATAGACACACCTAACCATAAACTGTTCGATCACCGAATTATTAGAGTTTGTTCAGGTAAAAGTCTCAATGTGTACATAGGTATCGTTTACATTCCTCCCGGCTCAAGTGAAACAACATACAACGAGCTATGTGAAACACTGACCACCTTTACCTCCTCCCTAAAAGAGGAAGATAAAGTTGTTATTCTTGGTGACTTCAATCGCCCAAATATATCTTTTGTCACCGACGAAAACGACAACTTTCTTCTTCCTGTAAATCTTTCTAATGCCATAGACTTCAACTTACTTAGCACCTTTTATGGCAGTGACTTGCAGCAAGTCTCTTCTGTACAAAATCAGAATGGCAGATGGTTGGACCTAATTTTTACTAACTCGTATGAAGAAGTGAAGGTTAGTCCATGCATGGGAGCAGAAAATTTATTAACCAACACTGTTCATCATACAGCCTTAAAAGTTGTTTTCTCTGCTAATGACATCAACTTTACCCAGTCTTATAATAACACCATTGCGTACGATTACCTCAACGCCGATTATGAAAGAATAAAATGTTATCTTAGTTCTCTAAATTGGAATCATATTCTATTCAATTTAGATCTAGACAGTGCTGTCTCTATATTTTATCAGCACATTTTTACCGCTATCGAAAGTTATGTGCCAATAATAAAGAAAAAGAATAAGCTCACAGAACCATGGCTAGACAACAATCGCAGATTTTTGAGGAATCAAAGAAATAAAATCTACAAACTTCTCAAAAACACTGATAATATAAGCGATGAACTGAAGCTTAGATATGACGAGCTATCAAGAGAGTTCTCTATCAAGTCAGAAGAAGCGTACAAGTTGTACACGAACATCATCGGAGAAAAAATTGTCCAAGAGCCGAGAAAATTCTTTGACTTTGTTAACATGAAGCGCAAATCTAGCGGCTATCCATCGTCTATGTTTAAAGGTAATGTCACTTCGTCCAATTCTCTTGAAATAAGCAACTTGTATGCCGATCACTTTAAGGAGGTCTTTTGTCTTCCTACCACCTTATCTGAAACTTTTCCTAGCTCAACTATTATAGTTGATAGTTTATATTTAACCCAGGAAGAGATTTCTAATGCAATAAAAGAACTGGATATATTAAAGGGACCAGGACCAGACTTAATACCTACAAGCTTTTTGGTGCGATGTTTAGACCAACTGCTATTGCCATTACACATAATCTTTAACGAATCACTGGTTTGTGGGACATTTCCTTCATATTGGAAATCCTCCCATCTTACGCCAATTTACAAGAATGGTGATAAAAGATCAGTTGAAAATTATAGAGGCATAGCAATCTTGTCAGCCATTCCAAAACTTTTTGAAAAACTTATTTGTGAAAAGCTAACAAGTTTCATTAACCCACGTCTAAATGAGCAGCAACACGGGTTCCGAAAAGGGCGATCTACCACCACTAATCTCATGATTATGGTATCAGATGTTTTAGTCAAAATGGAAAAAGGGCACCAAATAGATGCTGTTTATACTGATTTCAGTAAAGCTTTTGATCGAGTTGATCACAACATTCTTATATATAAGTTAGAAAAATTTGGTGTTGCAGGGTCCATACTAAGTTGGCTAAAATCATATTTAAACGGCAGATCCCAGTTTGTTAAATTCCAGGGAGTTCTATCGAAAAAAATTGCAGTCTCCTCGGGAGTTCCGCAAGGTAGTCATCTTGGTCCTCTTCTTTTCAACATATTCATATCCGATCTGTCAGAAGTTCTTAACGATATCCCACATCTTATGTATGCAGATGATTTAAAAATGTACTATTCAATTCAATCAGATGTAGATGTAAATTTTTTGCAATCAAAATTGTTGTCTCTTGAGCAATGGTGTTTTCAAAATAAACTACATCTTAATGTCAATAAATGCAATGTTATTAGCTTTTCTCGTAAAAACAACGTAACATTACATACCTACCACCTCAATAGTATCGAGCTAAAAAGGGTCAACCATATAGTGGATCTTGGAGTTGTCTTAGATTGCAAGATGCGCTTTAATCTGCACTATGATACTGAATTGTGTCCAGGGCCAGCAAACAGCTCGGTTTTATAAAAAGACGTGCAAATGAATTCAAGAATATATGGGTCACTACATCCTTGTACCGTGCATTAGTGCGCCCAATACTTGAATATGCATGCATAATTTGGAATCCATCTTTAGATTCCCATAGAGAAAGAATTGAGTCTATTCAAAAGCAGTTCTTACTATACGCGCTTAGAGATATGTACAACCCCCATGATTATTGTAGCCTTCCATCATATGAACATAGACTCAGCCTTTTAAATTTGATGCCACTATCAACAAGAAGATCGTTATTGGGCTCATGCTTCACATTTGATGTAATTAATGGTGCTATTCACAGCGAATATATTTCTAATATGATTTCCTTTAACGATCCAACTAGGCGCACTAGGCATACTCGATTGTTAACTGAATATCAGCACCAAACTACATATGCAAATAATGAACCCATCAATCGTTGTTGCAGAGAATTTAATAATATCTCTATATACTACTCACCTTCTATGTCCAAATCCTCTTTCAAGCAAACCCTATATAAATCACTCAGTAATCAGAATTAACACAGGCCTCAGATAACTACATACATGTATGGATTTATATGTATAAGCATTTAGTTTAATAAATCAAAATTCTTTAACATCCCTCTCCAAATCTCCCATTTACGTCCTTTTGTCCTTATAGTCTTTAAGAATAATATATATACATCGTATCTTAAGTGTGTATATAGTCTCTCTTGTTTTCCTCCTCTTCTCTTAGTTTTGACATGGTTTTTGAAATCATGTCAATCCGGTGGGCGGAGTATGCCCACTAAGAGCACCAAATAAAAAATAAAATAAAAACAAGGAAAGGGGAGAAGAAAAACAAAAAACTTAGCAATACGTAAACAAAACCTGTTAGAATAAGTAAATTGCATTGCCTTGTTTGGCCAATAAATAAATAAATAAATAAATAAATAAATAAATAAATAAATAAATAAATAAATAAATAAATAAATAAATAAATAAATAAATAAATAAATAAATAAATAAATAAATAAATAAATAAATAAATAAATAAATAAATAAATAAATAAATAAATAAATAAATAAATAAATAAATAAATAAATAAATAAATAAATAAATAAATAAATAAATAAATAAATAAATAAATAAATAAATAAATAAATAAATAAATAAATAAATAAATAAATAAATAAATAAATAAATAAATAAATAAATAAATAAATAAATAAATAAATAAATAAATAAATAAATAAATAAATAAATAAATAAATAAATAAATAAATAAATAAATAAATAAATAAATAAATAAATAAATAAATAAATAAATAAATAAATAAATAAATAAATAAATAAATAAATAAATAAATAAATAAATAAATAAATAAATAAATAAATAAATAAATAAATAAATAAATAAATAAATAAATAAATAAATAAATAAATAAATAAATAAATAAATAAATAAATAAATAAATAAATAAATAAATAAATAAATAAATAAATAAATAAATAAATAAATAAATAAATAAATAAATAAATAAATAAATAAATAAATAAATAAATAAATAAATAAATAAATAAATAAATAAATAAATAAATAAATAAATAAATAAATAAATAAATAAATAAATAAATAAATAAATAAATAAATAAATAAATAAATAAATAAATAAATAAATAAATAAATAAATAAATAAATAAATAAATAAATAAATAAATAAATAAATAAATA